>CM027474.1:28070101-28670101 GCA_015776775.1 Magallana hongkongensis
GAGAGAGAGAGAGAGAGAGAGAGAGAGAGAGAGAGAGAGAGAGACTTGCCTGATATGGCCGATAGAGGAAATAGTTTAAAAGGGAGAGAGAGAGAGAGAGAGAGAGAGAGAGAGAGAGAGAGAGAGAGAAGAGAGAAGAGAGAGTTCAATAGAGATACCTGACACTCTTTACATCCCATTTATTTCCTTTATCCTTCTTTACAACCGGACCTCCAGGGTCTCTTTTCTTTTGCAGTCATTCCTATTAATATTTTAATGACATCAACAATAAAGTGACCTTTTTACCGATTTTTTAAGAATGAAGGAAATTCACTCGTATTTCAGACGTTTTTAAACCTCTAGAGAGCGTACCTTGAACAATTTTACTTTGGGGTCTACCGAAATATTTGTCGTGAACTTCTTCTAAGTCCTCATACAGTACACCCTCCCGAATGGTGGGAAGTCTGTTGATTGAAATGGACATATTTTTTTTAAATACCTTGAACATTCCGTATTACTATAAATAATCTATATATTTCTCTGCATAACATCGCTACTTACGCTTGCTGTGAATACATCGCAAGGTGAAATTTCTCTGAGTCAAACTCTGAAAAGGACTTCACTTTAGCAATATTAGCGACAAAACTGTTGATGTCGAATCACTTGTGACGTTGTATATATTGTGACGTCACATATACCTAGCAAAATATAAGCTAGCGCGGCAGGTGGAGCCGCATTTGACGAAGAAGCAGAAATATAAAAAAAAAAAAACAAATGTTAGAAATGAAAATTAAAATAGAATTAATCTATCAAATTTTATAGTTAACTAAAAACCCAATAAACTTGGTCTATAAAGTCATATGCTACACTGCCTGACCAGGTAAATTAAAGACTTTCTAAAATATCATAAGCGTCCCCACCCCATCTAAAATATCTTTTTCCTTCGTAAACCGATGCACGGTTTTTGAAAACATTGATTTGGATGAGGCACGCCCATAACAAAGACTCCTTAATCTAAAAAAAATACCCATAAACCTATATTCCTTCTTTCTTTCTTCTTCTCCTCGTTGTGAAAACCCTGTTTTTAATTAACATTAATTTAGCCTTTCCATCTGCGGCTTCAGTTTCTTATTTGATATTAGGTAAATACATTTTTCTTTTTACATACATGTATTTCTACAAATCCGGCTTAGTTCTACAAATCTTGCTTTAAGTTCTGTATCAATTACAGCACTGCTCTTTCATTTCGGGTGCACCTTTCCTTTCTTCTCACTCTTACCAATCTGATTTCTCTTCTTTTCAATAAAGATGTAAAATGTTCATGATAAAGAAGATTTATTTTTATTGTTCGAATCTCATTTATCAAAACTATAATTTATTGGTTGTATTACTTTGTTAATAAAAAGTATACATTCTTTTTTTTTTAATTAAATTGTAGAATGTAGATACATAATAGAAAAAGATCATCCCCTCGAAAGTCGTTTGTCATTTCACTTACACTTTTGAATTCAACATTAAAACTTTCCACTAAACAGTAATAAGAATCCATATGAGAGAGAGAGAGAGAGAGAGAGAGAGAGAGAGAGAGAGAGAGAGAGAGAGAGAGAATATCTAAACTTCATATTCGTTTTGTAAATCAATTTACTTCAATATCCCTATTTTGTCAACACATATATTGTTTATGCAAACAATTCTATGGAAGTCACTGAAAAAAACCTTTATACATATTTATAAATAATATTCGTTGAAAGTTTTATTATACTTTAGTATAAGTAAGTAAGTAAGGTAAGTAAGTAAGTAAGTAATTGTTTATTATAGTGACATTGTGCAATGACATTTATATTATACAAAGTATATGTCAAATAATCTTAATTTGCACCCGCCCCCTTGGACCTATAAGTCACTTTATACAATTGTAACTTTTTACATATGCATTATTTCAAATTTATATCATATTACATGTAACGTTTGGACATCGATAAATTACATTTCTGATGTACAATATTTGAACACATTTACTTTTGAATATCATTTTTCCTGCGCTGGTATGCAGAGTTTATAAATCTAGCAGTTTGTAATGGGTAATTGTTGATCAATGAAACAAATAAATATTGACTAATTATCAAATTCTTCGAAATTAAAAGAAGAAGGGTTTTTGACGGACATTGCCTAGCTTCTTTGGCTTTACTGAAATATTCAATGATGCTTGTAAATTCCTTAATATGTTTTACTTCAACTTTTTACACTTTTTCGAAAGACATGGTGAAAGTGAAAATGCTTGTAATGTTGGACCAAAAAGTCTTCAGATGCATCAAAATTAAAACTGTATGCAAAACAATTTGTTTCATACTTATAATATAACCCCGTAATTCAATGTTGAGCTTAATTTTTTTTTAGATTTAACGTCTTACTAAAATCCGAAAATCATGCTTACATTACATATTTGTTTTTCAGTGGTGAAGTATAACAGGGAATTTCTGTCTGTTAGGAAGATTGAACGTTGTATACATATATATGTATTTAAATTATTACTAAACAAAACGACTGCGTTTCCCCTTCTGCCGTTGTATAGTGTGCTTCTATTCTGTTCAGATTTGTCATCGGTGGGGTTTTTTTCCAGGAAGTCCAAAGTTAATTCCAAGTCAACTCTTTACGAGCAAACAGCAGATTTAAAGAAGTGCCGGAAGTTAAGTGGTGAGACAGTATTTAGCTTTGCCAAATACAATCATACCCTCCTACAAAGTCAGGATGAAATGTTAACATATGATCAATTATCGACAAATAAATATTATTTACGTATGTAGAGTGCTTAAAAATTATTCAAAGTATTCAAAGATATCTGCTTAACATTAATTTAATCAGGGATAGCCTTTCCAAAAAAAAAAAAAAGTATGCACACGAACCGGTAATTACGTTTACCAGAAAATCAATCATATTTTCGCAGCGTTGATCAAACTTTCAAATACATCGGCATGTAAACATTTAGAATGAAGAACTCACCCTCTAGGCCCTATAGGTTCAAAATACCTTTCTGCGAAAGTTTGTTTTGTAATCGAAACGCAAACAATCTTGCTACATAAAATAAAGTTATTAATAAATAGACTACAGTGTACTAACAAATACTTATTGTACTAAATATGTATAGAAAAAAGCATTATGACAATCTTGTAAACATTTAGCAATCATTTTGTGACTTAATCCAGAACATTTTTGTCATCTGTTTTCCATAATTGTGTTGAAGGGTTAACTGACTTTGTCACTCAAAATCGAAAAATCAATGAATCATTTAACCAAATAAAAGTTTGGAATTTTAACCATGCAGACGAATCACGACTGCTGATGAAATAGCACACTCATTTTTTTTACAGAATGATAAACCAAGTTTGTTTTTATTTTTCATTTTTCTTTTCTTTTTGAAACTGTTTAACTTTTATCAAATGACATTATTTTATATTTTTAACCATTTATTAATTTTTACGTTACCGTTGTGTAAAGGTAATAAGTGATTTGCGGCAGAAGAAAAACATGGTAAAAAATTGCATTACAAACAGATATCGCAAATATATTTATCTCAATCATTTATATTTTGATTATGTCTGCATTTTGCAATCAAATGGACAAGTCTTCAAGTAATACGTCCATGAATTAAAAAATCCAACAAAAAGAACATGACTCTTGTGTTTTCATTCATGACACAAATTTCTATAAAGATAAAGGCCAAAAATGCCACCCCCTAACATTCAGGCTATTCCTCTGGTTGCGACCAGTAGCGAAAAAAAAATCGGACAAGACAAACCTGAACAATCTCCAGCTTTATCTGATCGGATGCCATTGTCGTGAACTCACTCCAGATAACGTTCTCCTGATAAGTAGCTGGAGATCGAGGTGTACTCCCGACACATACCGTGGGCCACCACTGCCATTCAAGCATGTGATGTTACACCTTAACAAAACAACGGCCCTCTAAACGAGCAGACCAATATCCTTTAGATAAACAAAATCCGCGAGGGGGTCAAGCTAAACGTACACAGAATGACAAGCGTACAACATTTACATAGCCCTCATATTCATACTTTTCATTCAGACTGGTTAAAGTGACTCAGTTGACTTGGTTCTCGATCATTTTTTGGGGGGCTGCACCTGTGTTGTAGTTCATTTGACAAATTAGCGAAATGGCGACGACAAGAAAACAGTGTTCGTTTTGGACCCTAGTTCTAATACTACTATTATCAACTGGTGTGTACCGTGGTCAAAGACTAAATCCTGTTCCAAATACTTGTACGGGTCCAGACGAAAATGCCATTCTTAAAAAGGAACTTAGTGTTTTACATGAAATTGTGAAAGACCAGGCCATCAAAATGGAAATCCTCAAAGGAGAGTTAAATTCTCTGAAAGAAAGACTTTCTAAATGTAAGTAAATTTCTTGAGATCGTATACACTACAGAAAAAGTTTCAATGTTGTATTTATATTTACACATCTGAATAAGCTATTAAGATGGTATCTGCATGAAAAAACATGATTGTCGCTTCGGGCAATATTTTGTTTCACTTAGGAATAACGATAAAACAACGAAGTGACACGGCCTATATTCACTTGTCTACCTGTAATTGATTTCAATTTCCTTTTCAGAAATGTAGTGTTGTTTTTTCTTCAATTTCTTTTTTGCTCAGATAGACTTGCACAAATTCTGCCTTTACCAAGCTAGATGTTACGAAACCTGATTTTTTGAAACCTCATGCTAAGTAACAAATGGGTTAAGTACACTCCTCTATTATAGAAATTACTTGTGAAAATAAATTCGCCGGGTTTTTTTTTCAGGCTGCTCTACCACCGGACCGCCAGATTCTGGACATGATGGTAAGGTCCCCTGTTCAACCACTCCCCCTTTTCATTTAGTGTACTTAAAGACTCTTTATCTATTATAGCAAAACACTGCACTTTTAATCAAATTCCACAAACAGGCAATGTCAAGTTAATATCCTAACACGTAAACTATGAGATAAAACTCAAACCAATTTGCAACAACATTTTTTTATCTTGTATGATTCTTCTCAACGAGATTAATTTTTTGACAGGCCATTACGGTAAAGAATTTCTTATCACCTTTCCAAAAAGCAAAGGGCCTGTCTCAAAAGTGCAGGTATTAATCACAGCAAAGCAGGACGCCTTTGTGGTCTTTGAGTCACTACATCCAGGAGTCAACAACACGTTCCAAGTCTCTGCCAACGCGGGGAAAGAGGTTTCCCTTCCGGTCTCCGTTGTCATGGATACGGATGGGATTTTCGGCAAAGCGGTGTTGATTCGTGCCTCGCATCCAATCAGTGTTCACTGCGTTGTTCAATGCGGCTGTTCCGCAGCAGAGGGATTTCTCGTGTATCCAAAACAGTACCTAGGAACCAAGTATCTCTTAGCAAACAGCGATTTTGCTAACATCGCCATCGCATCTCAATACAGAAATACCACAATAAAACTGACCATCCTTTCATCTCCAAGTTATATAACATGGAAAGGTACCAATTATACTGAAAACGATGTCCTCAAAATTGAGCAGATTGACGACTTTCGAACGATCCAGCTCAGTGCGAATGGCTACCTTTTTGGGTTGATAGAAAGCACTAATCCGATAGCAGTTATATCGGGAAGCTCGAGCGACGCGTCCATGTTTGAAGCAAACAGCGTCATGGAATACATGATCCCAGTGGAATATCTTAGTTTCAAATACATAATTCCCAATTTTGCCAAATCTCAACAAGACACTTATCAATTTCAATTCCAAAACCACAAACAAAATAACGTGACTATTGCAGGGTTGGATGTACTTCGAGGCGGTGTTACCGATTTGTTTTACTATGCGTTTGGTAACCAACTTCCGTGCATTGCTAAGGCCAATGAAATCGTAATGCCTGTTGTGTTTTCTTCATACGAGTCCACTTTTATGACTCTTATACCTCAAACAGAACAGTTTTCAAACGACTATAGATTTCTCACGCCATCTACGTCACTATTTCGTCATTATTTCGTCATCACTATACGAGCATATCTGATTAATGGAATACTCATAGACAACAAAGCCATACAAAAATATCAGAACACTATGAAATCCGTCAGAGACTCCGAAACAAGTGATGAATACATCACGGTAACTATTGAAGTTTCGCCTGGATATCATCACATTTACCACACAGATTCTGACGTCACGTTCGGATTAATTTTATATGGATATGGAACTACTGAAAAAATGTCCTATGGGTATCCAGCTGGTCTAAGATTTCAAGCTACAGCTGCTTAAACTTTAAATATATTTTGACAAATGCAAATTTTTCTTTAAATAAGTCAAGATGAGGAGTAATTTGCCATATTTGGGTAATATATATACCAGTTTTTCAAAGCCATACTGAAAGGCATAATAAAATCCTGCTTTAGGTTGATAACAACAGCAATAAATAAAACTATCCTAATTCCAAAAAAGTGTCACAATTTTACCATTTTACCTCAATTATTGAACTGGCTTCTATAATTCAAAAACCTCGGCACTTCTTTTAATATGCAATTTGTTGATACTATGAGATTCATTTACTGCACGAGTGCTATTAGACCTTCTTTTATTTTGACAGATAACAACTTGCTGCTTTTTTTATATTGACACTTTTTTTCTTTAATGTATAACAATTTGTATGTTACTCAGCTTTACATATAATTTTTGTTTTATATAAACTTTGTTTTCTTTGTTCAAATTTTAAACAATGTGTTCATGTTTTTAATAAAATTATAACATATAAATAGTGCTTGTAACAGTCTTTTTTTGAAACTGATAAGCAAACTAAGACACGGCTTTTGCTTGAGGTTTATTTCCACCTTGAGGTAGATGGAGGTGCTTTCGCCTCCAGAATGGGGGTAGGGATTACTGGAATATGACCCATTGAGTTCATCTCTGTTGACCCAATATCCTCACTTTTCCGTTTTCTAACATAAGGTTTGGCTGTTCTAGAGTGAGTCGACTGAGCAGGCTGAGCTGAATAACTTGTAGACTGAGACCACTGATTCACTGAGTAAGTTGACTCGTTCATCACAGGTTGAACTGAGGGGTTCATAGAATGATTTAAATAACTCCTGGATTGATTTAGATGGTTCATGTTCAAATTACCTCCATAACTTTGTGACTGGGGTTGGTTCATACCTCTGTGTTCATACTGAGCTTGCCCCTGAGTCTGTGTATAACCTGAAGCTGTGCTTTCAGGTCTGTGTTTTTTCACGTAGGGTTTCACATTATTCCTTGGTACCACTGAAAAGTTTGTATCCACCTCCGATCCACTTTGGTGATGAAAAGGAAATGTTGAATTACTGTGGATCTGAGGATTGTCTGTTCTTACACCATTCTGAAAGCTGTGTTCATTCTCCTCAGCATTGGATTGAACTGATATATCACCGTTCATCTTGCTTTCCACTCTATTCTGGATGTCATTTTCGCTACTGTATACACTAGAGGATGATGTGTCTCTATCACTAGATGCTGTGAAATTGCTAATGGTTGAACTTTTCTTTGTTGTTGAACTTATCCTCTGGAAATACTTTCTGTAAATGTAGTATTTGAAATACAGGATGATAATGTTGGCACAAATTTTTTAACAATGTACATGTACTATTAAGCAGATAATATTCAAATGCTAAATATTAATTTTCATACTAATACACTTTTCTAAGAAGAATTTGTTACCCCTTGTCTTTTAATATAGTGCTTGATGTTTCAATGATAAAAAATTTTCAATTTCATTTATTTTTTAGCAGCTTTCAGAAAAGACCTTAATAAAACCTATACGTTGAAAATGGAAATCTCATTCTTCCATTCATTATTACATTTTGATGCATTTTGAAACTTGATGAAAATCTTACTTTGATTGCTGTCTTCCTCCCTTACTCCAGACTCGCCCGAAGGATGGCAGCCAGGCCTGGTCTGTGCTCTGCTGGTGATCAAACTTAGCACCCACCCTGTTGGCAGGGAGTTTCTTCTTTTTCTCCCTCTCCACTACAAGGACAGAGTTTGACTTGAGTCAAAGAATGTACATGTATATAAAAAGAATGAGTATTTAAAAAATCGCACATGCCACAGTTTGGAAAATCTCTATATTATAAACTTCCAGCAATAAAAAAATTCCCACACAATGTATACATGTATAATATTAACATTTTGTGCAAAGGGGGGGGGGGAGCTTTACTAATTATTTAGAATATATATATTGACTCATCCAACAAAGGCAACCCAATTTTCTAAAAGTTTGCTTGATGAAACATAACAGATAGAGGAAAACCTACAGGAGGAGGAGGAGGAGGAGGAGGAGGAGGAGGAGGAGGATTGTGTCCTTGTTTTGTTCTGACCTCATGTATTTTGTGATCTGAACAAGCCACATCTTACATGTATTTATATTTCAAAACAATTACATACATGTAAATTGACATTAACCAAATATCAGTAAGTGGCTAGATTTGAAATGATGATGAGGATCCATTCAATGATGAGTATCTGTTTAATGGTGGCAAACAGATTAAGGGGGCAGATATACTTACAATGTGCTTTATACGAGTCTATGGTAGGACCTATTTCACCGCTGGTTGTCTCCTCCTCCGAGGACAACAGCCAAGGTGGAGGAGCTCCTGAGTGAACATTGCCCTCATTCCTGTTATAATTCTGTAATACAAAGAGTATTTCATTACTTAGCTAAGTAAAATCCAGCTTCATGGGAGAAGTGAATAAATTTAACATATGCTTTATTTGCCGTTATTTAACTATGAAAATATCTTGAATATGAAAATTTGATATTTAAAATAACTCAAAAATACAAGTTTATGTACAAGCATAGCTGTATGACTGGCACTCATTCCTCTCCCTTAATGTACAATACAGATACATGTATTACAGAACACAATACTCACGTGACTCCCAATGAAAGTCAAGCCATCTCCTTTGGCAAGCATGGTGGCCTTTTTTTCAATAATAGTTCCAGGACTTATGTAGTTTGGGATATTCATTCTCTGAGATGATGCATTCTCAATTGTCTGCGGCTGTATTATTGTTCAGGAATAAAGTATAGTCAAACCAATCAAATGGAACACAAATGACACATCATCATAATTAGAGCTATGCAGCTAGTGTTAATCTACCAATGCATGTACTAGCAGATCTCTAGGAAGGGGGGGTTGTTGTTGTTGTTGTGACGTGTAGATGTTGAAGATTGCAAGAAAAAAAGAGAAGCAGTATTAAAACATGCCCTACTTCTTTTCTTACAACCTATTACTTTGATTGACTCTAAGTTATGCAAGTTAAATTTACTTATTCTTGGAACATGTCATTCAGTGATTATATTATTATAATATACTAGCAATTATGACACTGGTCACCTGAATTGACAAATCTATACCAAAATAAGAATACAAACTGGTAGCTCAACAGTAAATGAAAACTGTTGATTATTTTTTAACTCTTAAATTGAGAAGCTTTTATAAGATAGAAATCAAAATTCTGAAGGTTTCTATATCAAGCCTCTGTAATTGTGGTTAACATCAAATTGCTCTCTCAAAACACAATCAAATATTCATCTAAATAATAACAAATGAATGCATAGCTCTGATTATGACAAACAGATGAATGTTGATGACACATCTTTTGTTTATGAATAAATGAAGTACCTCCATTTGACTAATCATATAATTTCAAAAATATCTTTCAAGTTGAAACTTTTCTAGCCTTTCAGTCACAGCTTGGAAAAACAATGCATTAACAAATGATTTTACAACACTGAATGTGAAAACATTCACCAAAATGGTTGGTTAATACAAGTATATGCAGTTTAAAGCTTGTACTGCTGCGATATATTTTTAGTGTATGCTTTACACACAATGAAGTCAAATTCTGAACTGTATTGGTAAGAGATACCCCTTTTGATTGTATTTAAATGCTTATATTTACATATACCGAGTATTAAACCCTCTATTTCTTATGGAAACTTTAGTTAACCATCCAGCTCTATGGAAACTAACAGGACTGATATTTTCACATCCCTTTATCAATTAGTCATTGTCCTCAGTGACCTTAGAAAAATCATGGACTGCATAAAGTAATCATGATGATATCAGACTCAAATTCCAATTTGGCTGTTTATTTATTCTAGTTATTTAGTTCATTTAATTAACTTACTTTTTACAATTAATTTATACATTTGTTATAAGAAAGATGTAAATATAAACAATAAAATGCTTTTTTTGAGGATTAATGCGGGTTATGAAGATGGCAATCATTGAAGAAAAAATTTACATGACCCGCTAATGCAGGTTATGTATTTTTTTCTGCAATGACCCCACCTTCATATCCCACATGAATCACCACAGAAAGCATTTTATTGTTTAAATGAAGATAGAGGTTGTCATGGATGCTGACATATTACATTTTATGTTGTTGATTTTTTTTGGTTTTTTGTTAGAAAGAAAAAAAATATCTGCTTTTCCATGAACCAGAATATTTCCTTCCAAATCTAACAGAAGTGTAAAATGTTAAATCTATTACTTCTATACATCATCATTCTAGTAAAAACTATGGAATAACAGGATATTAAATTAAACAATGCTAAACAAGTACATGTAGATAAAAACTATAAAACTGATAATGAAAAACAAGGCCAATTGCTGGCAGTTTTGGATACGTTGATTCAGGCCCCACACACCTTCAGCGTCGAGAAGTGGTGAGACTGCACCACTTGATTCCTCAGAGCCTCGGTCTGTCGGATCTTCTCTGCTGACTGGAAGATATCAAAAATTTATCAGAAAATGTTTCCATTTACAATTGTAAATAATACATGCATTTCAAAATTTACAAAGCTAAAACTTATTTGATTCTAATGAGGAGATCATTTACAGGTAGCTTTAATTTAATTAATAATTCATTATAATTAAATAATAACAGTATTAACTGCTATCTTCATAGATAGATTGAGCTAATAAATACCATTTCCAATTCCTCTCTGTTGCCAGAATCATACTCTTTAGCGTGGATTGCAACTTTCTCTTTAAACCTACAAGTGTTAATCATCAATACTCAGTTATTTCATTATTCATCAATACAATGTACATAAACAGTTGCTCCTCATCAATATAAATGTGTTTCAGATATTAAGTCCCTGCTTTATGAAAACAAAATATCTTATAAAAGTGTCATACTCATTTCCCCACAATATTCTGTTGAAAAATGAGATTAAAAATACAATCAAATAGTTTAAAAATTGACAATGCCAAAACAGATCTCATCAGAGTAGTATGTCATTTTCATTAATTCTTCTTCATCACACGGTCACCTGCTTTTAAATAATTTATCTAACTCATATTAAATTTTGATAATAAAAAATTGCAATTGTGAAAAACTGCATAGGGTTCTCAATTCTCAATTAAAACAAAAATGCTGGATGGCGTCTTATTAATTTACTTTTTTAGTTCCTCCTCTGGCATGTGGAATAAATCTGGATGTCTCTTGGTCTCATCCACTTTATTCTCGTAAAAGAAGTTGTACATTTTTCTTTTATGTTCATAACTGCAAAGACATATCAAACAATGACTGTATATGCATGTAAGGCATTGGGTACAAGGGCATGCTGCCTATATAAATAAATATATTTGAAATCGGCGAGCCTGTAACAAAACACACATATGAGTATTTATGCTATAAAATACCTTGCAATGTGTTCAATAAGACCACCATATTTTACAGTACAAGTGTCTAGCTCCATGTGTTTCAATTCCTCCTCCACACAGAAATGGCACCAAAATTTGGCTCCTCTTTCAAATTGTGCATTATGAATCTGAGGAGATTTTAAAGTACTCCTAGCTTCAGTGACCTGCAAATAAAAAAGTACAATTTAGAATGAATCAATTTTTCTCCTGTGCACTTGTTTCACTGCCAACCAAGATGAAAGTTTTCCATTCACTGTTCTTGAAAAAAATATATGCATGTACTGAATTATTAACACTGCTATACAAGTATATAACAGTATAAACAATTTAGCAAGAAATAATGTATAGTAATCTTAAACTTAATTTGCATTGAACACTCAATTCTTTTATTCTCTGCATGATAACAGCATCCCCATGAAGTATTATAATCTATGCATGAACATGAAAACACAGTTAGATACAATATTCTAAAATTAATATAAAAATTTATGCTAAAGGCTGCTCACTCAGTTGATCTCAATCCACATTATGGTGCCATTATATTAGTAAACAAACATCACTCAACAAATTCTGTCAAAGTGGCAAAGCTCCATTCAGTTACAAGTTCAAAAGAAGATAAAAACGACCAGTTGCAGAAAAATTACAGTTTTATCCTTTTCATCAAGTTTCTGAATTTGAATTGCAATTCGTTTTTTACCAAATCAGAAAACTTCTAATCCAACGAAATTCAAAATGGCAAAGAGTAAGGACTTTCATCTTAGATCACAATTTTCATGTTTATAGGGTAAAATTTGCAATCCCTGAAATAGTAATTATTCTAACAAATATGTGTTATGTAATGGTGAAGCTTCATAGAGGGCAAATTCACGGGCCCAAAAGGGTCTGCGAGATTTGCCCTCTAATGGCTCTGTTGTGTCTGAATAATTCGCATAGGAGAAATGGGATTTTACTGAAAATGAAAAGTAAGAATAGGCTTATGGCGTTATGAAGTCAGAACTATAATAAGATTTTACTTTCATCAGAGACATATATACATATTATTATTTAAGAAATAAGGTATCATTTTTGGATGTCTATCGGGATATAGATACGGGTTGGTCACGTGATCAAATCCCATAAAGCCCGAAGGGCTTTATGGAAGATTTGATCACGTACCAACCCGTATCTATATCCCGATAGACATCCAAAAATGATACCTTATTTCTTATATTTACATTTGTTGCAAATTATAACACTAACAATGCTCCATACTTCCTCTTTTGTGATGACCTAGAAAGCCGCTTCGATTAAAATGACGTAACAAAAAATAGTGCAACAATGTTGCAAGCATTTGGTTATTGTGATAAATGAATATGACACTACTTTTGAGGAGACAACACTTTTTTATCATTAAAAAGGGAAACAGAAAAGAAAATTCACTTGTACAATTGAAAAACCTGATTGAAGCTTGGCGGAATAGTACCACCTGTGTTGAAGTCGCAGAGCGGTTAGAAATTTAAAAACAGGCGATTGAAAGTTGAGTAAGAGTATATAACTAGGCATTTTCAGGGGGAAATCTATCGCAGAATCAGATTCAATAGCCTAATGATTTCCTCCGACATTATAGAGGAAAGCGATTTTAACTTTGATGAATTTTTTACGGAACAAATCGGACAGAAAACACAAGGAGTTTTAAAATTTGACCGTGATCCGTGAATGCTACACACGAAAGGTCTGTAATTTTGCGTTTGCAATTTTGACTGAGGCTTGTAATAAAATCAGAAATGAATTTTAACTGAATTAACTCCTTTGACAAATTACGATTGTAATTTTCAAGAACGCCTCGTTACGATGTCGAACCATAAACATTATGTTTACATGCCTAACGTGTTATCTAACATGAATCATTTATCCCCGCGATTAATGGTTTTTTTTATGAGAATGAATGAATAAAACTTCGTATAACAAAATTCAAATACATGTACGTTTATTTTTTATGCCTAAATTATGTTTTCATTACGATATCTAATAGGTGTGTTTCAGCACAAGTCGATTAGTTTGTGTACATAGAAAAAGTAGTGACCTATATTATTCATGCGCTACTTTGACCTCTTGACCCATAATGATGTTATGCAGAAATAACAGCGGATTGCTCAAACAGTGTTATATAAGGGAAAACATTTGCAAGTGTAAATATATGTTATTTCATGTCTTTCACATTTCAATAAATTTATAAAATTTATTCATGGCATAAATATGAGTTGAGTTGCGAAAATAAACCATTAAAAACAAAGTTTCTATTTTCCTTATCTATAAGTAGATAGTTACCGAAATTACTGACCCGCTGTGAAAAAATAACCAAATGTCGAGTTGATAAAAACAAACATTATATTACCAAGTATCCAATCTCTGTAACTTACCTTTCTTAAATACTTTTCCAATAAATTATTGACTACATTTTGGTGTCTGATAGAATAAATATGTTTTCTCTTCTTCTTGTGATTAATACGACAAAGTTGACAAAATTGAAACTGAGTAAACATTGCAAAAATTTTGTGTTTAAGATTTCTTTTCTTAAAAAAATTTGCTATGTTCCGCCATCTTGTTAAGTAAATATCTATCTTCAAAAACAGAAGAGCTCCAATGTAAACCACCATTACGCATAGAAAAATTAAAGTGTATTTTCGGTAAATATTAATATCTTTCTCTCTTTGACATGCTGTGTATCTAAATGTTATATATCGTTTTTAAAAATATACCTTATATATATCAACACTTTTGTGCGTTAATTCTCTGTCTCAACATTGTATTGATTTGTTTGCCAAATACTGATGTTTTTGTTTATTACTTCCATTTTCTTTATGTATCGGGATCAACAACGATTTGATTAAGTAAATAATTAATAGCCAAAAATTAATTTATGCATGAATAAAATCTAGCACCAGGGTATCGCAATAAAAGCTCTATTTTGCACATACTTTCAAGCTCCTTAATGTAGAAGATGAGAAAAATCAAGACTCTCTTACCAGCTTATAAATTGCATCCTATACGTCCCTGGTTTTATGTCCAAACTGCCATTTTGAGATTATATCCGCAGAGATTATTTCAGCTCGGCTTAATATTTTACTGATACTGTCCTAATATATAATATTTCAACCCAAATCTTTTCCAAGATTACAATATTGGGGTGGTTTTGCCTAGATTAATTTACTGGCTACCCATACACTTGCCTACATGTTATTTGTTGATTACTATTATTTTGCCATGACTTGTGATTGCAGTTTGTAGTGCATATCTTGACATTGTACCCTTTTTAGAGAATATGCATGCATTTGAGACGAAGGCCAATTAACTATTAACGAGGCCGAGTACAGAACGAGTACGCACGCTTTCGCGCAGCGTTTCATGTGCAAAATTGATACATTTCAAGCAAAATCCCATAGGATCCTATGTTAAAGATTAACAAATTTTGAGATGACCCCTTGAACAAACGGTGTGGTAAATGTTTGATTTTTTTTCCTTAAAATAATAATCATATCAGTAGAAATTCATGTAAAAAATTTCATTAAAAAATCTAGGGTAGACAAAATTAGACCCGGCCTCGTTAAACATCATCATTCATTGAAAAATAATTTTTTTTTTTATTTTAGGTGCTTGTGCATATTATAAATAGAAGTACATAGCCATGCCAGGAGCATTGATAGATAGGCCAAAGATGACAAAGACTATGTACCAGGCCTTGAAAAGGCACATCATGAAGGAGAGAGAAAGGAAAAAACAAGGTATAGGCCTATATTGTATGTTTGCAGATGGAAAGAAAAAGACATTGCAGGCAATGTTTCAAACACGAGCCCCAAAGCTATAAAAACAATCTAATTAATAAACAATCCACAAGTGATGATCGAACTGCCAGGCATTGCTAATGAGTATGCACAATATATTTTTGTATGTATCAGTATTGAGGTTATATACTCTCATATAAATCTGTTCATGTATAAATATTTTGCATATTCATGAGCATGCAAACTCTCAGCACCAAATGGAGAGAACAGAGTGAATCCCAGAATTATATCTTTGTGACAATTAAGTGATAATGACTTTCTGCTGTGTGTAGTTATAGTTTCAAAATGAATATAATTGTGCATTTGAACAGTTTCCTAATCTTTTAAATTTTATTCTAAAAATCAGAACAAGAACAAGATGCCATGATGATGGAGAGAATAAAGAAGGAAGAAGAGATGAGAAAGAAGAAGGAACAGGAAGACAGTTTAACTCTAGAACAAACAAAAGAGCAGGTAAACTGAATTATAATGGTTTATATATTCATGTGTTTTACAAAAATAGTTCATTTTCATTATGAATAGTATATATCACCTTTTTTTATGTGAGTCGCTCAAAATTTGCGAAAATGGGGAAATTTGTAATTTTTTTATTTGTGGAGATCATTTTTTGTCATTCAAAGAGTTTCTTTTAGCAAACAATACCGGATATGATTTTTGCTTATTGAATATTTTGCGATTTAAGAGTGATCGATAAAAAGGCAATAATAAGCTCAACACGGAAATTACCAGTCATGCGGTAACAATTTTGATAGTTTTGGTTTGTTGGTGACTTAATACCTCAAGATAGAATTTTGTTGAATAAAATCAGATGTAGAACACATTTTTCTTCTTATTGAATAATATGCTGAAAAATTACAGTTGCAGTACTTAAGTCACTATTGCAGTGTATTAGTATCACAGTTTGCATGTACAATATTGGAGGGGGTGGATGATTAAAGATATTTTAATGATCTAGCATAAATGGATTTAAATGGGGCATATCTTGATGTAATATGTCATTACTAGTATTTAAACGTTGTAATTGTTTTCAATGACAGCTGCTTTCAGTCAATGATTACTGTGGAATCATTTAAATTCGTGGGAGCTAATTTTGGTGGATTGTGGGTTTTTGGCTTATTTGTGGGGATGTAATTTTGTGGAAGCACCGGTTTTCAGTTTCAGTTTCAAAGATAACTCTATCTAAATTTGTTTTCGTTGAGGATGTAAATTTGTGAGGGAGGGCTACCCCCGAATACCACAGAAATTGAGCCACCACGAATTCTAGTGATTCCACAGTATTATTCAATATACAGTACAGCCAGATGTGTCACATTTATAGTATTCCTGATATTATTTTATGCATATAACTCTGCAAAATAAAACTTGAGCAGTTGTTTAAGGGATAATTTTAGTTAATACATGATTATTTAAGGATATAAAGTAACAAAATACAATCTGGTTTAACTAAAATTATTTTGATTGTGGATATATATGACCGTAAAATAAATACTATTATTTATGTACCATGCAAATTTTTCAAAAACCAAAAAATATAACTATGCACATATGCATTTTTACATGTCTGTTATATGCAAAAAAAATGTGAGTGATATACATGTGAGTGATATACATGTATTGTCTATTTTAAACTTTATTTGAATTTAATTCATTTGAAGATTGCTCAGCTTGACAAGAAGATGGAGGACCTAAAAGCAGAAAAACATGATTTGTTCTCCCAGCTAAAGAAAGTTCTACATCAAGAAGATGAAACTCGCAAAAAGGCTCAGCTGAAGGAACAAAGGTATTAATTCAATTTTACTCAGGGAGTACCTGTACCCAGTTGCCTTAAGAAGTGAAATTGGAAAGTCAATGAATAATTTCCTTCCTTTGAACAGTTTCACTTGAAAATTAATGTTTACATGTGTTTATTGTAAAAGATTCATCATATTTCCCATAAAGAGATTATGAGACCTTCTCATGGTGTATTTATAAAAATTCTTGATACATTTATCTGTTTCAGTGAGCTGCAGATCATGCAGCACAGCACTGTTCTGGGGCTGCCTCATGCCATGACAGGCCGACCCATATTATACAGACCCCCACAGCCCCAAATGGTACAGGTAAGCTTAAGATCTTGGTGGTGATTTCAGGAACTTTACTCTCTAGAGATTAGAATGTGAATTTTGTGAAATTAAATCAGTAAAAGATGTGTATGTCAATACCAATGGCAAATTGAATTTAAACTTAAATTTCTACTCAACTGTAAATTTAAAAAAATATATTGGGACCCAAATCTTTTTGTTGATATTTAATAAACAAATCTCGAAATTTGAAAGGTTAATATTTTTTTCTATGTACATGTATTTGCAGCAAGTCAGTTTGAAGAGGGGAAGGAGTCCTTCTCCCCCGCCAACTCAGCCATACCAGTATAACAACAAAATGATGGCAGCTTCTCTCCCAGTGGAGAAACCCCACCCCTACACCCACACCTCCCAGCCAGATTATAGTAAGCTCGCTCTCTCTTTCTCTCTCTCTCTCTCTCTCTCTCTCTCTCTCTCTCTCTCTCTCTCAATTCAAATATCTTTGTTCCTTTAAATTTTTGACCTGCTATCAAAAAACCAAAACAAATCCTCATCAAAAAGCAAAAAATTTTAATATTTAGATAAATTTTGGATAAGTAAAATGAAAATTTGATACACATTTGGTATTTAATGTGACTGAAAACAATTTGTTTTACAGAACAACAGTCCAATTTCCCCCAAAGTCAGGCGGGTCCTGGCTACCCTACCCAGTCAAGTCACGCCTTCCAGCAGGCAGGATATGTCCCTAGCAAGTCCCCTGTCAAGTACAACCCGGGGAGTCAGTCTGCATTCTCCTCCTATTCTAATCCCTACGCACATCAGCAGACCAAACAGCTCCAGGAATCTGGGTTCCCAGCATACAGAATGCAGCAGCCAGGTATTTATTTTTAAATAGTTGTTTTTTTGTATTTTTAATGGCAGTTGGCAGAATATTATGGTCTACGGTAATCAACTTTCATTGATTACCAAATTTCATGAATTTCATTGTTGAGTAGACTTGAGTTAATCAGCAAAATTTTTGAAATGCTGATTGAAGTGCTAATTTCTTATACCTGGTTGTATTGATAAGATCATTCTCCATTAATTTGCATTGTGCATTCTTGAAATTGTAATTTTCATTGATGCACATCATGGATGAAACTACAGTTATGAGTATATATATGTACACTAGCTACTGCAAAGTGCAAACTAACTTTTATTTATATGTACACAGTGACAAAGAACCATTACTGGTATTCTTGTACTTCTTAATTGCAATGGTTTTTCATCAGAGTGTTAACTATTAAATGAATAATACAAATTGAAATCATAGTAATGAAACCTCAATCATGAAAAATTAAAGACATTTAGAGCAAACATGCTTATTAAAGTTAAGTGATTTTCATTCACTGTGGGTTAAAACATATTGTGAAGCTAAAGAATATAACGAATAACGATTATAACGAAGCAAAATTGCTCGTCCTTGGCACTCCATTATAACTTTGTTTTACTGTACAGTGTACTTGTTAAATAAAGAAACTCACTGATAAATATTGATTTAGAGTATGCTGATTGTTCATAAATGTTATCTTGAAAACCAACAAGCAACTTTATACAAATCATAAGTATAGCATCACGTAATTCTTTTGACTATGAGTAAAGTGGAAATGATTACGAAATTGATTTAAACACTGAACGTGCTTTAATTTGTTATGACAGGATACATCACCACACAGCATGGCTCAAGCATCCCCCTACAGAAACAGTTGGAACATGCCAATCAACAGTCTGGATTTAACGAGGAAAAATACAAATTACAACAGGTAGGTCATCTACCCAGTCAAACAAGTCTAGTCCCAACATGTTTGTAGTCTGACATTCTAAACAGCAAGACACGCACGACGGTTGAGATTTTTCAATACATGTATATTCATTTCAAGATAAAGATATTCATTTTTTTAATGAATTTTGAACAACTGTCCAGATAAGTTTTGAGAGGGATTTTTTTGGTATATAGATGTGTAATTATTATGAGGAGACAAAACTAGCTATCAAAGAACTAAACAAACTGAAAATTTTATTTAATAAAAAATAAGAGATCTGCCTAGGTATTAGATCGTAACTTGTTCGCCATCCCACTACTTTCGGTTTCATGTAATTGAACTTTCATTTCATTATATCATCCTATTATAGCAAAATTCAGCCATCAGAGGGGTTGCTCCTTTGCCAGGACAGCAGTCCATGATGCACCAGCCACTGCAAATTCAGCAACAACAGCAGCAACCATCTAAGGTAGTCCATTATAACACTTTTTTTATTGTGGATGAAACTTTTTTGTTCAGTTTCATACTTGGTTCCAATTTTGATGATTTATGATTAGAATTTGGTTTAATTCTTTGTGTATATCTTATGCTTTTAATGCACTTCATGGCTTATCATTTTTCAGGGCAGTATTGTAACTGGTTACTCTGCGAGAGGACAGACCCCTATTTCCACCAGCCAGTACCAACCGCAACCTAGTAATCAGGTAACGAATTGGCCAATCACAGTATGTTGTAGACTATGATATCAGCCTTTAATTTGTATAGAGACTCCGACATTGTTGGAACCCATGAGTTCTCTATTGTAACGGATGAATAGAATTACAATATACTCAATATACGTAATTGGAACCTATGGGGTTTTCTATCCATTACACTGCTTATGAAACACAAGCTGCTTTGTTACAACAAAGTATTGCATCGCTAAACAGCTCAGATGCACTGCATGCTTCGGATGCAAGATTGTGGGGGTTCCTATGATGACACTCAGATACAATACTGTGATTTTTTTTCAGTATGTTGTAATTTTATTTTTCATGTAACTCATATCAAACAAGATAATTACAATGTTTTATTCATTCTATTTCTCTGTAGCCAAATTTTACTGCCCAGTCCCGACCTCAGCATCACATGAGTGGTCAGCACCCAGGCAGATATTTCTGAGAGGTCAAGGTCATTCTGGGGTCATCTTTATTCTCCTGTACAGGTCCCTCTATTGTGGAGAGAATACAGGCCAATACACCACTTGTACCGTTGACCAGCTCTGCCCAAACAGTACATTGTTTTTACTGTGTACTTATAATGTACATGTAAATCAGTATTGTACTGTTATACGGTAGTACTGTAAATGAAGAATCAATGTGTTTTTCCCACTGGTTGGTGACAACTTGGTTACAAACTGAGAATGTATTCCTAAAAATTGTGTTTGAAGAGCTTTCTCCTCATTAAAAATACATGGTAAAAGTTTTAATTTTTTTGGGCGCTTTTTCTCAAAAATATCTTTCTGCAACATTCAAATTGTCTATCTCTAGTTGAATGCAAATAGATGTATATAAGAAACAGCCTTTTAGTTTGTATTCTTCTATTTTATAGACTGAAATAGAAAATATTATTTGTGTTAATGTTGTAACTTGTTTAAAACAATCAATGTTTTTCGAATTGGGATGGGAGGGCGCATGTAGTATTTTACTATACAAATCAAGATATAAAATTCCATATGTACTTGTACATTTAGTTGGTCATAATTAATCAAGAATATTTACATAATTTCAGTTTGTATGTTGATTGTTAAATTGTTACAACTTTTGTAATTCATGTGTTCCCATTTCTATTTTTTATATTGAATTAGTTTTTCTCTGCAGCTTAATGGATCTTGTGTAGTATATATTTGATTGGGTTTTTTTAATGATTTTCTTTTTATAAAACATTCACTCATGTAAACAATACATGTACATACATTTTGTCAGTTATCCTTTCGAGAAATACCATTAAATTAGGAACTTACCATTTTTTTAAGGAAAAATTACATTGTTTGAACGAATGTGGCTGGTCCATACTTATTACTAATAAAAAACCTTTCGTAAAAATATTTAATTTTGTTTTTACATAAACATCCAAGGTAATTTTTATACCTTCTATTTTGTAACTATCTTTGTAATTCCCTCTATTTTTGGTAAAATAAGTAGAAAATCATTTGTTGTGTGATATCAGCACCTTGAAAATACACTCTTTTTTTTCTTCATGAAATCCAGTTTGTCAGACAGTTGGTTTTTTTCTTATTAAGAATCTTCTTTGTTGCGGGAGACAGCGCTAGCTCAATCATGCACATTTCTTTAAATTTACCACCTAATTTTTTGTTGTCCATGATTAGGAAGTTTGATTTGTAGTGAAATGTCAGAAGTTAAGGGGATACATAACAAAAATATTACGTACATGTATGTAAGTATATGTTTTTGATGTCTTTAGTGCTGGATATGAAATATTGAATTCCTTAAATATGCTATTGTAATGTCGAATAAAAAATATTAAAAAAGCCTTTTTTTGTGTGCGCAACTCAATTTACATATGAAGTACAATGCATATTTGAGCAATGTGATGCTGCTTTTAATGGTCCATATGGAATGGTGAACTCAACAGAGTAACACGAGTTATGGGTTTTCGTCAATAAACTGATTATACATCTTTTAAACTCTCTTAAAGAACTATATATGATATGAGTTAAATTTGGCCCCCATAATTCGCCATTATTTAAGGGTTTCGGGTACAATAAAAAGCTAACTTATTTTTTAGAAGAGTTGATATAGAATATATTTTTCATATATTTATTTGATTTATTTGCACTCACTGGCAGTATATGACGTCAGAAGTGACGCTATTTTTAGAATTCAATCAAAATCAGTCAAAAATCGACATTTTTCTTATCTTTTTACGAATGGGAAACATAGAGCACATGCTTGAACAAGATAAAAAAAAATTGTCATTTACTATAGTATTAGTCTTGGCTAGATACATCTCTGATTAAAATATTTTGTTTGTTCAAGCATGCGCTCTATGTTTTCTGAAAGAAAAACTGCTTGAAAACAAGCTGTTTTATGCTAAAAATGCAAAAATGGCGGGAAAAGGTTGTCTTTACGATGTCATATTTCTATATTGTGGGCACTTGAATCAAAATGAATATTATTTAAATACATCACATATATATCTGAACTAAAAAATCACAGAATTACAGTAAAATGATGATGTTCATTTTAGGGGGCCATTTTAGGCCCATATCATATATATAGTCCTTTTTCGTAAGTATGCAAGTTGTCGTTATTGTCAAACAACCTGTTTCATAGACAGCTAGAGAGCGAATATCTCTTAGTTTTTTTTTTGTGAACAAAGGCTGTACCCAGATTTTCTCATACTAGTACATGTATATGAAAGTTACAACAAGTATTTTTAAGTCTGGCGTCAGTTCATGCATTCCTTGCTTTTAACATATACATGTAGCTAAATTTTTTGATCGATCACTAAGTGAGCCTGGCATAGTTAATCACAAAAGACATCATTCACCGATTTACTTGAATAGATCTAAACGTTTGTCTATACACACTGAAAACTGCTCTATAAAAAAGCCAAGAGATTTTCAGAGTAACAATTCGGCTGTTTGCATATATCTGCAAGTCAAAATAGTAAGAACCGTTTTTATGCCATATTTTATAAATTAGGAAAATTAAGAGACGTTGGTTTTATTTCTAATTTAATGTGCAAGTACTTTCATTCATAATAAAATCTCCAAAAAAAAAATCGTATTCAATATTATCTAATTGTGAAGAGCAACAACTTTTGTAAAATTGAGGTTTTATTGTATGGTACTTTAAAAAAAAGTTTTAAAAACTGCTTATATAAACAATCGAAAATTCAAAGTATAAAACAGTTATAAATATTAGATTTAACAAAAAAAAAACACAGAAAAGTTTTACAACAAAATATTTATGAATGATCGGTTGACAAGTGAGAGTATATCAAAGATGTGAAATGGTTTTGGCACATGATCAAGTTAATAAAAAAGAAGTCTGCATGTGAGAATATTGCACAGCTCTCGTTATCCTTCCACCTCGAAGAAGTTGCCGTATAGAAACTAAAACCTATAAAAGAAACAAAAACGTTAAAAACAAAAATTAAACACGTTAAAATAGGTATGGGACACCTGTCGATATTAAATGTAGATTAAAGTACATTATAATTGAAATACTTCTTAGAATTTTCAAATTTTACAATATTTAACCAAAAAATGGCTTTTAAAAATATTTGGAGAGGTAAAAATTGTAAAAGCCCGAGTGGGATTCGAACTCCTGATTTACAGAATCGTAGTAAACCCTCAAACCCACTGCGATACGCTGTTAGGTGACAATATTGGGAAAGAAACTATTTATATGGTTACATTTCTTAATGATTTTATTGTTTATTTCGATAAACAATACGTCACAACACTGAAGTATCCCATACCACCTAAATGCAATGCAAGACCATTTTACCGATTTCAATATTTTCGCTCTAAAAGACGGATTTGTTTCGCGGGCATGTTTCGGACTCTTGGGCCTGATTGAGATTATTTTCGACATACTTGTTTAGATTTTTTCTGGGTTGGTTCTTGGATTATTGTGTGCCTACCTTAGGCTGCCAAGGATGACCCCGGCTGTCTAGTCAATGCCAATTGCTTAGGCGTCCATCTTGGTTCCTCGTACTGAAACAACTTCCATTTTCGGTTGTGACTGAATTTTACTCTCTCCAACCACTCGTGCTATAACAACGAGTAAACATACGAAAAACTATTTTCAGTAAGTCTATAAAAGGCACAAAATATAATCAGCCTTTTGAAAATGAGTAGCAATTATATGAAAAATGCTTATATGAGTTAGAGAAAAATTAAGATATTTCCCTGAAACTTTTTGCATAACTTACCAAGTGTGAAGGATACTTCATTTTATGAGCATGTTTAGAATCAATTGCCCGATTTCTGGCTTTCTGTAAAAAAAAAATAATGAACAGATTGATATTTTTTTAAATGTATAATTTAAAAGGAAGAAATAAAGAGAAAGACATTTTTTTTCCTCAGATGAAATGAGAAACACATTTCATCTCCGAGGTCGGAGGTAAAACGTTCCCTTCGAGTCTTACCCAGTCATCCAACTGTTTTTTCCAGTTGGCGATCAGTGAATTGTAGAGAGTCTGTCGCTGAAGACGACAAAGAAAAGTAGAAAAGAGTCAGAGAGAGAGAGAGAGAGAGAGAGAGAGAGAGAGAGAGAGAGAGAGAGAGAGAGTTTAGAGCTGCTCAATACATTGCATCTTTTGCATCAGCAAACTATTAGCAAAATATTAATATTTCAGTCAAATTGTTACACTAAAGTTGACTATCAAACTTAATAGGGTTCATATTAAACATCGACTATGATCATCTAGAGCTCACCTGAGACACTTCGGATATCCTCGAACGCTTAGCAACCAGAGTCTTGCGAGGCTGCAGAATGTCTTTATCAGTAACTGTTGAGATTTCACAATTACTTGTACTGCGTTTTACAGTCTTTTTAGGAATAAGTTCGCCCGAGTCATCAAACAATATAGTTCTTTTTCGAGCTCTCCTCCGAGAAGACCCTTTACAAGATGCATTCTCAGTACACGTGCTGGCCTGCGTTCCCGATACACCCTCAAAGGGAACTCGCCTTCGTGGCTCTCTTTTCTTACGTCTGCTTGATCCAGTTTTGGGCAGCTAAAAAATAATATTTTTGAGAATGAACGAGAATTGCCGACCAAGCACCTTCAAGTTAAACAGGGCATCTACATGTACTTTTGAAATACGACATGCGCAATCTTTGGCTCACCTGATAATTATCGTCTGGAGTGGCAAGCTCAGGGCTTGCTTGAGACTGTAAGGAGTTTGTCCTCAGATTTAGATCTAGCAGGATCTGTTCAAGTTTTGAGGGTTGTGGCCTGTCTTTAATAACTGTAGTTGTGGGTGCAGCACTGGAAGTGGTGTGAACAGGAGAAGTGATCGTGGACAAGGCAGTATGAGCCAGCATTTGGAGACCGTCTTCTAAACTCGAGCAGGGCAAGGTCTGATTGAAATGCTCGTCAATGGTACCTCCTTGTACCTATAAGGATGAACAATATTTGAGAAGATTATTTTTAAAAATCCATTTCATATAGCCTACATATATCCTAAAAGAATAACCAAAGGACTAGACAACTTCAAAAATAGGTTGAGAAACACTAACCGATTTAGCACCGTGGTTTAGGTTTGCCTGCTCTCGTTCTGTTGGTGAAACTCTGAGCACCGTTCTAGGTTTGTATGGATATTTGCTGAACAGGGACAGCTGACGATGAGGTTCCGCAGTTCTAGACACCTGGTCACCTGCATCCTGTCTAGTAATGTGTAGACAGGTGTGTAGACAGGTCTGGGTCTCGTTCACTGTAGACCCGTGCCCCGATTCCTCAGTCGAAGGTTGGTCCTTCACATAGGACAGGGCAGTCTGAGCCAGTACCAACATATTAGCCAATGACTGTGCACTATCGTCTACAGCTGACTGATAGCACGAATCCTCGATCTTTAACCTTTTTGAAGGCTGGAATATTACAAAACATCAACATATAAGAAAAAAAAAATGTAAAACAAGAATTTTACTTTATTGGAGTTTGTTTGAATGCTCTGGTTGGGGTTTACTGTTTTATAGATTTACTGTGAAAATATAGGAATTTTTAAAATAAATACATGTGAATAAAATGGATAAATTAAAGACTATGTATGTTTCACTCCTTTTCTGTGTGCTTAATTTATAAATCCAGAGTTTTAATTAAAAAAAAACTGTTAATAAAATACCAAGAATTTTAATTTCATGACGGCAATGTTTGTTGTACTTTGTAAAAACTAGCTTAGCTCAAAATACATCGATTTTTTCTTTATCCGTGCATATTTATACTAACTGTGAAACAATTTGGATACTTTTATGCAATGTATTGTGTTTTTGCATCTTTTAATTTCCCGATTTTCTGAATCTCAGAGTTAATAAATGTCTTCCAAAATGTTTTTTTTTAACAAAAATATTGTGTTCTAGTATGAGAAAATCACAATCCTTTGAACATTATTTTAAAATCAAATTGAAATAATCACAATAAAAAGCATAAACTCGAATTTTATTTTCTCCATCACTGCCTATCACCCACATCTTCCCGGTAAAAATCTTTTTTCACCAAAAAACTTATCCTTTTATGCAAAACTTTCCACAAAATGCATGACAAATTATGACATGTACCCTTATAAGTTCCTCTGTATCAAAATCTGCTTCTGGATGTTTCGTTTTCATGGCGAAATTTCAGTTTTTGTTCGCTTGTCAAAAGATACGTCCGCTCTCAAAAGATGGCAACGTTACTATGATGCGGTTGCGTAAACACAGCGACCTATACGTTATCTCCCTTGACAACGTCGTGACGTGTATGATGCTGATGAGAGCGTGCGCATTCGGGTTTTTAGGGGTAACGTACAGCGTTGTACAAAAAAAAGTTTGACGGTATGGGTTGATGAATAAAGAAGTAGAAAGATTATTAATCACGAATAATGTGTAAACTGTCATGTTGTAAATGTTTAGTTAACTGCAAGGTGGTAGTAAAACGAAATTTACAATATGTAGAGTGCAGAAGGTGGAAAAGATTTGTTATCTTATTGTACTTTGAAAAATGAAATGGATCGCTATATACATGTGTATTCGATGCCATGTAATTTTCATATAATTTGTTTATTCTTGATATTCATATATTTTTCTACATTTTATGACAAATTTTATTCGGCGTAACTACACATGTACATGTACATGTATCTTACAGATATTTCACTTCGAAACAAACATTTTGAAACGTGAGCTGGCTATTGCAAACTACTTTGAATCATATTTTTGATCAGAGTATAACAAAAGTTCAAATGCCTAAACGCATGGGATGCAGATCGCTAGTTCAAATGCACATAGTAATGCAAAGTGAAGTGACAAGAGGAAATTTTCACATGAAAATTGATATAACCCCACAAACAACAAATATCAAAGAGTTGAATATTTTAAATTAAATGAATATGAAAATTTGTCTTGTAGAAATTGGTTATCAAGAATCAAAGTTTTTTATTTTTTTTTTTTTTATTTTAAGAAAAACGGACAATATTAAATGATTGTCCATACATTAACGCAAAAAAAATATATCCTTTTAATATTGTCATAATTTTAATGGTTATTTAACTTATTTTGCGTTTTTATCATTGGTTGATTTGAATTTTGACCGTTAGATTTATATTATTTTGAAATTATATCATTAACGAACGGTTAGGAAGTTTGTCAAATGATAAAACTAATTATTTTTTATGGTCGAGATTCTGATTACTGATGCCCTCTTTTATCATTAGTAGATACTGTATCATCAGCATTTTCTACAGTGCACAAGCAATTGGCATGAGTTGGGTAAAAACATATAAATAAGCATAATACTATATTAAATACTATATTTGTATTTATTGTCATTTATTTGAGCAATGGGTGCAGGTTTCCAGTGAACATGGCAAAATGAACAGCAATTGCTCTGAAACTTCCAAATATGAACGAAGTGTCAAAGGCCATTCCTTTGTAGTTCTCTCATCTCAATATTGCTGTGGAGCCAGTTTCACAAAGCTAACATTGCAGATCGATCCAAAGATAAAACTTTTCCCTAGTTTCAACTTAATTCAGTCGGATCCATAATATAACCACGTAACTTTAAGACAGTCAAAAATACACTGCAAGAACTGTTTGATTGTGATGGTAGCTTACATTGTCAAATTGGACGAGACAAACAATGAATCCTCTGGGTTTTTTTTTTCTTTAACCTTTTCTGTTAAACCTCATTTTTCTACCACTGCTTCGTGATGGTTAAGACATTTATAGATAATGCACGGATCGCGGTTTTTTTTTGTTTGTATTATTAGATACCAAATTCATGTAGCTATGTAAAGGCTGGTTTTTAAAAATCATTAATGAATGGCTAAGAGTCTGTCAAATGATAAAATTAATTATTATTTATGGTCGAAAATCTGATTACTTAAGCCCCTTTTTATCATTAGTAGGTATTGTATCATCAGCATTTTCTACAGTGCACAAGTAATTGGTATGAGTTGGGTAAAAACATATAAATAAGCATAATACTATATATAATACTAAATTTGTATTTTTTTGTCATTTATTTGAGCAATGAGTGCAGGTTTCCAATGAACATGGCAAAATGAACAGCAATTGCTCTGAAACTTCCAAATATGAACGAAGTGTCAAAGGTCATTCCTTTGTAGTTCTCTCATCTCAATATTGCTGTGGAGCCAGTTTCACAAAGCTAACATTGCAGATCGATCCAAAGATAAAACTTTTCCCTAATTTCACCTTAATTTAGTCGTATCCATAATATAACCACGTAACTTTAAGACAGTCAAAAATACACTGCAAGAACTGTTTGATTGTGATGGTAGCTTACAGTTTGCTCGTCAAATTTGATAAGACAAACAGTGAATTCTCTCGGGTTTTTTTTCATCAACCTTTTCTGTTAAGGCCTCATTTTTCTACCACTGCTTCGTGATGGTTCAGACATTTATAGATAATGCACGGTTCGCGGCTTTGTTTGTTTTTTGTATTATTAGATACCAAATTAATGTAGCTATGTAAAAGCTGGTTTTTGAAAATACAGGTTTTCACAAAACGGGAGAGGGGGTAGTGGGGGGAGGGGTAGTGGTGGCGATGGTTTTTATTTTTATTTATTTATTTTAAAGCACCCCAAATGTAACATTAAATGTGGGATTTAAAGGCAAGTTAGAATTGGTCGATTTACTATATATTTGGAACTTTCTTTGAAAATAAAAAGAATAAGGAATTTTCGGATGAAGACAAATGGTGAATTTTGATAGAATCTGAAATATTTATTACTTATTTTCATAATTTTTTTTAATGCTCGTGAATTTTTTAATGAATTCGTCATTCATCTTTAAATTATTTTTTTCCGATAACAACCTTATTAACTAAAAATTTGTTGAGCTTTTTCTAAACATCCCTAAAGCTACATGAATTAAATCTCTTTGGCGTTATAGTAAGTTATTTGAACTATATGTTCAAACAACCCACAGTGTATTAGAACCATTTTAAGAAGACCGTGGACTTTCAGTAGGATGTAACGATCTATTACTTGCGTCAAAACAAGTTAGAATGACGCTGGTTTCAAGCGAAATATACACCGATTGCGTAGTCATCGCTCAAAAGCCAGACAAATCCTTTTGATTTCAAAAAGCAATGGCTGAGCGGCCAGCAATGAAATAGACATGCATACGTGACATTGCCGTTTGACTCAACTACCAAAAGTCCAAGCTCTTGTTAAAATGGTACTATATATACATTAAAATAGAACCATTTTAACTAGAACTTTGACTTTGGGCAGATGGTGTCAAACAGCATTGTGACGTAGGCCTGTCTATTTCATTGCTGGTCCGCTAAGCCATCGCTCTTTGAAATCGATAAGCTTTGTTAAGCTAAGACTACGCAACCGCTGTATACATGTATTTCACTTGAAACCATCGTCATTTTCAACTTGCTTTGAAGCAAGAACCAGATAATTACGTCCTTCATGAAAGTCCAAGGTCTTGTTAAAATGGTTTTCAGTGTATTGCTTACAGAGTGTTACATCTTCCCAAGTCAAGGGTTTCTGATCCGCTCCGTTCTACATAAACGTTATGTAGAGCAGAGCGGATCAGAAACTCTTGACTTGGGAAGATGAGAGTGTTACGTTTATAGTGATTGTATGATAATTTTATTTGATCCGCTGATCAGATAATTTGCTATACCCGATAAAATGACACATGTCATGTTTATTCAAGGAGAGAACAATACCTCCCCTTCGTAATTGTTCCTTGATTGAACTAATTTTCAGGAGAACTCCACCATCAACGAAATGATTTGAAGAAAAATACAACAAAAAACATATATAATTTATTTATAACAACATCATGATTAATGTATACATTTGCATACATTCCTTTCAAGACTGCAATTGATATTTATTTAAAATATGTAGTTTATATGACATTGAAAAATTGTTGAAAAGAGTATTGATATACATGTACATGTGTCTGCAAAATAAATATATCTAACTTTTGTTGAAAAAAATCACTGTTGTGTATATGTAAATATGCAAAAATCTCTAAACGTTTATTTGTTAGCCGGAAATAAAAATAAACACATGAAAAATTGATAAATCAATGAGAAATGAGGGGACCCACTTTCATTTCGACACACTAAATCATTCGCACCATTTACACAGAAAACAAAGACGAAATATACGAGGAGTCGTTTCCGGATGTCGACTCGGTTCTGCTTTTATAATCTGTAACGGTCATCTGATCACAAACTATGGACAATGTTTCCTGGGAGAAATATACATGAACCTGTGTATATATGGCGAAAACGAAACCCGATGACCAGTCACAATCCTGTCCAAAAGAACTTCAGTTTGAAAAATAATTTTTTCTGCCTTTTATGCCTTTGCGGGGACCTTAGCCAGAAATTGCACTTTTGGTGGTCTGCGAATAGAAATGTTGATCATTAGCTACAATCTGAGCAAAGAACAATTTAAAAAAGACTGTTAATGTAATAACAAGTTGCTGTCCTTTATAAAAGGACTGCAATACGTGGACCATATGAACGTGTTTCTAAAACGTGAAAGTAGATTATCAAAACTTCCACCGACTCTAGTCCCTTGCTTTTAAACGAAGACATCTACAGGGGATACCTCTATTTGCAAAAGTGAAATGGTTACTATCATAGTAGCAAGCATTATCTTATTCTGTGATGCTGACAGTTCATATCACATGCCGATTATTTCCTAAAAACGAATACTTTGTTTCTGTACTGTTTACCGACAACTTTACAATTACTACAGTTCCTTTGAACATGGCATGAAGTCCCGACTCGGATAAACTATCCTAGTTCCCATGTCTAATCCCGCGCAGGAACAAGGCTAGCTCATGCACAAGCCGAATTTCCCCATAGCAACCGTTTTTACCTCGCAGATACATTTCTGTGTGGACCTCAGGGTTCACGCAAAAAACAATCGTTTTGACAATTTATAATCATAGTCTCCTTTTTATTTAACAACCTGTGACATATGCATATAAGCGATTTGAAATCTTTGTTTAACGTTTACATCGGTGTATTTATTTAAGACGTGGAAAAAAATCCATATACCGAGCTAAAAATCAGTCACGTGATTCAATTTTTGGACTACGGAAAAAGATAATAGAAAAACTCATTTTGAGGTAAAGATGTAGTTCACATTGTGCTCATGAACGCACAATTATTGTAGACGCCATGTCTCGTTCAAATATCTATTGGACAGAAAAAAAAGAGATGACCAAATTTATTTTGCTAAATCGATGTTGCCGTATTCGGTCCGATGGAGTCTATGCTCGATGAAAAGTTTAATTTTTTTTGTGCTAAAATAAAAAAAAAATAAAGCCAAGGGCCAGACACCCACATTACCTGATGAAAACAACGACAGAAAAATAAAAAGGAAAATTACAATCTAAACCTCATTTAAATATCCTTAGCATAAATAACAGACAATTTATAGTTTCGTTCATTGCGCATGCTAGCAGAGAAGGTCAACTAAATTTGTGGTTTGAGTCAAACAGACATTCTGTTATGGAGAAAAAGAAAAAAAATTCTTATCCATAACAGTCTACGATCTTGCCACCTTATATGCATTTTTTATAACCAAAAATGTAGTGCAAGTACAATAGTTCAGGCGTCTCTTTATGGGGACGGAGTATTTTTCATTAACCACGAGAAAGAAATCCACGTCATAAAAATGTCGGCTATTCATCACTTTTCTTCAGCTATTTAGGACAAATCGTGGGCAAAAAAAAGTCGTGAGCCCGAGTCATTCCCATTATTGGTACGCATATGTATTCCCTCTGTTAACTAGTGCATAACAAGACTTTAATGGGCATTATACAATCTTAATCAACATGAAAAGTCAATAATAATGCCAGTACTGTGATTTTGAGACGTTCTAGTAATCTGTTGCAGAGAGAGAGAGAGAGAGAGAGAGAGAGAGAGAGAGAGAGAGACATTATAGATGTTGATTGTCCTCTTTGATTTATCTTGCTATACATGTACCATGTGCATGTAGTAATGCCACTGAGACCTTCTCCTTTTAAAATCCAAAAGATATCAATTTGAAATAGGCTTTTGTTTCTTCTTTTCAAAACATTATTATATCAAATGCTCTTTGCAAGATTAAAACGGTAAAACGACGCTCATAAAAATTACAGACCGAGATGAAAGCAAAGATCAAACAGAAAGAGAAAGATTGATATACATGTATAGTTGTACATACCCATTTCCACCTGGCGGATACATCACTTGGCTGTCAAAAGCAAAACACCAAAAAATGATTTACAATGTAACACAACACAAGTTCACAGACTAACAAGAAAAAAAGCTTTAGTTAGTCAAAGTTTGCATCAAAGGGCGTGAATTTAAATATTTGGAAAAATTTATTTTAGTATCGGTTTTTCTTTGACTGAGTTAGCATACTCTAAACTTTTCTATTATGATTAACAATTTGCTTCAACGAATCATTTTTGCTCACAAAATAGAAAAAGTCTTATTTTGCAAACATTAAAGGCCATGAACGTTGTGGTAAAAATAACGAACAGACGACGTCATGAAATGATTATTGTAGGATATTGTTAAGTTGCTTGCAATGATGTTAGAGTTAACTTGACTTACATTTTACAGTTACCAGGTACCGTGTGGAATTCGACAAAGTTATTATCCACTGTGTAGCGATAAGTAGGACACTGTTCCCCAACTGTCTTCGGGGCTTTGACACCAAGTGGCGGTATGTTCTGTGATACAGGAGGTTTCTGAATCATGTTGGCCGTATTGCTCATAGATGCCTGTGGCCTCGGTGCCATAGGTGGAAGGGCCTGTTGCGGTGGTTGCATCGGCTGCTGAGGTTGCATTGACTGCATTGGTTGCATTGGTTGTTGTGGTGGCATTGGCTGCATTGGTTGCTGCGGTTGTTGTGGTGGCATTGGCTGCAATGGTTGTTGCGGTTGTTGTGGTGGCATTGGCTGCATAGGTTGTCTCATTGGTGGTTGCATTGGGGATTGCATTGGAGGCATACCAGCGGGTGGTGGCGGTCTGTACTGATTTGTGTTAGGTCTCATCTGTTGTTGTTGTTGTTGGAAGTTATAAGGTGGACCACCGCCGTACGGAGGCTGGTTATAGCTGACCGGCTGACCTTTCATCTGAGGTGGACCTTGGGGTGGACCATTGTTTGGATATTGTTGACCTGTCGGTGACAAAAAACAAATGAACTGTGATGATATTGTAAAAGAACAACACATGCTCAGACCTTCTAGTGGTACAAATACACTGTAAGTATTTCGTTTAATTTTCCCTTAAATGTTATATTTTGATATTAATTGGAGCTTATCTCTTATATCGATTTTAGAATCGATTGTTGGAAGCTGACCTCTGAAAGGCTGATTTGAAGGGGGATTATACATATTCTGTTGCCCCTTAAGCGGTCTCTGAAAACTTGGAGGTACGTAATTTCGCGGTGGTTGTTTTTGATTTGGGGCATTAGGTCCCCTTTGTGGCCACATATTTTGATGACCACCTGGTGGTCCCATCCAATTGTTTCGCCTCGGCTCTGGTTGGTGTTCCTGTCTTTGGGAGGGTGGTCCCCGCCGTTGTGGCTTTTTCGGTGGTGGTGGAGGTTTGAGTGTTGTTGTTGTGGTTGTGCTTGTGGTGATTGGAATAGTGGTTTCTTCTAGTTCGAATTCTGTCTCTACCGTTGTTCCTGGTGTGGTAGTTGTGGAGGTAGTGGGAACCACTGGGGCGTTATATCCACCTCCCATCGATGGGTTATTGTAGGGTTGGTTATATTGTTGATTATACTGTTGATTATATTGTTGGTTGTAGGGTTGACTGTATTGTTGATTATATGGCTGGTTGTAGCCCTGGTTGTTGTATGGTTGGTTATATCCCCCTCCGCCGAACTGATTCGCCATGTAGGGACCTTTGAACCGGAAATATTAGGTAAGATCCAATCACTGACTACGTTTGCAGAAAGGCAGATTCCCCACGCGTCACGTGATTTCACCGTATGCAGAAAATTGCAGATATACTGGTACATCGTTCATTGATTATAGTTTCAAATGTTTTTTTTTCTAATTATGCATGGTCAGAGGTTACATAGAATCTTTGGATAAACGTGGTTAATAAGATACGTGTGTAGTTAGAATATCCTCTCCATGTTTGGTTAGACATACTTGGTCCGATCTCAAAATTAATAGATATATCGATTTAAACCCCTTGTTCAGTGTGTACACAGTTTAACTCAAAATGCAACTTTCAATCTACATAGATTATGCAAAACTTACTAGATTAAAGGAAGAAGAATTCTAAAGAAAATGCCGGAATCCTTTACCAAGGTGATGTTAAACTGAATCGACTACTTACGTGTAAGGGGGTGGTGTCTACTATGGGTTCATGCTGTTAATGTACAAGTAACAATCTAGATTAACTGTTTGCGGGAATGTTAGTTCATGCCAGAAATCACGTGACGTCAGGTTCTTCTGTCCAACTGCAATCGTATTCAGTATTTTTCAAAGATATGTTGAACAATCAGCAGAAATTATATATGAAACACGATTATTTATAATACCAATTTCACTATACATATGTACGTTTTTATTTAATTCAAGGAACAGCCCGCCACCAAAATATACACAAAAAGCTCAACACTCAGATTCACCCGTAATAGTGTGACGTCATCAGTTTTATGTCACAAACCAAGTTTTTTTTCTCCAGTTTAACTCTTTTAAAAAATAAGATTATACGATGGGTCTCCTCTGAGTGTTGGTAGAATTACGACGATCGGATCCAAGTATACGACTACTCTAGCTAGTCTTAGGTTTCATGGAGAAAGTGTTTCAATCCGTTTAACACAGAAAAAAGATCAACCTTCCTTGTAAACCCGATGAATCAATTCAACTTACCATGTGCGGTCTGGGCTTCCGTAATAAGCAAAAGGGTATCTAAAAAAGAATTGAAAAACATCATGAATCCTTAGTTATATCGTGGTTATCTCTCTTTTTTAAACTTGATTATTATCAAATATTAATGATGCCGTTCGATTTAAATTATAACCAATACTTATATTTTTAAAAAGTATGTTAATGGTTTTGTCTTACAAATATGTTCTTTTGTATTTTGGTAATATTCGTAATTTTTAGATGTTTTATTTCTTTTTTGGAAATTTGTTTATTTTTGCTTTTCTCCTGGGTCGGGTGTTTGAGATGCAGATACGGTTCATTATTGATGACAAAATAATATCAAACAAAAAATGCTTCCTTTGAACCTGAATATGATTTTTTCTTTTTTGATTTGTTATTTTTTGGTTTTCGTGTTTAGAAAAACCCTTTAAAACACGGTTATCCTCAAAAAATAAAATTGCAAATAAGACAATATGTAATTATTCTGAACTTCAACTACATAAACTGGACTAGCTGTACTCAAAACCCTGAACACATGAGTCTCAACAGTAACAGCATGTTCATAACAAAAAGGGTTGATTTTTGCTGTTCACTGTCACCGCCCTATAATTAATTGTTTAATTATCTGTGACCCAGACAGTTATTTTACGGGCTGTGTGGTTCGTACTAAGTGATTCGATGTCCAACAAGTTTTTTTCTTCTATTAACTGCTAATCCTGTGTAAGCCACCTTGTCACAAAAGCTATCTGGTAGGTAATGTGTCCAGCTCAAAGAAAGGAGCTCATGTTTAGGCGCAAATACAGAAGCATTTGTAATCATTATAAAAATGGTGTAAATATTTTTTTTGGGGAATGATTATTCATGTATTGATTTCGCACGAGTAGAGTAATGTCGTCTTCCAAATACTAGAAAAGTTGGTAAAAACAAAAATAAAATATGTCCTCCATGTGTTTCAAGCTTTATATAGCCATAATTTTGAACGAATTTAAAAATAATTGTAAAAATATTTAACTGTATACATGTACTAGGATATACAAATATTCTTCCTGTGTTTCAAGGTTTATATGGAATAAACTGACCTAAACATTAACTTTAAACACCGTTAAAGTCTTATTCAAATTGCCTATTATCGTCGATAACAACTTACTTATAACTTGACAGGGATATCGAAAATTTACAGTACGCAGCAGATGATAGCTGTACGATATTATGTGTCCAAATCTCTGCCCATGATATCAAGAATATATGATTATCATACATTATTGTCCTCTTGTGACATATATTAACGTGGCTCTGAGCGAATAGACAAACTTGAAGAAAATACTGAATTACTGAACAAAAAATGTTTTAATTTGTTATATACTTACCAATTTCCCGTTTCTTTTACATTATTACCACTATTTAACAAAATTTAGAGTTAAATATGAAAAAAAAAAACCATTATATATGATTTTTAAGTTATATATTTGATCCTTAACAATTGGGGGAATCCCAAGGGAAGGAGCATACATTCACACGTTTTGCAATATTTCATATAGAGGAACACACTGAAAACAGAGCATGAATGTCGCCTTATTCACTTCATTTTGGGACAAAACTATGACAAGAATGATTGAATGTCTACAACAGGTTGTTTTCAAGTCTGGTCTATAAAGGCTGCTCATCAAATATCAGCGATACAGAACTGTAAGATGTAGGTGTCCAGATATGGTAAAGATATGGTAATTCGGGGTTATTTTTGACCATATACGTGCTTGCTAATGTATGTGCATGAATTATTACCATTTAGCTCTAGAGAGGGAGTGGTGAGGAAGGAAGAGAGAGAGAGAGAGAGAGAGAGAGAGAGAGAGAGAGAGAGAGAGAGAGAGAGAGAGAGAGAGAGAGAGAGAGAGAGAGGGTCAAAGGTTAAGGTCAAAGGAGTAAAGAAACAATTTGTGGCAGAAAGGAACTACTCTAACTAATACTTTGAAAATGTGTCTTAAGATTATTTTATCTTGTTTCTATCTCTGTTGTACACCATGATTTAATGAACTTATTAACTGGTCATTACATGGTCCTATTTTCGCACTATCTATAGCCCTTGGGTATAAAACAAAATCATTTCCTGAAACGTGATAACAAGAGTCTTTAATTAAAATGTCTCTAAAAATTTACTCATGCTCGTAAAACAGCGAGTTACCTTGATGAAAAACATGTAACTGTTCATGGAAATTTGAAGAAAAAAAACCAAGGATGGTTGTTTAAAATAGAATGAAATTTTCTTTAACTTCAACTACAATACAACCAGCAATTACAAAGTATAAATAAGCGATGTTTTTCAACCATAAAAATTCATATGTTCGGAGAGACGTCAATATTTACTATTTAATTATCTTCTAACTGATACTAAAAACCTACGGTCAACTTAAATGGGAAAAGGGACTAGTGGGGAAAAGGATAAGAAGAAACACTTCTTGAATAAATATTGAGATGTGCGTGTGTGACAATATTGTTCTTGCAGACAGTGCCCAATTAATCATCCGGTGTATTTATAGCCACTGTCTTGACATATGATCAACGTCGAAATGATTGCAGCGATGTCTCAGTAATCCTGTTGTTGTTAAATTGAAACGATACCTTCTGAACGGAAAACACCAAGCACGTTAATTCTTCCAAGAAAAAAAAATCCGCCAACAATCCAGATCACCCAAGCGTTTCTTCAAACGAAAAGATGGGTGTAATCCATGCGTCTCTTTGCACTGTCGCTGCACAGTTTTATTGACCAAAGGGAACATAACATCTCACGCATTAATTGGCAATAACAGTTTATGTCCGCCCGCAAAACATGCAGAAGTGTTGCCATCTACATTTATGTCCGATTATTACACATAGTAGAATTATTTTTTTTAATTTATGTCAAAACAACCTATTGGGCGTTTTATTGTAATTTAGGACCACAAGCATACAAAGACGATTTTGTGGAACGTGGGCTATATAAATTACACTGTTGAAGGCACAGATAACATTTCAAAGACCAAAAAAAAACCAAACCCAAAACCGCTCAAAATTAAAAAGAAAAGAAATATAAAATGAAAATTCTTTAAAATAAACACATTGAATTCCTTATAGAGATCGTCTATGTGATTTGTTCGTGAAGTTTCATTTCCTCTTTATTTTTTATAATATGCCTGCGTTGATTTTCATTTTCTTTTCTTTCTTTCCTTTCTTATCATCATCTTAAACCGCAGCTCAATTAGACCTAGAAAAGATTGCTTGCTACCAAACATTCATTTATACCGCAACGTGGAAGTGTTCCATCAAGTATTCCAAAGCTTGATAAATTTGAGCAATGAGAACATGGAACAATTACAAACTAAATTGAAACATCATACTTTTTGAGAAAATAAAAAAAAATTATGACGATTCTCTTTTTTTTAAAAATCATAAAGACAGGAGCCAAATTATATTTGATTTCAATGGACATTATTGTTTTTAGCATGATTTACAAATATCATAAACGATGTTTCATTTGTTTCGAATTTTCAAAAAATGAATCTTCTTGGGACGAATAAATTACAAAATATCTTCTGCGTACACAGATACGTATCTTATGAAAACAATAACCATAAAATAGGCCATCTCTGTACAAATATAGTTAAGTTGTGTCGGTTTTAATAATTTTTTGTGGTTCATCATTATCTTAAATAAGTACATACTAATCTGTAAAATGGTTTTCTCTTTTTAAAATCTTTCGACAAAATACTATAATTAAAAATCAAAATCAAATCAACTCGTCAAAACATTATTTTTAACACAAACCTACAAAAGCACTGTTGCCACTGACGTAAGAGAGAAGAAAGAACACTTAAACAGTTAAAAAAAAACTCACCAAAAAGCAATAATAGAATCCCTTTGTTGAAATGTCTCATTATTGCTCAAGTATGTTCATTAAAGTGACCAGCAGGAATGAACGGCGTAGTACGAAAACCTGTATCAGTACCCTACTAATTTCCGGAATTTGTTCTTGCCCGCTGCTGGTTCGACTTTCTTTACGAGAGCGACTGCCCGTCCCCCCGCACTAGGTGTTAATGACAGCGAGTGCCTCCATTTTATGTCAGATGTCATCTAGCAAGTGGCTACGAAAATGTCCAATATAACTGTCAATGTATATTCATCTGTTGTCCTTTATTACTGAATACACAATTGACAAATCTTGAAAATAGAGAAGATTATTTCTATTTGGCTAGTCTGTTCAAAGAATACGTGGAAACACACCTATTGAGCCATAAATGAGTTTATTTCTTTTGTTTGTTTATAACTATTGATAATTAAAAGAATTGTCGAGGTACTGACGCATAGCTCGCTTATACCAGCATTACACATCGAACACGTATTTCATTACACACCATGTCCCATTTCTACTCATGTTAAAAATTCAAAGAACAAGAAAGCATTATGTATTTTCCATTTTAAAATTAAACATTTTAAAATTTTTTTACCTAAACCCAATTCAAATTTTAAAAAAACACCAACATTTGAATTTTCTACCTTATTTTATTAATATGTTAATTAAACTTTGTATAAGATAGACATACTTAGTTTGAGTTGCAAATTTAAATCTTTTCATAAAATTTAATTTTTGTTGATGGGGTGAGTGGATCCTGAGCGTGGAAACATTTTTTAGATCCAAAATATTAAAGTCCTTTATTTTCATGTGCAAAGCTTCTTAGAGGTAATGATTTTTTTCTAAAGGATTTAATATGTGACGAAACTGGACAAAGATGCCTCCATTAAAACGTTATTCAATGGTGAGATATTCTAACTCCACCTATAAATCAGGCTTATTAAGTAATACAGTAGTGTTTTTAGTACTTTAAGCGAGGACCTAAAACCCTTAGAGATCCACATAACTCGTGTTTTTATCTCCGTTCTCACTTAATCCGGAGACAGAACTTCTAAGCTGTCATGTTGCTGCAATTAATTAATAAGTTATCCTAATTGACCGTAGTCAGGATACAATTTGGTCTTTACAACCGACAGACTTGTAGAAATCCCGAACAAATGACATCCAACATGCTGTTTATTGCTCAAGGTTAACAGGTATTTTGTATAGCATTGCTTAAGGATGTTAATCACGCGACTTTTTGTACACCATCAAGGAGACTTCACGGATTCTTTTTCTTCTTTTTTTGATAACTGGTCAAAGGCCACACGCATTAGCTTGTTAAGAAAACTCGCTTATTTATAAACAGATGTATTTCCTACTTAATAACACAAAGACGAGGGGAGACATGCCTATTTTTAGACTTGATTTTTCAAATTAGCCAAACGATATATAGGATGATGTTGCCCTTAACGGTTGTTTGGGAATATATGTTGTAGACAGCGTTTGTGGACGTTTTACTCTTTCCCTTTGCTTTTTACATTGCTTTTCGTTGAAGTTCTCAAATGCTAGTACCCATACGTCAATCTGTTTAAAACCTAACATGCTTGCTGGAGTGTAAACCAAATAAATTTTTTCTGATTTCTACTTAAAATGATGATTTTAAATAATGTTGATAATAAACCTCACACTTTATGGTTAACATGTAGGAACTGCATTCAGCGCAGACGCAAAATTTGGGGTTTCGTTCATTTAAATGCCATAAAAACTGTTCTCTCCGACGTATGTCGTACACGAGGCAAATGTTGTTAAAACTGATTATGCCCCTTTAAAGCCACACGCAACCTTCAGCATCAGTTATGTTTTTCGCCTGAAATCTTTGTGTCTTAAATTTGTCTTAAATAGTATCCTAGATTTGGTATTCCAGATTAAACGTCCATTTGTAACCCGTGTTTGATCATTTCGATGCCAAAGCTTTGCCGATGCTGATATCATCGCATCTGCTTCCAAACGTTTTGATCTTTCCGCAAACACTCCAGCAACAATTTGTTGTTGTTCGTTTCATTATGAGTGCATTCACTGCAATTTTGAAGAAAGCAACTAACAAAAATACATGGGTTTTATACAACAATCCCCCCTTTTTTTAAACTTACTAAAGAATTCTTTGAAGCATAAGGCTTTGTGATGGCCAATTCTGGCATTTAACCCACCCACCAACCATGATGACATTCTTCTGAGTCAACCACGTGCATGATCTTTTGTGTACGTTTCAGTAGTCACAGAGAAATATACGATTAGTGGTAACCACTTCCGTGTACGCGATGTATATTTCACACCGAGCACCTGGTTGATGCCATCGGTGAAATTGAACATGAAACATACATTTTTGTATTGAAGCGTAAAATTTACAACGTCCTCATTATCACGTTGTAGTAACCATCCCGAATTCTAGGTTTTATTTATTTTTCTCATGTGACAGAAACGCGTTTTGTCTTGTGTGTCTGGCATCTGGAATATATTGTTAAAGAACATAAAAAGATCATATTAAAAAATATTAACTTGTTACAACCCTTTTTACTTCATGTTATCATTATGCTTATTTTCGAATGTCACCTGTAAATACTAATAGCCATCCCCCTATCTGAATCTTCCGGAAAAATTCTGATTAGAACTGAACACGAGGTAAAGAGGTAAGCTTTTAATAACATTCATATATATCATAAATCTTGTAATATGCTGCATGCAAAAAATACGATTGCTACAAGAATAATCAAGTAAGTTATACACATATGTAAAATAAACTATATTGGACGGCTTGCTAACGAAATTTTATCACAGCTCAAAAGAAAAATGCATAACATATATACCAGGGTGTGTTTTTTTGTAACACGTGTAAATATGCCGCTCTCTGATGCGACCATTACAAGTTAAGGATTCCAGTTCAATATTACATTAGGAATATTGCATTAGCGATTTCCTCTTTGACATCTACTGATAAGGAGTGAACAAGGGAGTGAAAGCATCTGGGGACAGTTCCTTGTTATCCCGATGGCGTTCGAACACGATATTTGCGATTTCCTCCCGGCCCATGTCTCTCAGTGCGTTTGTTAGGGAGTTTACAGCTCCGTCCTTCTTGTCTTTGCACATGCGCTTCCAGTAAAGAAGGATTTTGTATGTGACGTCAGCCATGCTTAGACCGTTTGAAATGGCATCGAAACCGAGGCCAGTAATGGTGCTGTCGGGTAAATTCAGGTGAACGGCCAACGTCAGACCTTCCGGAACCAATTTAGATAAATTGCGCAGACTCTTTCCAGACAAAACTTTTGACTCTCTTTCAACTGTAAATATACACATTATAAGTTATTTCATCTTTAAAGATATTACCTCATATTAATATGTAGTGGAAATTCAGGATTTGTGATACATACATGAATACAAAATAGTATTTTGAAAATACATGCATAGTCATACATTTTGTATATGCACCAATTTAGAGGCAATATCTAATACATGCACATGCATAATTACTGAATTGAACCTTGGCCAACTTGAAGTTTGCATGCTATTTGGTAGCACTATGGGTTGGTTCCAAAGACAAAGTCTAACATTTCATCCATATCTAGCTGAATTCTAAAACATCTTTTAACAGGAGGGATATTAAAAACAATATAATAAGCTTCTACTGACAATTGTTCATCAGTATATTATTCATGCATCTTTTAAGATTTAGGGATTCTACTAAAACTACAACAACAATGTGGTTCGAAATAAAATTAATAATCCATGCAATGCGGTTCATGCAAATGAAATTCGAGCTACACATGAAAAGCCGTCTTGACTATGTTGCAAACAAATGATTAAATCTTTACCTCTTGCTGTGAATCAAAATAAGATAATTATCATAAATCAATTTAAACAGGTTTTATACCCATCCGAAAAAAGAATTAAATAAATCAAACTGAAAATTCTTGTTTAATATGAAATGACAATAAATACTGATAGATAATGGTGTTCATTTTTTCTGCATCTTTGTGAGAGTGAACATGTGGAAAGTGATTTTAAAAATGTAAAATATTGCTTTTCAAAGGAAAAGTTATCGTTCTTTTCAATAGAACGTATAACTTCAACATAAGAGAAATACTTACTTATAATTGGCTTTCTATTGGTTCTCATCAGTCTCTCCATTACAGTTGGCGGGAGTGGTTTAAATTTTTGAATTACAGGGACTTCCGGTTTGTCCTCTTTGAATACAGGGAGTATTCAATATGTCGAAATTAACCTTTTCTTTCTTAGGTTCTGGTTCTTCCGGTACGAACTCCGGTTTGAAATAGGCTTTGACGGTTTCCTCGTCGATATCAATATGAATGGAACATGTACAGTTCTCTTTAAGGTTTTTGTCTTCAATCCCAAGAGGATCGAGGTTTATTGCACCACTGATTGCGCGTTCTTCGTTTGTTTTCGGCTCTATGACAAACTGTCGGTAGCTTTCCGGTAAATACCGGAAATAGTGGAGTTCTCTGTTTTCCATATAATTGCTTTCCTGAATTAACTTTAATGTCATCCACTACTGAAAATTCCCATTTCATGCCATCGTTTATTTCACACGTAGGAGGAACTTGCAATTGGCGTGTTGGTTGCTGAAATTTTTGTGGCCGCCGAAAGAAATTCGTACCTTCGTCCTTTTTGACAATTTCTTTCACAACGTGTTTAAATCCCTTTTCACTCATCTCTTTCACACGACTCTCGAGTTTACTTAGTGGCATGCATTCTAGAACCAAAAACCAAAGTTTTTCCTGAAGGTTTAAGAAGGCCACGATTTCGCCCTTTTCCCGATTGTTGCGATTTTCTAGGACTTGCGCTGCGGGCGGAAGTCGTTTTTTCCTGTCTGGTTTGGACTGCATAACACAAAACCTGCAAAATAAGCGTTTGCCAAAAATATTTAGTGATGTTGTTCTGCCTGCTAGAAATAACAAACGTGTCAACAAAATATGGTTGTACTATACAAATACTAATATACTTTTTAAGAGTATTGCATTCTTTTGGAAACGTGTCACAGAAGCAAGTATAATAAAATTATCTATTCTACAAGATTGAACAAGCTATTTTTCAGTTCTCCTTAAGGTCTAAGTTTTAGACATAGATTTTAAAAAAAGAGATTTAGTTAAAAACACAACGGATATACATGTATAACAATTACTTCGTGAGGGATTTTGTATCGAACGTCACGGTGGTTCTTGTGAATTTGTACTTTGAATCCACCAACTCCCAACCGTTTTCGGTTTTCTGAAGGCACTGCGATGTCGTCATTCTCCTCCTCCACTTCAACTCCATGTCGGTAGAGGAAGCTTTACGGAAACTGCAGCGTTTGAAAACGCAAGGTGTGCTGGGAATGAGGTCGATAAACTCCGTCGCCAAAATGAGGTCGGCTGTTTCCCCGGGACTGAGTTCTTTTGCAAGCTGAAGTTTATCGCTGGGAATTGGATTTATCTAAATAAAAAAGAGTGATAAAAAATTTTTGCTGGTTTTTTTTCACAACAGCATACCCTAACGTAATGTCAGAGACACAGAATGTAGTCCGTTTGGTTGCTTGTGAGACATGCAAAATGAATGCAAACATCTGGAATTTAAAACATTTGAGCATGACTGTGTAAGCTGGTAGATGCTTCATTTCAACTACATGTAGTTTGTGTATCTATCATTTATACCTGGATTGCACATTGAAATGGTTTGTCATGCGCCTTCTTTGGGAATCGCACGCTGATGTAACGGCTTAATGTGTGCGTTGTACAAACAGCCTTGTGGAGTGACGTCAAAGATCTCCTTTTTAGGGGTAAAGGTCACAATGAATATTCCTAATCTGTCCACCTCTAGTTCCACGGAGCAATCCTCCTGCAATGATTAATATTATTTATATACGTTTCCATCGTTGTATTCTATATTCGGGAATGTTGGGTGAAGAGTACTAGTTGGAGGAAAAGTGAACCCAAGTTCTAATTAAGAGAACAAACGTTTACGTCTAAAGTAATAGGTGAAAAACGTAACTGGTTACATGCAACAACAAAAGGAGAAAATCTAGACGTATATAGCTAAATACATTATACACATGGACAAAATAGATCTCAGTTGATTAAATTTTTTATTATATAATTTCTAACAACGCCCAAATACAGATTTTAAATAACGAATCAATGTTTTACTTTAGCATCGAAACCAAACCAACTTGTTGTGAAAACAAAGAAGTTACAACAAGTTCACCAGAGAATAGGAGGGTATACTAAGTCAATACATGGAGTGTTTACCATTCAACTTTACGATACCATGGAATGTTTGTCCACTCTTCATTATAATGCGGGGCATTTAATTTAACTTTAATATACCTAACCCCTTTCACTTTTTTTCTGAACGTGAATTCTGCGTTTCTATATTTGAATTTGGAGAGTAATGTGAGGGGTGTTTTTTCGCAATTGATTTAATGCTTTTGGTCACTATTTATTGAACACGTCTTTGTTATTTCTATCGACCATTTTAAAGTACATGGTACTTAATTATTGTACATAGGAAGAATATTATCATTGGCACCTGACGTCATGTATTTTTTCTAATAAAAAAAATACACCTCCTACCTTGCAAAGGTTACTAATCTTAATATGGAAAAAATGTATAAAGTTAGGCTCCTGTTGAATATATCCTTGTACATGTATATGTGATGTATTTCAAATCACATTGTACCTAATCAAGTGCGATTATTTAAAAATTTTGTCTTGCCCGATCGAACACACTTTTATACAGATGGTGAGTGCTCTGGTTAGTAATAAACACTTTTGCAATCCACAAACGATTTCATCTAAAACTCATTTTGTAAAGGAAGTGCACGTCTAATGACCAAAATCTGGCTTTTTTATTACCTTCTTTAAAAATCCAACATCCACCCATTCGTTTTCATCGCTCCACTTTCCTTTAACGTTTATTTCATTGTGTTCAGTCTCAATTTGGTAATACGGAATTTGAATGATGACTGACTTCTTTAGAGGATGCATGGTCGATTGTAGCGTGTATATTTCGCTCGTGATGTGTTCGTATGACGGGAGGGTGGGGTAGTATTTCCATCTCTGTGAAGGAGATGCCACTTGACAAGTAATAGTGTCTTTTTTGCCAAACAGCCCTTCCGGCAAGATCAGTTTCCCGCCATTCGGAAGTCCGAAATTCCCGCCCTTTTTACCCGGCGAGTATGTTACTTTTAAGCTGGAAAAAAAAAATCATTAAAACCCCAGGTTAATTAAAATTGCACCCAAAAAAATAATTTATAAACTGTTCACCGTTTACGTAAACTTATTCTCTAAATGTGAGAACATTATTTGGCAGATGAGTTTTTAATATAGTTGTTGAAAATAAAGAAAAACTAACTGTGCGTCGTCGTCCATGAAGTCTTTGTTAGTTCCTATAGCAACGCTACACGAATTAGAAATTTCTTTGTTCTTCATGCTTTCCGCCACTCTCGGACCTGAAATTACCATAAAAACAATAAAAATGGGCCAAGTAATTGCGAAATTGCTTGTTCCGACCAAAGACGACTGCTTCTGTGTTGCTATGAATAACGAGACTTGTTTTATCCAAGATTTTTATGTTCTTATAAAAGCGAAAACTATGAGGCCATTACTGGCATCTTTCTTAATGTCGTATTTCCAAATTGACTAAAAAACATTATATCAGAATACAAACATACATCAGATGAGTAATATATATGAGCCTTACTTGCAAAATTTTTTGTTTGCAATATTTTAAAGAACCACTCAAAAAATAAATTGCTCTCGCTTCATTTGAACATTAGATTTCAATATCAGGTGCTACTCAAAGTCTCATAACGAACTGAACAAATCAACCGATGCATCATTTCTAAATTAAAGATAAACATGTAGAGAGAGAATGAGTCCGCTACCACGATAGACAAAGTACAACATATCAATCACTGGAAACCAAATGTGTTTAAATTCATCTGAGAGAGAGAGAGAGAGAGAGAGAGAGAGAGAGAGAGAGAGAGTATTTCAACTTTCATCCATTGCACCGATTATGGTAATGGCTTTTTTTAAGAAAAAAAGAGGAAACCATATTTCTTTCAGATAACAATCTACCATTACCAAGAACATTAGTGAATATGCATGAATAGAAACAATATCAGACTACTAAAAGAAAAAAAAAGACATTAGAACAGAAACAGCAGAACTGCGTTTCGTTGCCTTAGATGACAAACCCGGAAAAGAAACCTTTATAGATTAACCAATTATTTCAAAAAGTAACATTGATGAAGAAGGAAAAGGGGAATTCAAAACGTGAATGTATAACTTTAACATTTGTGTTATAGCTAGTTTTGAATTCTATAAATTTTATAGCTTAGAAGAGTCATAAAAGTTGAGAACCTCACGAGGAAAAAAATCGTTTTAGGTTAAAGTGTTGAATATCATCAAGGTCTCTATGAAGACTACGAAGAAGATAAACTTAATTGTTAACAGATTCTGAAAATAAAATTAATCTACGCCTATTATCATAATCCTCTACACCCATCTATTACACAGTTTGTTCTTACGCTGATTCTGAAACAGTCGAGTCAGACTCGAGGTCAAATTTGGGTGTTGGGATGACAAACACCCCCTTTGCTTTGGCTTGAAACCTCATGTTAAACCGATCTAGAGGAAGAGAGCATGAGAGAAAATATTGAGTGGAACTTGACCAAACTTTAATGCACATACACTTTATCAAATATAGAGAAGTAATAAACCTCGCTGTGAGTCCAGATGTTGCTAACAACACAAATCAATTAAATCGGCCATGAATACCATTATACAAATATGAAGAACAAAATTGCTTCTATTTATGGACACATTTTATCATTTAAACACTTTCCATATCGTACTTAAAAATTTAAATCCCTTTTCATACTTTACATTTTAAATGTCAAAAATGTTCATTTTAAATTGATTGCTAAAACCAATTGCACGAGCAAAAGAAAAGAAGGATATGTTTTGCCAATCATTTAATCATTATTTCGATCCATTAGAGAAGAGAAAATTATAGTTCTGTACGTATATTGCACTTTCTGAATAAAGTTTTTTAAAGGGTCATTAAAATACTTTAACGTTTAATCGCTCTCGTTATTGTTTGCTCAGAAATAGATCTTGAAATGGTTTTTTTTTCTCTCTCTACGGAACCCGATGTACTTTTCTGTGAAACGAATGTCGCAATCTTGGTTTTCAGTGAAAAAAGTGTGTGTCATACAAGATATAATTGCATATTCAAACATATTAATCTATTTCAAATGTGAAAGACGGATAAAGTTATATGAACATGAAATGATTAAAACAATAAACACTATTTAAGAAAGCTGATCACATTGAAAATTAGGCACTTAATTCAAAAGAGGAAAAAAAATCGACTTTCAATAAGAGCCACATTTTAAATCTAGCGATAAAATGAGATGATATTGATGAACTACAATAAATCCCATTCACTCCTAAAACGTTCCATTTTACGAACAAATATTGGGGCGACTTAACGGAAATGGATAATCGTTTATTAATCGAAACACCTGACGAACTAATTGATTGCTGGAGTACTGGTAAAGTTTCAGGACACCTGTTAAAGCATTAGTTTGGACATGTTCTTTACACATTTTTGGCAATAATTCATTTTTTCTTAACAGTTTCTTATTCATTCGGAGTCGCTTACGATATCTGTCTTTTTCTTGTATAAAGATTACCTGTCCCTATATAGAAAAATCAGACTAAAGATTGGCAATATACCCATAATGGGAAATCTAGATCTTATATAACAAAAATGTGCCGGGATGGATGGTGGGGTAAAAAAAAATTTTGTTCGTGACACTTAAGCGTGAATTAATATTTTAATTCAGAAAGTATACATAATTTGATCTCCAACCCAATATAAATGACACTTTCACGAGAGAGAGAGAGAGAGAGAGAGAGAGAGAGAGAGAGAGAGAGAGAGAGAGAGAGAGAGAGAGAGACTCACTCAGGAGATGGCCGTTTCTTGGCAGTGGCATTAGAATTCCGTACAGTTGCTACCGGCATTGCTGGTGGTGTGAATTACGAAAAAAAAAATCCTTAAAAAATTACAGTTCTTTTTATACAACTCAAACACTGAGAGTCCTTCATAATTTAAACTCCGAGGGTATCTAGATAGATCTTATTCATTGTCCACACAAAAACACTTCAAAGAAGATTGAACTCTCTCTCTGCTTTTCTCAAGACGTCAATGCCATTGATCTTATATAAAATATTCCAGGTTGAAGAAAGCGAGTATAGTCACCCTCTTGATTGACGTTTGTCGTTATGGTTGTTTACGACATACCAAAAAACAATTCCGCCGGTGTCGCTAACCAATGAATCAGTGTTTTAAATCGCGAGCCTGAAGCTCATAAGCCACTGGAGTTGATATTGTCACCAAAAGTTCCTTATATCAGATCAAACTTGCATACAGTAATGCCTAGTAATGCTCATACAAATATTCCTTAACGCAAAGTAAACGCTTTGAGGTCCTGTCAAGGGTAAAATTTAAATCGATGACATTTAAAACTCCACCAGGTATTAACGAGCAAAGTTGAAAGACAGTTCAAATGCAAAAGGCTTCTCGATGCAACTAATGAAAAATACAATAAGGAGAACTCGTTATTTCATTTTGCGACAACTCTCAGTGGAAATCAAAAACCAGGGTTTTTTTAGTCAAAAGTTTCCATTAAGAAAACGAGTGGGAGTTGCGGCCATGGCAATTGCATTTAAAACAAATCTATAAATAATTAATTTCTTACAGACTCGGTATATCAAGCAAGCAATAATTCGTTGCTTATGAGATTGTTGGGGACAAATTCTGCGAAGAGCTGATGTTCTTTTTGTTTATGGTATATTGCCCGATCTGGCAAGAAATATAACTCTTATCGAGGATGTCATCAAAGTGAGCAGCAATCATATTCTAGCCGGGTGTATTTGTGATGGATGACATAAATGAAACACGATGCATGAAACACTAATATAATGTTCATAAACTACCGCAATATAATCAATTAAATCTTTGTGTATATAGATGACGATCTAACAGGTGTTTACACACCAAAATCAATCGGAATTAGATTAATTCTATTAAGATTAAGATTTTCATATGAACCCGTGTATTATGCAGCGGGGGTTTATGCAGCTGATGAAAAGAAAAAGGGGCACCGACCCAATCTATTCAAACTTTCACTTCATGTCTATCAAATAAAATTTTATCTACAGCGTCACTTCAACTCAAAAGATTCGCTCCTTTTGCCATTCCTGAGGTAATATGTTAAAACAACTTTAGGAACATTATACAAACAAAATTAAACACAACTTTAGGAACATTTTACAAACAAAATTATTTTATAATTAACATCATACTAAATTCTTTTTTTTTTTTAATCTGCCCTTAAGTGGGGCCTCTCAATTTGTGTTAAGGCCGGGGATCTATTCATCGAATGTTTTCCATTGTCAAAAAAAGATTGGAGGTTCATTCAGGTTTTTCAATCGTGAACTGTTAAAGTTGATTGAGCAAATAATTAGTCATTACATTTAACGCAACTTAATTCGCAGCAGTGTCTGTGTATTGAAAATGTTCCTTATTTGATCATTAATATGTTTTTAAAGATCGTTTCTCGCAAGTTTAACGACCGACTGAATTGATTTTAAATTCAAAATGAATTAACAACAACGGTTGGACATTTAATTCAATGACATATTCTTATCTAGTTTTTATCTATTTTACTTTTTTATATCTATTTTGTTCTTTCTTTTGAGGATTTGTGGTGAGGGTTTCTCATGTACAATAAAAAAGTGTAAAAATGTAACTTCATATTTCAGAAATCTTCTGGACAAAACTACAGGCATAGAAATTAACAAGTTAACGTTTAAAAAAGGTGTAAAGAAAATTGCAAGGAAATTGCGTTTCCGTTGCTTGTTCCATAGCTCTTTCAAATGAAACCGACATATATTGATTCCAGACATTATAGTCTTTAGATAAAGATTCTGTATCGCTTGGGAAAGCCAATTCTGACACCAATTTGAGAAATTCCATTGAAAGGCCCGCGTTGTGTTGAACCCCTTCCGCTCGTGATGTTGTAGGAATTGTTCAAAATCGCAAAAGAAAGAATCGATTTTCAAAAATCAACCAAAAGGCTGATTGATTTTGAATTAAGAATATTTTTTGTTTATGCTAAAACTCCAGTCTAGATTATAATAATTATTTTTGCACAAAGAAACACTCGTAAAAGATAAGTCAAGTTATCACTGTTTTTGCGTCATATTTGTGACGGTCATAGAATAATAGCTTCATTGCTGTATGAGATATGTATCAAGAAAACAATATGAGAGAGAGAGAGAGAGAGAGAGAAACAAATTGTCATTATTTCTCATGATACTGCTGTCTGCAATGATATCTATTTCAACTCTCCCCAAAAATATGATTTTCTTCGTTTCATTTATAACATAAAATTATATGTAAATTCTTTGAATGAAAGGAATTAATTACTGAATTTGGTCCTAGCAACAAACAACGAATCTCTTGTTCACTTACTTTGTTAGGAACCTATCCCTCGTTTAGATGCATACATAGTTTCAAAAGGGGATACACGTCACTTTGTTTGAAAACAGAAATACAGTTTAAAAACTTAAACGTGACTTACTTGATGATATTTTGCTGTATAAAACAAATTGCATGCCACCACTTACTCATTATGGAATTATTAATTGATTAAAATCGTTTAATTGCTGATCGCTTTTATATACTAAGCTCAATTAACATGTTAGCTTTATAAAACCCTGAAGGAGTAAGCCAGAGAATGCTGTTTATTTCGCGCCATGTGCAGGTTTACGTGGGCTAATCGTTAAACACCGAGTGCACTTTATTTGATTATTAATTATTAATCATTAATAACGGTCTAATTGTTGATGGGATTACTTATACTGGTCTGAGTCAGAACTTAGTCTTATCGGGTTCATAAACAAAGTCGGGGATAGCAATGACGAAGTTTGGTTTTAAAAGACCGAGATTGTTTAGAAAGAAGAAAAACAATTATCTTAATTTATTTCAATCGCTTCATTTAACAAGATCATATCTCCGGGAATCCCTTAGTGGCGTCAAATTAGATTGTTTAACAAACATAAAAGCACGCGTGGCAACGATCGCCCGAATTGCCTCGGAGTCAGGGATCAGAAATACAATATCTGTCGTATTAAATTCATAATCCGAGTAACTCACTATTATTGTCAATCGATGAACTGTTGTGCCCTGCGAAATTCCGTTTAATCAGCGGTAATCAAATTTGTTAACCATCTATTTTAATTGTTTTGAAATAGTAATTAAATACAAAAAGAGCGGCTGCATTGCGTCTAGCTACGAACATTTATTTCTTTCCATTCACCTGACCAATTAGCCTTCCTGTTTAGCAATAACTAAATGCCATATAAGAAATACACAAATATTGCTATTTTTCATCTTCACCAAAAAAAAAAAAAAATAAATGAATAAAAATAAAATAAAAAGGGGATCTATTTACAAATTCAAATTACACCGTTCAGAATACCAATATGACGATTGGGTTTTTATATATTTGAAAATAAGAAATATTTTTTTTTAATACATAACAAAATTATTCATTTAATACAGAGTTAATCTATACACATTAACATTATACATTTGTTAAGCCGATATCTACCAATAATAAAGAACAATGATTTCAATGACAGTAAACTACATGTATATCAAGTACACAAACGTACTGTACCTTCTATTTCTGTTTGGCATATTATATTTTTTGTTATCCGAAACATACACTGTTTTATTGCAGAGAGATGAATTTTAAATGCAAATGACTCTATACACGAAGGCTTGAGCAAACAGAAATGTCTCGTCTGCGATTCAACAAGAGAAAAAAAAATTGAGAGAAAGAGAAGTAATGCAAATGCTTGTTTTGTCATCGCCAATATTGCCCAAACTTGTGCTTTTATTCTTTTGGTATTTGTACATACATATCCCATTCGTCGATGAATAATGGTCTTTCATTCAATCACCTGTTCAAAAATGTTTGGTTTTTTTTTTTTGTGTTTGTGAATAGTAGGTGGAATCGAATTGATCATGAAATACAAGAAACTTAAGTAAATATTTAATGGAACGCGAAATCGTCATAACCATTGCAATCTATAAAATCTGTTCACACAACCCTTGTGAGTTGATTTTAATTCTTTAATTTGTCGTATAATCAATACTATGATCATGTTCTATTGCAAAAATCTTTAATTTCTGATAAGTATTTCATTAACCGGCTGTGTCTGTTTTCTGAAAAATACCAGGTTGATGTTCTTTATTTAATCCAACACCCAAATTCCCATTTTTTAAATTTAAAAACTGTGAAGGCAAACTTTAATCCAAAAAATTAACATAAATGATATGCAATGGAAGCTAAACTGATGCATGGTGGTTCTTATGATGTTGATGCCAATGATTAGTAAAAAAAACCCAGGAATTGCACCAACCCTCTCTTAAAAAACCTGATTTTTTAAAAAGTTGAATATAAAAAATTAAAGGGTAAGAATTTTTTTCAAGAAAAAATTCTTTGAAAATAAACTATGGAACAAAGAGCAGATAGATGAAGAACATACCATGCTTGCAAAGGCTGATATTCCTCGATCTTGTGTGAAGCAGGTACTCTTAGAATTATGTGTTTAAGCGGAGGCACCTTTTGTATTTATGACATCTAAGAAGGCAGTTGAAGCACCGAATTAAACGCACCTTTAGTTAGACTTATCAAAAGACAGCAATTCCATATCCGTCATACTTCATTTAAATACACTGACAAATTGCTTATTCCTTAAATGTATATGGGTCGTCATGAATATGGAAATGAAAGAGTATAGGCCTACATGTATAAATCAACGTATTCGAAGAAATGGTTGCGTTCGAGTTGGTTACAGTATGTACAGTATACAACTGTCGATGACTTCTAATGAGTTTGCTGTTAATACAGCTACGAGGAACTGATCAATACATTTCTTTTGACTCCAATCTTGTTTGAGTATTGATTTTTCTTGGTGACATTTGTCATCATTTTATTAATAATCATATGTTGCATTAGAGGTATTGTCCGCTTAGCATCAATTTTGGTTGTTTTTTTTTCCAACGTTGCAAACATAAGGTTTCAAATTGATTTATGTGTATTTTTATTACTAATAAAAGTTATTTGCAGCTAGGCAGTATTAAATATATAAAAAATTTACGTGTTGGTTTAATATCAGAATGCAATAAGGTATTGATAAAGTTTGACAAATTAACGTTATATTGACACCAAGAGAATCTAGAAATGTCCATTTTGACATATTTCATGTTTTGAATGCAATGTCTCATAGGACTAATAATTATGATTGCGTGGATGTTGACAGTACAAAGAATTTCTTCAAGAACTGTATTTAATGTTGTAGTGAGGGAATGTTGGCGTAGAATGTAGGAAGTAGTTATAGAGACAAGCGGAACTATGTGGGCTAGATGGTCAAATAGAAGTAAAGTAAATGTTGTGTTCTGTTGTTTTCACAAAGAAGGAACGATGCAGTTAAAAACGGCAATGACAGCGAGTCTACACATATACATATACTAGTATATTACGCGAGTTGGTTTGTTCGAATTGAATTCCTGATGAGGCTAACACTGCCAACAATGGCCCCCATATTGGTAAAAAGAACATAAAAAAACAACAACGAGTACATACTAAAGTTATTGATCTTATCTTGCAAATACAGCAACAAGATTAGCTAAGTGTTCATTTATAAAAGCTTTTCTTTATTCCATATTTTTATAGTCGACAAGAGACTGAATCTAAAGGGTCTCTAATTGCAAGCTAGTTCCACTGTTAAATGATAATATGCATGGAAAGCCGACATGACAGAAAAAAAACGGTGACAGTGTCATATTTTCTTTTTTCATTTAAAATCGTTATAATACATTTCATTGCAGACGGAGGGTGGTACGTAAAGATAAATGAAGGGTAGGCAATACATGACAAGTAGCTTAAAACATTGCACATACCCTTAAACTTACAATTAATTTGTATTCTTCAACAATCTAACCTTTAGGTATTATTTGAATTTATTTCATAAACAACAACACTGAAAGTCGTGTATATCTACATATATTTCTGATAGTGTGGCCTTCTCTCTCTGTGAAGATTTGACATTCCGAGATCTTGCATTCTTGGATAGGAGGTTAGATATTGGTCGTAAATTAAAGCCTACTTATGCACTGGGCGATTCCGATAAGTGTTATCATTTACCTAGTCACTTAAAGTGATATACAATCTGGACTCAATCGATATTTTAAAGTGGCTCACTGTCTCAATGTATTTCGATGAATACGTTCTGTGGGAGATTTTTTTTAAGTTGGGATTTTGGCAGGGAGGGGCTGGAGAGATTTGACAACCTTTATAACCTATTGTTTGGGAAAGGGCTGAAATAGGCTGTGCCTGCTGCCTACTCCAATTCAATATATTATATTGAATAAAATATTGTTTAAATCAAACCTACTGTTTTGTTATAGGACTCAGGAGCGGCAGCACAATACATGTAATGGTTTACAAAGATACTGAATTGAAGACAATTTGTAGATTATACATGTATTTATATTTGGCCTATATGCAAAACGCTATAGCTACATGTATATATTCGTCTACCACCATTCTATACAACCATTTATAATATTTTAAAAACTGTGACAAGAGGACTTCACGATCGGCATATTCATTTATCACCTTTAAAAAGATTTCAAGGGAAAAATTTATTTCTTTATTTCACACCAACTCTCTAATGCCTGCTAATAAAAAAGCCACTTCTACCATACAAGCCAAAAAAAGCCCATATATTTTTCTCTATGACCCGTTCGAACTTCTGAATGACGGTTCCTCTTTACATCCTAATACAATGTACTCAAAACAGGGAGCATTATGTTCTGTCCTTGAAAGGAACAACTTCAAGTTCTGTTACAACAGAGTTATTATTCGTCTGGATATTGGCGAAATGTCGGCTTTCAAAGCACCATAAAACTCTGAATTGTCCACTTTGAGGAGATATGAGAAAACCGAAATCTTCACATGAAGCGGGCACTTAAGACGCTGTTCATCTATTGTGCCTATTTACAGTGAAGTCAATACAACTCGATTACTCTTTTTATGTCGATAGAAGTCTGTTCAATTTTGTTTGGATGACTTGCAATTCAATCGCTGATGTTGACAGTTCGGCTGTTTACAAACAAAATTTTGGAAATCCGAAGCAAGTGCTTTTAATCGCAATTTTTGCTTATTGAAGGAATGTAAATCTTTCAATTCTAGATAATCAAACTTGACTTCAGAACGACGAATTTGTCAATGTTTGCATGATTAAATCTGAAAACCCCAGTGTCTCCAATTGTAATCTTTCAAAAGTCATTTACTTATAACGTAGTTTCCATAAATCATAGATCATTGCACAAATCAGGGGATAGGATGTTTTGATTACTCTCAATAGCCAGAAAATTGGACCTGGGTTACAGGTATTTTTCTTTTAAAGAAGCAATTATACACCTCGTGTCCTGTGTCAAGTTCTAGTAAAGAATTAAAATTTAAACATTTCGTCAACGTATTATGCTATAAAGTGCGCAATTTTTAAAATGTTGTCGTCAGTTTTTAAAATTACCAAGTACGCGAATGCTCGCACGGATTGCATAGTAGTCTTATTTTCAACAAGTCTGGTGTTTATGAATGTACGTGTATATGTGGAATATATGATTCTGAGTTGGAAAATAAATACAGGAAAATATATGATTGTAACACACCAGTAAACACGTATTCAGTCGTTCGCTACATTATCTGTGACTTAAAAAAAAATGATATTCAATATACAAATACTAGCACATTAGTCATTTGCTAACTGTCATAAAAGAGGGTTAAAAATACAAATAACCTAACTGTAAATATATTGTTTTGTTCTTACAGTGGTTAAAATAAAGGATTTCTTGAAAGTTATTTGGTAAATCGTTTTTGCCTGTAAGTACATGTATTATTCGTTTTTTGGGGAAGGGTTCATGTAAACAACCATCATTCGATACCCCCCTGGAAGACCAAAAAGAAAGGACAATGGAGAAACAACTCAAGACGGAAGTAAGAAAACAATGAACGGAACACAACCAAATCCGGATTGGATATCTACCAATTGTTTTCAACCATTGAGGCAAAAGACAGTTGAGCTTCACTAATCATCCCCTACCCGAAAACAAAAATTACAACAGCAATAAAAAAAAACACGAAACAATAACAACCCATTGTAATTTACCATTCTACCTATTCTTGAAAATATTAATAATATAAATAACAACTAACCAACAATATGTTAATCTGTCAAAACAACTTTAGGAATTTAAAAAACAGCATAGCAGTTACATGTTACCTTTTTCCTCCCTCGGCCATTGGAGGGTTAGATTCTCATAGTCCATACAGACTTATGTACTTCTAGTCCGTCTGCGAGATTTATTTGGGCTTATCATAATCTCCAAGTTATATAGGCATTTAATACACTAATCGACGAGTGATTTATTCCAAAGAACTTCTGTACAAACATATCACTTTGTTAATGCTTTTCTAGTCGCGAGTTTACTTTATAGCGCGACGTTTTAATCTCCCAGGAAATCTTCAGCGCTCCGATTTTAAAAGAATCAATTTTCCGATGGTTGCTTAGGGTACCTTTGGCTAACAATTTTTAAAGTATAAAAAAAGTTATATATAAATTAATGAAAAATTAATGTACGGTTGATGCTTCGTCGACATGGCCTGTTTTTAAGCTGTCACGAGATGAATTTACATTGCAATTAAAGCTTGCCTGACGGTATTAGACTGTTTTGATCTAAGAATTGTAAGAAAGACCACGTACTTTCAAGTTACCATACCAGACAAGCACACCATTAAGATTAAAAAAGCTTAAACAACCAACATACGTACAGCATTGCTGGCCGGGGTTTCCGGTGGTGGGGATGTGTGTAGAGGGGGTGGTGTTTCAATAATTTCGATTTGCTTTATGGTTAGTGCAACAAGATAAATGCTTTCGTCACTTTAGAAACAGTGTTTTCTGGCCAACACCGGAATGTTTAATATGAAATAAAGAAGATCTTAATATGACGACCCTTAAATTGACCTGCATGTGTGAAAACAACAAGTTGAATAATTCACCCTACAATACAAAGGGATAACAAGTAAACCATATCAAACTCGTGTTTCATTTGATCAAAACAAATCCGAAATAATCATCAAACTTTGGAAATCTCCACTTGAACATTTCTTAAATCTAGGTATGTACACTTGCTTCGTGTAGACGATTAAATCTACCAAAATAGGTTAGATGAAACATTACAATTAAATCCTACAAAGGAAAAATAGAACTTTACAATGGAAAGGTCTGATCCTATTCTAAAACATGTTTTGAAAACAAATTACATAGTTGGAAGTTTCTCTTGACGAAAGTGTCATGTGTTGAATGGTTTGGTGATATTTACAGTGTGGGGGTCCATTTCGTGCAGGTGCGAGAACAGATAAACTAGATCAGTCGTAAAGTAGTTTCATTTATAAGGAATGTTCAAATAGGAATTTCATTTGTAACATTTTTTTTTTACATGTAACTTTTGCTTAATATTTACAAACTATGATATTAACGCTATTTTAAAATTATAAAAACTATAAAGTCTCTACACATACATGTATATACGAAATATACGTGTACTTACAGTATCACGTTTAGTTTATCATCAAAGAACATGTATCCTGTATTCCTTCGCTGTAGAAAATTGCATTGCAGAGATTTCAAATGTAACTTATATACCGGTAACTCATGAGAGATTACAATTTAAATAAACAGACAATTTGTAAAACAAATTTTAATTTGTCACGTAGGCAGTTTAATCAAATATTCCGGATTTTCTTCATCATGTCATAATCTTTCAAAATTCGGGTTTACGACCTAAACGACCCACTTCCTATTCAATTTTAAGTGGATTAAAATAAAATTGGTTTTAGTCAACCGGATTTGGATTTGATATTTATTCTTTAAATATCCCATCTTATTGAAAATTGTAAATGATAAATAGATCAGTTATGATAATAACTGAACTTTCTTCCTTCAATTCAACCTCAGTGTCTAAGTTACTAAGTGCAAGAGAGAGAGAGAGAGAGAGAGAGAGAGAGAGAGAGAGAGAGAGAGAGAGAGAGAGAGGGTGTAGTAGTGTAAAGTTGTTTTCTGTCTGTTTTATTTTTTTAGAAAATGAAGCTTGTGCCATTAAACGTTTTCACTAAACCTTTTTGTGCTTTAAAAGGAAAGATACATTTCAATTCTAAGCCGATTGAATTTCGTATTCAGATTTTGGTCATAAAACCCGGAGACGAGTTAGAGGAAAGGTATCAAATTTAAAATCGCAATTTAGCAACGGCAGATTCGAGGCAAAACAACTTTTGATATCGCGACAGTAGTGTTGAAAACATACTGTATATGAACTTAAAATAAAAAAAATGAACCTTGGAATTCTTAGATTTTCTGGTGATAAATGTCGCACAAACACGTTTTAAGGCAGTTATTTATGCTCAGACTCAACAACCGAGTTTTTTTTATGTACTTTTGTTTATCCAATACTTAAATGAAATCGACCTGTCAAATTTCATGAAACTCTGTGTCCAGCAAAAACCATACAAGATCCTCATTCTTATTACCATCAAGTTCCAATATATCTACTTAACTGTCTTGTAGATCAAACTTTTGCAGAAGAGACAACTAAAGAATCCAAGACCTATTATCACCTCTTATAAGAAGCGATTCTGGACATTTTCTATTTTTAAAACAATTTCAATGAATTTTGTAGGTACGGAAGTCGGCTACATGTAGCTTGTGGCCCTTCAATGTTCCCTCCGCTCTCTATGTTTATCCGATTATTCCCAAGTCAGATAGCGACTTTCAGTTGGAAGCTGTTTGTGGCATCTGATTACTCGAAATATGTCTTACTTTTGTACATTAAGCCCACAATTTGGTGTCAAGAAAAGCTACCAAAGGAATGCGTTATCTTTCCCATCAATGTCGCTGAACCATTTTTTAATATACTTATGTGGGTTTTTTTTTGCAAGGATACATATAAGTAAGGGTTATCGTGAAGTAAAATCTTCGTTTTAGCTTGGCGATTAGCTCAATGACTTGAATATTATCAGGAAGAACAATTTTCCCTACCTTTGTCTTGAATCTCAAAATCGGAACATGAAAGGATCTCCGTGGGAGAAAAAAATCTTCGTGGCGACTTGTCAATTTGGGTTTTTAAAAGTCTTCACAATCATTTTCTCTCTCCTGTCACAACCTCTTCGAGACTGGAGTTCTCTTTTAATATATGAATACACTAACCATGCATCAAGACATGGGGGCCAAAGAAAAAAAAATACATAAAAAGGATTTAATTCTATGCTGGTGTGTATATTGATAGTGGGACAGGTCTAGGCCTATATTGAAGCGATGCATTTGTACGCCAGTGACTTTTAAATAAGATATAATAAGCCTAGACACTCCATTATCTGTCACGGAGCTTTGCAAAGACTTTGTATATCTCTGTATGACCCTAGGGGTAGTCTCGGGGATATTCATTTACCTTAACTTTTGTCTCTCGGAAGGTATATCGAATGTATAGCACTCAATATTACAAGTATTTGAGGAGTCCAACGCATGTTTGAGATCAGCACTTTTGAAATTCAATTTCACTGTATTAATTTCTCGTTTCCTCGTAGAGGTATTTAATGGCAAGTCTGGGCACACTGGAGTTCTGAAATCGGAGCATTAATAAATGATCCCTAGTAAAGACCATTGGGAACCGGTTGATAAAGCTAGATTAACCGCGTATCGACTTCGTATTACTATTGACATTCATCGCCAGACCGGGTAACTCGAGTACATTATATATCGAGTGCGAGGTTAAAATCTGCAAAAATGGTATGGATGAAAAAAATGATTATAGAGTTGTTTAAAGTCTGGTTGGTTTTTCCTGGAGATGGCTTTATATAGGAAATCTCTCTCTCTCTCTCTCTCTCTCTCTCTCTCTCTCTCTCTCTCTCTCTCTCTCTCTCTCTCTAGTTCACTGCGTGCGTTATGGACGTTCAACAGATTAATTCCACTTGTAACTATTGCATATCCGGGAATCTAGGAGTTCGGAGGCATGTAGTGAATAGCCCGGCTTGATTTCGTTGATGTCCGTTGGACACAAGTGATATTCAGACAACTTCCGGTTGTTAAATGTTCTTTGGACAGTAGTTCCCCATGCATTGTGCACTCGCTTTACCTTAATATATCCGTTCATTACCCTTAATTTGGACCCGTTAGTTGAGTGTTGCTTGTACGGAACATATCCAGTAAATTATTAGGTTGTCCGGGGTTTTTTTTGCCATCACGACAGCCTCCAACAGTCCCTTTATTATCTGTTAGACGTCCGTCAGCTTTATATTATTACGCGTGATTTGGACAATGATTTATCATTAGCATTCAAGTAGTAATATAGGCATTGTTATCGTGTATCTTTCCGACAATAGTAATTTTTAATGCTCTCGTAGTTAAAAAAATAAGGGAACTAAGTACATAAAATAAACCAGTATCAATTATTCAGATTACGTCACGAATGGTATTTCCTTCTAGGAAAGTGTGTATATTTCGTCATAACAACAATTATTAGGTATTCAATATACAACGAACCATTTTTTCATTATTAATAAAGAAGTAGGGTTGATCATTGGTTTAAACAGGCAATCATCAATAAAGATTACGTCATGAATGGTACTTTATTACAACGACATTCACACAAACATTTTATATGCTTAATATGCCGAAGGTTTAATCACTTGGTAGTTTGGTACCAATATAAAGGGTTAACCAAAATGATTCAACCCCGGTATCCAAATAGCCTTATCTATTGCTCGATGAAAATTGCAATGAAATTTAACGGAAATATAATTTTCGTAAGGTATTTTCTTAATTTAGTTTATACATATTTCATGATTATAAGTTTTGGGAACCTCCTTTTAATCATAAATCTACATTTGGAAATAATCAAAGGCACAAGGAATATGAAATATGGAACACTTCCCTTTAAAATTAAAAAATAAAAAATAATATGGGACCAACAAATACGGTTCTCTTGTAACAAATAAAACCAAATTGTCTTTTTAAGCTTTGGATTTTTTTCAAAGCATTTTTCGACTGATGTCATAACAGAACGTCATACGCCTTCATTCAGTCAGGGAAATTATAATTTTTTTTTCCACCGTCGAAATGATTTTTGGTGGTTCGTGTGGATATGGAGGTAGTGATTTTTTTTTCAATAAAAATAAATAACCCGCTTTATCATGTTTAGAGAATTTTTTGCAATGATAGCTACTTCCATTGCCCTATGAACATTGTATTGTATTTGAATATACCTTTAATGGTAGAAAAATACGCAATTTATCGTATTGTTGATCAGTAGGTTGCAGAGAAGAAACAGCTAAATCTCCCATACATGGGTCAACTATTTGGATGTCTGGCGTCCGGCCGGGTTCTCAATGTAGCTTACTTTTGATCGATTGTGATATTATTTACGCATACCAATTCTCCATTAACAAAATAGCATACATTAAATAGAATTAATATCATAATATTTCCCTTTTTTGTCATTGTTTATTGACTTGTCATCAACAATATTTACAAGACCTTGGTATTTTTGGCGGTAATTTGAAGGTCGTTTTTTATGGTTTTTTTTTTACTTAAAAAGATTAATATATTATCAAATCTTAACCTTTAGAATGAACTTCTCATCTGTCCAAGAGTTTACGACAAATCGTGTCCTCGATTTTATTTAAAACATCACTCATCAATCAAAAAATGTATTTTTATTCTATAAAGTATGAAGATATTGATCTCAATCTGACCGTTTTGTACTCGAAATGGATAGCACCACGTAAAACGGTAAATGTAAGAACACAAGTGTCATCGAGAGTAATGTACACGCACTTCATTTCAAGATGTATTACCTTGAAAGGATAACGGAGTCCGAGGTACATGTCAAAAAAGAAATAAACATAGTTCGTGTCCTTGAAATAGACATTCTTGCTTCCTCTGAAATATATAGGTACATGTACTCGAAATTCGTAGTCTAGCCGTTTCAAGGGCTGGGCAGAGTAAATTATCAATAGTAGATGTTTTACATAAATAGCCATATAAAAGGAATGACACGAAATAGTGTATTAATTCTAGTATATAAATAGTGCCTGTTTGGGAGGGTAACAGTTGAAATTGACACCCCGAGAAAACCATTGTCAACCGACGCGAAGCGGAGGTTGACAATGGTTTTCGAGGGGTGTCAATTTCAACTGTTATCCTCCCAAACAGGCACTATTTATTTTGTTATACTGAATGTCTTTTTTAAAATTTTTAAGAAAATTTTACTGCTTTTATATAGGAATAACGTGAATTCTACAGCGAACCGTACGCGCATAATTTTCGCGCATGTAACATTTTTTAATGTTACCCGTTGCCAAGTGCGTTGCTAACGCTGAGGGTAATAGTAAATATTATTAACTGCGTCTTAACCAATCAGATTTCAGTATTTAACATGAAAGTATAACAATACAATATATCACTTATTTATCATTTGCATGCACGTAGCATCAGGGTGGGGGCCAGGGGGTGTACATTGATATTAACAAAGGGTAATATCTTTTCAGTAGTTGTTTTTCAAAACTTTTAAAAATAAAAGACTCATTTTCGCACAAATTTATAAATGCAATAATACCACCATCCACATACAAACAGATTGACAACATATCCTATTGAATTTCCCATTTTAAAAACTTGTTCAAATCACTTTTAATTTATGCCAATATTTCTCAAAAATATTATAATACAAATGTAATGGGTTTTTTTAAATTTCTTTAAAAACTCGGCTGGTCTTGAAAAACAACTATTTAATAAATAAAAAATGGCCTATGACTACGCGTTAAGCTGTACATGTAACAGAGACTATCGTTCTGTAATCGAAAACTTTCTTGAAAAGATACATTGCAGACTGGGGAAAAAAATCAATGGCGTATATTTCAAAGGCTCAATATTTCATTTTTCAATAACGACCATGTCAAAAGGCGAACTCAGAATAGAAGAAAACAACGCCAAGTATTGATCTTGATATCAATATTTCATTTTAAAACTTATTAAACTCAACTAAGTCAATATACTCCCCATGTAATATAGTTTTAAAAAAACTTTTAGGATCGATTGGGCTGGAAAAGCCAAAAGTTTTTGTGGTATTGCGAATACATGTAAAGGGAGGCAATTGTAATTCAATTCGTAGATCGATATTAATTAAAATACTAGAAATATATTTGTTTCCAAAGAATATTGTTATAGCAAACTGTTCAAAAGAGTAAACCTGAAAATAGCATTTTAATCATAAGCAAGAGTTACTGTTCCTGACAACAATGGTCTGAGAAACCACCTTAAGACAGGAATGGTGAAAGGACACTCGAGATTTTATAATGTCATCTGTTGATTGAGCCTCGTGCCAGACAACACTAAAGTGTGTTTTATACGATATATTATCTACAGGCATAAGAAACAGGACTGAAGAGTTTGACAAATATTGCGTACATATGTATGTTGTGCGAGTATTTGGATGCCATTCATCTTCTGTCCAGAACACTGACATAAGAAGTCATACGTCTATCTACCAAGTGATTATTTATGGTCTTCATGAATATTGGGAAAAATTTATATACGTGATTATCTACTGACTTCTATTCCAGAGAGAGAGAGAGAGAGAGAGAGAGAGGGGGTAGTAATACAATGGAGTCGGATGGTGGTGTCTTGAGAAAAGAGTAAAATGTCGGAGTTAATGGTTTAGGAAACATTCTTTATTGGTAATTTGAGTACCCATTATCATTTCATTCCACAGGGTTTATCATTTTATCAACTACATCAAGCTTTATTGGGTTGGAAACACAATATATCAGTTGACGAGAAAAGAATAATCAGTTACATTTACATCTACCAAGTATGATTCCCTCTATTTATATAGAAATTTCAATTATTTCATAGCTCTTTATAAACTACGGAACTGAAATTTATGCGCCCCGATTATCGATTTCAGCGACTGAAACCGACAGGAAATTGACAGGACTGAAGTCTACACGCCCCGTTCATCGATTAGGTCGAAACCTACAGCGACCGAAGAAAAATCTTGGACTGCACGAAATAATCATGATGATGTCAGACTCATATATTCCGATAGGAGACGATTTGGCTGTTTCTTTAGCTAACGTACTGTTGTACATTAACAGTAAATAAAGGTACTGTAGCGATCATTACAGAAAAAAAAACGCTGTAAGCGGGATATGTATTTTTTCTGCAATGTCGCCACCTTCATATCCCGCAGGGATCACTTAAGAAAACATTTCATTGTTTACAATAAAAATCTTACTCTTACATGTATTTGAGACCATCTGCACTGTCATATTTTAAATTTCTTAATTACTGTGTAAATGTAAAGCGGGTTGCAAGGTTGCAAATAACAGCTAGAGACGTGTTAATGATCAGCAGAGCGAGTGCTCGCGAGCGCTCGTTAAAAGTTCCTATAACAAAACACAAATTTTGGCGAGTGCTCGCGAGCACTCGCTCTGAACATTAATCACGCCTCTGATGTAAATTCAAATTTTATAAAAGTGAAAAAACGTTGTTTTTAACGTTACATATTTTCAATATTAACATATCTTTATTGTTTCAACCACTGTGTTCCCTACTGAAATTTACTAAGAAGTAAATGAATTTCAAATATTGATGGAAAATTAAACCGTTTAACTAACAAAAGATTAATTAATAACCTGCACTAAAAAATGACTTACCAGTCCAGTACTTCCGGTTCAATTTCAGTCGCCTCTCGCGAAATGGTTGCAAATATCCATCGATATGTCCGTTGAATCTTTCCCCTGTCTTCCCTTGATGGAGGGGGTTCTCTGTACGGGGTCCGGGGAGTAAAATTAATCGGATCCAAGAAATTGATCGGCGGTACATCGTCCGTACAAGAATCTTGAGCAATCTCCTTGTGATGTTTGATCCGTTCATCAATACATTCCAAGATTTCCATCCTTAACTTCTATTCCACTTTCAACAGACTATATGCATATATATATATATATATACCACACAGTTCGCATCATAACTATGAGGCTTGCGGATTTAGTCTGAGTTTAGTATCCAAGCGCTTGCATCTATTTTTGAAAACAAATATTGTCGTTCATTATGGCAATAAAACGTGAAAAAGATTACAAGCCATCCTGCTAATTATCAGTTTATCATAACACACTTTAAAGTTATTAGTGGAATATTTCTTACCAATAAAAATGTCACCGAGTTCAAGAATGAGGGTGTTTATTTAATGGGGAAAAAAGTTATGTACTGAATGCATACTAATATCATAAATTACACGCAACATCATAAATATTAGACTTTGAATGCACAATGCACTCGGATACCATCTTGCTCAAAATATGTAAATGTAAAATTTCTACACAAAAATTCTTTTTATTTTTTCTTCAATTGACAGAAGTGTCTCGACAGGGAAAATTAAAAATAAATACATCAAACGATTATTTGGGCACGTTTTGTCGTTTGATCCTTACTTTTACTCTATTTTTAATAATTTATTGCTTCCTTCACGATTGTGGCAAAGAGATGCTTTTACCTTCAATTTTGAAAAAAAAACCCAAACAAAACGATTGAAATACATGTAGCTGATGAAAGAGACTTGAAATATATATTAACTCCTATGGCGTGCTTTGTGACAAATTATAATAATTCTTGTATGTTTAATTTATATTCTCTGAGTGCTATTAAGAATCATGATACACCATTAATGGTCTTTGAAAAAAAAAATAACAAAGCTGCATATTACTAGTTTGACAAATAGCAATACCTAGATCAATTTGCTCGGGCATGAAAATCACGATAACTTAGTAGGCATCAGTCATTTGTTTTCAAATTGTGTGTCTTGTTCATTGCTCATTGTTTATTCAAATGCTTAATAAATAAGGTTGACATTGTTAAATTATGTCTAACTTTTCTGCTTTTGAAGTTTAATTTTTTCGAGAGCGATCAATACTGAAGTTAATTTTCAGATAAAATGTAAAGGCAAACATCATTGGTGGTTCAATGAGACAAACTTAACATTTTCTTTGATATTTCATGTTGGTATGAAGGCAGCAAGCATGCAAGGAGAAAAAAGTGTGTGTAGGTAATTTGTCTTGTCTGAACATATAATAATGTTGAGAGGAGGCCTCATTATTCTAGAGTACACATTTTACGACATACTTTTGTTCCTAAAATTTTGTGTTAATTCAGTATATAAAAAGCAAGACTATTTATGGGTCTCCCAAGTGAAACAGACCATTCAGTGCAACTTCACCTATCCCCTATATGTAATCCCTTCAAACTATAAAAGGAGAAAAAAAGGGGAAGGGCAAAACCAACTCACAAAATCTTTGGAGTAGGGATGCAAATTATGAAAATAATTAAAACCTTAATGTTTTTTTTATAAATCAGAGGATTGAGTTCAGATAAACAATTAAAATCCAGTTTATTCATCATCGCTTATTCAAATACTCACAATAACTTTAATTTATTATCACACGCAAAAAAAAATAAAATACAATACAATTGGTCAACAGGTAGTTCCAAAATAAACCACAATATAGTGTGCACATAAATACAGAACTATTCATACACACATTAATACTAAATGTCTTTTTATTAAAATACAAAATAAATAATTTCTAGTTTTCTGACAGTGATGCATAAAGTATACTATTATCACAAAAATTTAAGTAACATCAATAGAAAAAAAAATATAATGTAAATAAACAACAAAAAAGAAGACATAACAACACATAAATGAATTTAAAAAAAATATACTCTTGACAAGTGTGAAAAATAATTAATGTAGAGGTTATTTTGCTTAGATCAGCAGTTTTCAAAAATTATGTTTGGACTTGGACCGAAGTAGATATCATCATCGATTAAAATGACTAAACACTTGTAAACACTTCTGTTTATAGTGTAAATTCAGCAAGTTTTGGACGGTATGCTTATTTAAAATAAATACCATGTATAATTAACTACGAACTTTAAGGCACATAACTACAACAATTTTTGGTAATAATTATTTTCATATAGGTAAATGTAAATTTATCAACAACTAAGCACATTTTTTTAATATGTCATTTGTTGAAATTTTTTCTTCAATAAAATGATGCAACAACATAAGAGATAAAATAATCAATAACAAATCATGGTTCTAAATATTATTTTTCCTCAAAGAGAAGTTGGATCTTCACAAATCAAAATAAGAATGGCAGTTCATGTAAACAAAAAATATCCATCAAATTTTGATATAAGATCACAGCATATCCTTATCACTCTCATCCTTGTCTTTGGCACCAGTTGTCTCCTCCTGTTTAGCTGGTTCTTGCTCTTTGCTGGTCTCTGCTTGCTTGTCGTCTGCTACACTCTCCTCCTGTTTTTGGTTGGTAGCATCATCAGTAGTTGCTGTAGCCTCTTTCTGGGATTCTGAATTCTGTTTCTCCTCCACACTGCGGTTAGTGGGTGGTGGGGAAGATTTTGATTTTTCTGACTCCCTGTTTGTGGCCTGTGGCTCTGAAGACTCTTTGGCTTCATCTTCAGAAGATGACTTCTTCAAACTCTCTTTAGATTTTGATTTCTGTAAGGTTTCAGAGGGTTGACCTTCAGAACTGTCTTTTGACCTTGTGGTCTTGAGATTTTCGCTTGAAGTACCTTTCTTCAAACTTTCCTTAGATTTTGCATTGTATAAACTTTCCCCAGATGTTCCCTTTTTCAAGTTCTGGGTTGATGGTTGTTTTGTAAGACTCTGTGTTGAACTACCTTTCTTCAAACTTTGAGTTGATTCCCCTTTCTTTAAACTCTGTGTTGATTCCCCTTTCTTTAAACTCTGTGTTGATTCACCTTTCTTCAAACTTTGAGTTGATTCCCCTTTCTTTAAACTCTGTGTTGATTCACCTTTCTTTAAACTCTGTGTTGATTCCCCCTTTTTCAAACTCTGTGTTGATTCCCCCTTTTTCAAACTCTGTGTTGATGACCCCTTCTTTAAACTTTGTGTTGATTCTCCTTTTTTCAGAGATGAGCTTGATACAGATTTTTTCATTGCATTTTGATTCTGATTTTCTTCTGAACTTCTGTCACTAGCCTGGAATGTTAATATAAAGACTGTTAGAAACCTGAACAGTTTCATATTAAAAATACACCACAAAATATTGTCACAATGAGGTTATTACGGGCCGCCGGAAGGCGGTCCGTTATTTGATATACATTTAAATATTGTTACTGTATCTGCGGGATAGTTCTTTTTTAATAGAATTAATATTATGCTTATTTTTATGAATTAAAAGTAAATTTGCATGTAGAAATATGTTTTATGCCTTTTAAAAAATATCACATATTTTTTGTTTTTCTCCTAAATGAATAATATGTAATGCTAACTTAAAGTAGATTGTCGTGTTTAGCGCGTTTTTATCGAGATTATAATCTTTTCGGAAAATTTCGGAGTTCTTCATTCTTTTCAAAACAATGCATCGGCATCGATAAGCGGGAAATACTAAAGACCTGAAATACCAAAGACCTGAATGTAATTAAATTCTATATAAATGATATATTTGAATTTCTATGTACCGTGTCAAATAAAATGACTTTGTGTGTGTATTTATTATATTTCCATGTAATATGTGGTAGAAAATATCATGAAATGACATCCATATCAATTATTTACGCAAAAATATGACAGAAATGAAAATTTTAATTGACTGGAAATTTTGAACTAAAACATTTCTATTTTATCATGCGGTCCCTTGAAATCATATAAACTAATGCATTAAGTTTTCATTCAATACAATGCAACAAAAAAAAATGTTTGAAAAACATAATTTCCAAACGAAAAATGATGAGTTAAACTTGGTATTAAAGTAATGTAAAATCAATGTGTTCTCCATTACTTCATTCTATAGCAATGATCATACAATTACCGTTATAAATGCTTACAGTAACGAACTCGATTCTTTATGATAATAGTAAAATATTAAACTTCAAAACAAGTTGCTGAAAGTATATTAAAATTTACCATAAAAATAAGTACAACCAACTCTTATTTTCTTCATTTTGGTGTGTTTTTATGTAAACAACCAATGATTCATGCATCAATTATGTTTTTTGCGGTCCATTTGACGCTTGCGTCAACATAATTTCTTGTTCAATGAATGATACACATGTATATGAATGAAAAATAATGAGTACCGGTACTTGAAGATTAATTTCTATAGATAAGCTATTAAATCAACCAACCATTTAAAAATAATTATTGATGATTAGAAACTTTTTAAAAAATATATGAAGAAAAACCAGAAGTGCAGTATACAAATAGGGCATATAAAAAAATACTTTATGTTTGTTTGTTCTCATAATCAGATGTCTTACCGGTTGAGTTTTCCTCTCAGTGTCCCCTCCAACCTCATCCTCACTGTGTTCGATCTCCACCTGAGTGACCGGATCTTCATGCTCTGATCGAGGCCTGGTATTGGTAACACTTCCCTTGTCATTAACCTCTTCCTCTGAAGCTACCTTTTCTTCTTTTCCTTTCGACTTCTTACTGGTCACGCTAGTCCTTGTTGGGGGTCGGGAACCAGGCTTTGCCTCCATTGGTGACTGCTGTTCAGATCTTTCACTGGCTTTTGTAGGTGTGGCTGTGCGACTTTCTTTCTTTCCTTCTGACTTGCCCTGGCTGTATACAGAGTCCTTGCTACCTTTGATACTTGACTGTTTTGCTTCACCTGCTTGCTTTGAAGATGATGAAGCTTGGTCACCACCCATAGGCGGGTTCTTTCTGAAGGGCCAGTCCTGGCGGCAGGGGTGGGGCTTTGGGGCTCATTGGGCGGTAGGACATTTGAGACTGCTCAGAGTTCTCGATCTCCTCTCCCTGTTCCAGTTCAATTAGTTCCTCTTCTTCCTCATCTGATCGAATGGATTCCTCTTCTTGTATAGGCATCATGGGAGCCTTCATCAGCATCAAATAGGACCTTGATTTCTTTACACCATCCTCAGGTAGACCTTTTATATTAAAAAAAAGAACAGTCATCACTGTGAGTATCACCTTTCTTACTTATATATACTAAAACAGTGAAACAACGTACTGAAACGCATTACCGGTATTAAAGATGAAAATTTGATAAAGATGTCTCTTTTTACAACAAAACAAGAGAGAGAAACACACCTGGATCCAGTATTAGGGCTACTCTGGCCATCTTCCATTTGTCCACTGGAACTGGACAGTTCAAGTTCACTGTCGTAGTCTGCACTTGTCTGCTCTGTAATTAAAAATCAAAGTACTGATAGTACTGAAAAGCGCTAACCCAGCTTATGTATGTATATAACAGATATATGTATATAACATTTCAGCTTCTGTATTCGCACTATATCTTTATCACTGTGTGGCACCCCCTGCAATGATGTTTGTAAGCCCCGTACATCAAATTCACAATAGCCCGTACGATTCACAATAGCCCGTGCAGTTATGTGCATAAACCACTGAAACAAGTTCCCTAACCAATTTTGAATAATGTATACTTTTGTCCATAGGGGGCAGTTATTTGATGCACCGGAAGTAGAAGTCTAACGACAATAAAGCGCTGAGCTATGGCTAAGCGCTTTAAAAAAAGATCCAACTATCAAACCAAAATTCCTAAACTATGTCAAATTAGAAAATTTGATTCAGTGAAACATCTTAATTAGATATCTCATTCTCATATAATTTTCAACCCTTTTTAATTCTTTTCTACCAATCTTATTTCTTTCATATGTGTTATTTAAGAAAATATGATAACTTACACATCTCATACAATTTTCAACTCTTTTTACCAATTATTTTCTTTCATAATATGGCCTTGATTTTTAAGTCAGAAAAAAACCCATACAGAAACATCCATACTCTTTACATAAAAATGATTACATCACTGTAAAGAAACATGCATACCTTATTCATGAAGATAGGACAGGGATATATGGTCTGTTTGTTGATTTTGTCTGCCTGCTCTGCTGTTAGAACTGGCTTCATGTACATGTATGGAATGTTGTACAAAGATGACCTAAAAAAATAAAATGGCACATCAAAATTCATGCAAACAAATGAGAATTTTTTTCGTAATATGAAAAGAAGAATAAACCAAATACTTGTATTGTTTGAATTAATTAAAAATACTTTTCAATAAAGTAATTAAAAATCTTACACAGGGTCTTTCAGACAGTCGTTCTCGTAATCCCAGGCTGCCGCTTGTAGATGAATATCGCTGATGAACATTCCTCCCTCATCCAGATCATACTCGTCAGTGTTGATGTTGTCCATCACGATGCACTCAAAGGAGATCTACAAACAACATTAACATCATTTTGAATCTACATAATTTTTATAAATCCTTGTCCTTACCACTCATGCCATTGTTTACTACCCCTGACCTTAATACCATACTTTTCTTCTAAACCATCTCATAACTATCTTTGAGTGTACTACACAAGCATCCTATATTCTCATTACTACATGCAGAGATATTTTCATTTTCAGAACTCTCCTCTTTGGTTAAAATACTCACAGTGTAATATGTATGCATTCATTTTACTACATTGTTCATCTCTTTGTATAATTTATACCTCTGACATGGAGCATTGAGCAACAATGGCCTTCTCCTGTCTGATAGGCCACCAGTAGGGCCTGAGGGTTGACCAGTCCTCCCAGCCAAACCTTGCCAAGGTGACCGGCAGCAATGGTGGGATTTTCCAGGGTCCCATTCTTGAAAATGGGGACCATGTTGTGTTTGACCCAGTTATGTAGCTGGTCATGTCTTTTCTTCAAATCTAAAGCAGAGAAATATACTGGTATTTAAGTACTTGTAACTTTCACAGGATATTCTGGAGAAAACATTCACTAAAACATCAAATATTTTAAGGTGTACTGTATACAGAGAATTATTTGCATCCATTTTATTTTCAACCCTTTCGCCCTCATTGTATCGAGTGAATTTGAATTTAAGATTGGGCAAATTTCCAATATCTCAGATTATCTCTCTTTATACACAACTATATCTGGACGAGTTGAAGATGGTGCAAGACCATTTGCAAGTGAATATGGGCAAAAATAACACAAAGCAAAAATAACCCTGTATACAGTATTCTAGATCTTGTAAGAATACACTTTGTGTAACAACTAAAGGTCAACAATGGTATGATTTCTTTTATCATTAAAATGAGATCAAAACCAACCTTCCAACCAGGAAACAAGGGAGTGAGTGGAAGGCTGACAGTTAGGATGGATCCAGGACACAGGAACATGTTCCTCCTGTAGGCTGCAGGCAGTTGGCAGGAGTTCCTTAGTAATAGCCTCTGGGCCTGCCAAAAGGCAGCCTTGTAGTTCATGGATCTGTTGCCTCATATGACAGAGGGAGTTGTTCATCCATAGGCACTCCTGTTTGTGAAATAAATGGCCTTATTAATTATACATAATAAGAAAGTCCTGCAAACTTATTTTTGCTTTTACAGTTACTAGAGAATGTTTCTGAATATGAACCTAAAAATTTTATAGCAAAGCTACACCAGAATTTTTTTTTTTCAACCAAGCTTCACCCACCTGCAGCAAGCAGTAGCCGATGGTTTCGGGCATTTGTGAACTGCTGGCTGTGGCAAGACTGATCAGACTAGGAACATGGTATGGGAAGTTATAGTCCTGCTTGATCAGGTCACCAACTTGTCCCAGCTCCAACAGGATAGGTAACTCCTCGGAGCACAGGTCCAGGGAGGACCTCAGCCTCATGATGTTCACTCGGTCCTGCTGGACGCTAGCTATGTCTCCTGCCTCCATTGTCTGGGTCTCAAACATCAAGTCCAGATTTCGGATAAAATCGGTAGCTCTGAAATAAGACAATCAGAAATGCATGAATTAGGTTTGCACATAAGGGACTAAAACCATTCAGAGTAAATTATCAATATAAGGAGTAAATTATGTACTCAGAGTCTATGGTTTCTCGCTCTGCACTGGTGTGTAGCTGCAGGGCTCCTAGTGTGAATTCATCATCCACATTATCTTCATACCACTGTCCAAAGTCTGCAGGATCTTAAATAAAAAAAGCAAAATACAGTAAAAAATAGATTCCATTCTTTCTTTTCAGTCTGTTCTGATCTATTTGAAAGCTGACATTAAGCAAGTTGAAAAATGCAGTGCAGGTGTTTTGGTTCTTCATAATAAAATTCCTTACCAACGTTAGCAGGAGGTGTTGGGATGGCCACGCTCCCTAGCACCAGGCTTCCAGTACTGTCCTGATACAGATTGTTAAGGACGTTCTTCACACAGGCCTCTACATAGTCCATGTCACTGTAGGTCAACACACAGTTCTGGTATATCAGCTGAAAATAAAAGCCAAACCTAACATTTAGAATAGCCGTCAATATATTCATCCGCATTTGAATAGGTAGTTGATGTGTGTGTTGCATTATTGTTAGTATTATTCCGGCAATTAAAATTTCATAAATATCTATCCTTTTACTCCGACCAAAATCTTTTAAAACTTCAGAGGCCAAAAAATTAATACATGTGTATTTAGCTTTTTAAGTAAAATAAAATAAAATATACATATAAAGCAATTATAAGTACATGTATTTTATTACTCATTTAATTGAAAGATTTGGAAATTGATTATTTAATTAATTATTTTAATCAAATTTTTTTTTTTTTTTTTAGTTATTTCCCTTTTAGAGGATAAAGAATGAATCAATACACCAGCAATTGCAGTGCCTCAGAAACAAAACATTATTTTTTTGGCCTTTGGTGCAACCATCAACACCACGAATGTGCTTAGAAATTACATGAGGTAAAGAGAGGGATGTGTGATAAACATTCAATGCAGAGGAGACTGATTGAGTGTTGAAAATTGGAATTCTTCCAGAAAACAAAAATAAACAAAGATATCAGCTGTATCCCTAAACCAGAATTACCTGGATGAAACAAGACAAAACTAGTTTATGGGGAGGTTCTGTCTTATTGGTAGTCAATGATGATTCAGTCTGTACACGTTGACAATATATGTTGTAGTCTCATTAATACATGCATAAAATTACCAGACAATTTAGAAATGCTAAAGGCCAAAAATATTCAGCTTACCTTGGCAAATATTTCAACCATGTTGTCGACTTTTGGTGCCTGCTGTTCTTCAGATTTCAGCATTTTACCGGTGAGGGCCACCAGAGCCTGTTCCATCTGAACCTGGTTGAATGGGTACCACTGGTTAAGGCCCTGAGCTCCAAACAGTTGGCGAGCCACCAGCATTCCTTGTATGACGCCAAGACCAAACGCAATGGTGCGGACCATCTGGGGCTCAGTGGAGACTTTCTCCAAGAGCTCTGTAGGAATTTGTTTGAGGGTGGACACAATTGCTGGGGAAGAAGAGAGACAAAAAGACAGTCAGTCTTTCAATGTCAAACATAGAGTGATATATAAAGAGAATTTTAGAAAGAAGAGATGAAACAAGAAAGAAAAGAAAATATGTGATATACATGTAGTTTTACATGACCATCTTTAGAGCACATTCAGTAAATTATTTCACAGTTTGAAATATACAATTGATATAAACAAGAGATAAACAAAACTGAAGGAAATTTTTGTCATGTCTTATTTATGTTTTTACCAGAGTGGAGGTATGTCCCCGGGGATCTGTAAGAAATGGCGAGTGGGGCTTTGGGGGCCTGGTTACCCCCTTCAGCCTCCTTGCCCTCATCTTTCATGTTCTTTGAGTTAACCACATCTTCCGTAATGTGGTTCCATGCAATTTTGTGCAGGTTCTGCAGCAAGAAGCTTGGAATCAACGGGCATGGTTCTGATGTAATCCAAACACAGAAACGATTTCCTTTCTGATTTTCATCCTGAGCATTACCTGTATAAGAAAATCAGAGACCAACTTATGAATTATCCAGTGTTTTGACAATGATATTTTTTTCACAATGCTTCTACATTTTGATCAGAAAATGTCAAAGAATATTCAATACAGTCAATACAATTCTTTACTAATCATGATAAATCATAATATTGATTGACAAATGAAATCCTCCATTGTATTCACTGAAGAAAACTTACTTCTAGATCTGGCCACTCGGATCAGGTGTTTCTTCAGGTTGTTAAAGAATTTGGGCGGAGCCAGGTGAAGGTCCTGAATGATCACCCAGCCATCGTTCTTATCAGCACTGTCGATGGCTTCATCCACCAAAATCTCACAGCCATCACCCACACGCACGATCTCCACCTGGGCTCCAATGGCCTTCAAAGAGAGACAAACTTAATTAATTTAGGCTTCCCCCTGATGTTTCATGCTCATTAAACATCTTTAAAGAGAGATAAAAAATTGAAAAAATCTATGCAGTTGAACTTCGATATCTTGAACACTAATATCTCGAATACAATGGATATGTCGAAGTAATTTGGAAGTCCCAACCACTTATTTTTTTTAGTATTTAACCCACAATATCTTGAATACTCGAAAATCTTGAAGTTCTTAAGCGGTCACATCTAATTCGAGACAACGCAGTTTGACTGTATCTAGAAAGTTATTTATATGGGGTACACAATGTATAACAGAAAATTAAGTTTATTTTGGCTTTCATTTTCTAGGATTTAGATAAAATACCTGTGCCATTTTCTTCAGGACTTCCACTGGTGGTTTGGTCAGGCGCAGTCTGTTGGACGGATGTTGCTGACTCTCTGAGACACTAGGTGGCAGCAGCAGCAACACACCTAGATGGCGCTTTGCATCTTGGAGGACATCACTCAAACTAAGGAACAATGAAGAACAGGAAATTTTTTTCGAGGCATGAAAGTAGCTGTGTGAGCTTTATTTTATTACCGTATTTTAGATACTTGATTTTTATTTCTTATCTTCTAATCTTTTTCTAATCTAGAATTTCTTTCTTATCACTTGTATGTGGCTGTGAGCTTTATTTTACTATTAAAAACTCTTGATTTGTTTTAAACTTATGTTATTTTCTACTACATGTACCAAAATTGCATTAAAAAAGGCATGTATAAACATTAAATTAAGAAAAAAGCAAACACTGAAGATTGCTTACTTGAAGTCAGTTTGCTCTGGGAGGTTAATGGTGAGGTGTTTGTTGACATAGCGGACCAGAGCTGCTGGCAGACGGTCCTGTCTAAGCATGCGCAATAACAGCAGCTGATGGAAGTCAGAAAGAGGCCCAAGGTCAGGGGTCTTCATGCCGTTACCTTGACTGTTCCTACTTCCTCCAGACGATGGACGTTTGTCTGTAGAATTATTAAGCATGTAAGTACAAAGTATACCATATAAACAAATGGTAATAATTCATATTATCCCCTGGAGAACTGAATCCTTCTCTAAGTTAACAGAGGAACAATGTAGCGTAACAAATTCAGTTCAGAGTAAGCTTCCCCTACCTTCCTCTCCTCCTGCGGAGGCTACAGGCAGTGGCTCCCTCTCTGGGTAGTCCGATGTATACCAGCTTTTCCAGGTGTCAGAGTTCTGAGCCATGTGTACACATAGACTGTCCAGGGGCCCTGGGAGGACAGACAGGGCCAATATATCCTCCCACTTCTCCTGTGGGAGCCATTTTGGGGGTGGGTCCTTACAGTCAAAATCGTTCAAGGTCAACTGCATTCCCAAGCCAGGGTTACCTAAAGGAAATAATTATTAGTTAAGTTAATTTTTTTTACTATAAGGATGTGCCACTTATTACCATAGATTTTTAAAACATATAATTAGGCAGTTTTTAATGCTGGTTACAGGTGATGCTTGTTGTATCTTGTGATAATTATCCCTGTATCACTAAACAAAAAAATTACTAGGAGCACAAACCTTGCAGGAGCAATGACATCTCTTCATTTGAGAAGTTTTCTGTTCCCTCTGATTCAATGTTAAGGCACAGCAGAGTGGCAAACAGTAAAATGTCTTTCTCATACAGGGCTCTATAATTGAGTTAAAAAATAACAATTAAAGAAAATCAACCAATCAAAATGTTCATGAAATTTTTAAAGTGAATCTTTGTCAGCCAATCCATAGAAATATAACATACTCTCTGATCCTTCTGTATACTAATCCAGTCATCTTATCCATGGCTTGCTTAATCTGATTGGCTGAGAGGCTTTCGTATTTAACTCCCTCTGTTGGCAAGGGGACAGTCTCTGGGATCTCAAGGGGAGGCAACTCATCTGATTCTGATCCTTCCAGAAGTTTCTGTGCTGCTGCAGTACTAGCAGAATCTCCTTTTGAAACAAAGTGAATAAACAAATGTTTAATTCATTAACTTTGGTAAGCAATATAAAGTCAATATTTCATTTGACAACAACATATGTAATCCGTCTGTGAATATATTAATTTGAAGCTCTTTGAAGCAAAATTTTGCAGTATCAATTTTAAAAAAATAATAATAAAGCAAATGCCTTTTATGTTCTCTGGTTAACATCATATTGAAATAAAATACATCCCAAACAAGCAAACATGCAATAAACATATTTGTTATACTTTCATGTTAAATACTGAAATCTGATTGGTTAAGACGCAGTTAATAATATTTACTATTACCCTCAGCGTTAGCAACGCACTTGGCAACGGGTAACATTAAAAAATGTTACATGCGCGAAAATTATGCGCGTACGGTTCGCTGTAGAATTCACGTTATTCCTATATAAAAGCAGTAAAATTTTCTTAAAAATGTTAAAAAGACATTCAGTATAACAAAATAAATAGTGCCTGTTTGGGAGGATAACAGTTGAAATTGACACCCCTCGAAAACCATTGTCAACCTCCGCTTCGCGTCGGTTGACAATGGTTTTCTCGGGGTGTCAATTTCAACTGTTACCCTCCCAAACAGGCACTATTTATATAGTATTAGTATTTATTTGCCACCATTCAATCTCCAAAATGTGTCACATTCTCTGGGTTAGTATAATTCAGGTGCGCTTTAAAACAAACTTCCTGTAAAGTAAACCCTTCCGATATATACAGATCATCAAAACATATAAACACAGAGATAGATCCAACAGTTCAGAGAAAACTATAGTGAAATAGAACAGACATTACTATAAAAGAGAGAAGTCTAGGCATCAACAGTTCTACACTATAATCCAATTAAACCAGTTTCCAGATTCCCATGCAGTCCTATATAAATACAGGAGATTTAAAGGACTTCTATGCCCCCATCATTTGACAACCACCTGATAGACAACAGGAACCAAAGCCCACAGACCACATCACTGAACTAGAATGAATAGATGGATGCAGAACTAGAATTGATAAAATTGTTGTAATTGAGAGCCCCTGGTTATATATATATATCAAGCACCACAATTTATAACTGGCTTTCAAATAACTGAGTCATTATTTTCATAATTTTTTTTTTTTACCCTGCTTTCTCCAAACAGTTAGCAACTCGATATATTCTTGATCTGTGAAGCAGAAGATAGCATTAATATATATTGACATGGTACAGCTCCTGTAGAACCATTACGCAAACACTGAAGACTAATATTTTTCCTTAATTATTATTTCAGTGCATGATGAATTATTTGCCATGGATTCAGTTCAAACATAAATTAAGCATTAATTGTATCTAGAAAACATTAGGTGTTATGTTAATCGCAATGTGTACTGCATTAGAAGAAAGTTGGGATATCTTTGTTAAGTGTGTCGAAATTTTATTTGGAACTGGGGTTACAATTATGGACTGGAATCAAGGGGTGGGGGTGGTGTTGCAATGGGTACTATGGGTATGGGAAGTGAGTTGTACTGTAGTGATCAAAAGTCATGCAAGTTATCATTAACACCATTTTCAATCTTATTCTGCATATTGATATCATTTATTAATGATAGCTATACAGAAGAAAATTGTGCTAAATGGATAAGGGATCTTCATAATGGTGTCCAAAAAATATTAATTAGAACTGCACACAATGTGAATTTCACTCTTGTCTCTTTCAAAGACTGTTCAGTCATTATTGGTTTTTTTTTTAAAATCTGTGTTACACATCAATCCAGTAATATCACTCAATCAATTAGTGCTACCTGCTAACTGAGTTTCGGGAGGGGGCTCAAGAGCCTTATCATCCTTTTCCTTAGCTTTTTCTGAAAAGAAATCAGTGTATGGGGACATATGAAAAATTAAATCAGGCTTAATTTCATCTTCTATAAGTAGACCTTTGGTGCATTTGACAGAAAAGCAATATGGTTAGCTTCATAGTGAATTCTATACCAGTTTTGTTATCCTAAATTAGTAAATAATGTACAGAAATATCCATGTCAGAAATCTGGCTTAAATTTAAAGGCATGAAAAATACCGTAGATTTGGTATGATATATTTAAAATATACTACAGTCATGATTAAGTGGATTTTACTCTCATTTCAAACAGCATTTTTTCTTCCTTCTTGCGATTTTTTTATACAGCATTCCTATTAAGAATTTATGAAGAATCTTATTGTTTCTTCTGCTACTAATTGTATTTACAACCAAAATTTGTGCCTGTCTTTAAGGTCATATGTGACACCTCCATATTATGACATATCCTATCGAAATAAACAATAAAATCAAGAATAATTTTATAATACGTTAACCTAGCATTGTAGCGCAATGGGTTACAGCATTAACAACGAATCTAAAAGTCATGAGTTCATAACATTTTTACCTTTTCAAATATTTTCAAAACATAAATAGGTCAAATATTGTAAAATTTGAAAATTTTAAACAGGTAAAAGTATTTTGATAATAATGTACTTTTATTCACATTAATATTGACAGGTGTCCCATACAACCTTAAACAAAAAGCTTCACTATACCATTAATTGCAATGTTGTGGTTTGTAAAAACTGAAATGCCACAATCAGCATTCATTTAAGTTTTAGAAATATGAAAATTGAATTTCTAGGTGCTGCTATTAGGGTTATAAATTTTAAGTGCTGAATCTAAAAAATGTGACTTTACAGGATTTACAGCCAGTTTTTCCCCTCTGAAAAGTGACTAATCTAGTGACTAATAATTGTCTACTCAGTGTTGTTTAATACTATATCTACCGTGTATCAGTCATTTTCATTGACTAATTGTAGTCATTCTACATTTGTTTCTTCTTTTATTTCATTACTATTTAAACATACTACTTGAACATATTTCAAAAGAGGAATGTAGCCATAAGCTTTAGAAACAAAAAGTATTAATAAAAGAATGCTGTGAACAATTAAAATACAAAAAAGTTTGATATTCACAAAATACAGTATTTGGACTACAGATAATCAAAAAAATAAATTGAAATAACATCAATGTAGCAAATCAGTTTTTCTATGCATTGTATTTTACCTTCAGTCTTATCCTCATCAAAGTCATCAGCATATTCGTCTTCTCTCCATCCTCTTTCTCTGACTTGAGGGTCTGTTTGTCTCCCGTACCTGCTGTGGCACTTGCCTTTGAACCCTGGGAGCTGGCGGCACTGTCTTTGCGCTTCTTCTGCAGGGCTCCACCCGCTGAACTGTCATCTCCATCCTCGTAACCCTGCATGAGCAAAAACAGCATGTTTTTTATATGAATTTCACATTTTTGTCATACTATTTCAAGAAATGGTGGTATGCTAGTATAATCTTATTAGGAAACTAAGAATATTTGAATAATTCTTTTCCCTCGTATTTTGGTTTCATTCAGAGGATACCAGACACAAAATTGCTTTTCTTAAAGACTTTAAACACTGGCATTTTGGCATTTGCTTTGAGATACTGGGTAAAAATAACGTTTTTTAAACACTTTTTTATTTGGATATTTATACATGTATTAACACTCTTCAGATACTGCTAAATTTTACTATTGTTTTTTTCCCACAAGGCAAAGAATTCTATTCATTATAAAACTGAAATTGTTCCTTATAAATGTATAAGTAAAAATGTGGATTCATTTGATATCTTACCCCTTCTTCTTCATCAGCATTCAAGAACTCTGGTGGCAGTTCTCCACCGACCGCCTCATCAAACAACTCAATGAAGTAATGCAGGGGGAACTGGTACTCATTGTGAACACTCTGCAAGCTGCGGATGATTGCAAATAACATGGCTGCTCTACGTGCCAGGGGAAACAAGTCATCCTTCAGATCATTCAGATGAAGCAGGAGGGCTTGAGTGTCATTCAACCTGTTCGCTAACTGTAAACATGCAGATTTAACCATTAATTTTTCTAAAGAAAATGATTTTGAAAGGAAAATTATAGATGTACCTCAGTCTTAATATTTTACAAAAATGTTGTTATTTAAAAATTAGTTACAGATATGTGAATATGATATGGACTTGTTTAGTAATGAATAAATTTGCAGTTTTAGTGATAAGTTAAATTTGCTGAAAATGACTTGCCTCCATTTTAGGCATTTGTCATGTCTGTGATGTACTTCAGGGCCTTGGGACTTCCCTAGAATTCCTGCCTGATTGGACAACACATGAGACTTCACGATCTCTGAGAGATATAAAAGAGTGTCTTTCTGTAACTGGAGGTTCTTCAGTGTTTTACACCTCTCCTGGTACAGCTCAGGCCTCATGCGAGCAAACGCTCTCGTCAAGAGATCCTCAGTCAATGTGTCATGTGACACTCCAAAGTTGATCAAGGTCGTGGTCGAGGCTACTTCTGGGTTAAATCTGGGTTTGGCCAGAGGAGTAGAGAGGTAGAAACGGAAATCTGGTTGGCACAGGACTCTGCGTCCACAAAACTTGATCATGCGGGCTTCTAAAATACAACAATTAATATTGGATTTCTAGTATCTACAGCAGTTTTTGGAAAATTTGACAGTAATTTGTAGCATAAAGCTCATAATCAAAATTTAGAGACTATTGAAAAGGCTGCTTATCATTTTGGCCTTTAAAAAATAAACCAAATGTGCACATAAACTAAATCAGTATATATATTACACTGATTTTAAGGTAAATATGATTACTGGGTAACATAATGAAATTCTGATGTAAATACAATCACATTGTATTTCATCAAGTCTACAAATGTAGGTCTTTATAAAGTATACTGAGTGTACGTACCTTCATTCTTGTCGTTTTCCTCGGCTGTGTTGCGGTGGTGGATGAGAGGGGTGATTACATTGTCAATGTTTTCCTCACAGTTGGTCAGTATTATAGGCTTGCCCCTCATGATGCCTTTCTCCAGTGTAATCAAAACATGTGGATCAGACCTGTCCAATGTAAAAGATTATAAAGTACACTGTATATACAAGTTTTACAACAATTTTATTTGAATCAATAAAAACTTTGGAATTGATAATTCAATCTTTATCACTATATGTCATTCTTTCTGTGAAGAAGTTTGCTTATTGTTACATATGTATAAAGTTCTTTTAATGTGTATTTTTATCATATGAAATTTTTATATGGTAATCATAACCATGTTATGGGGAATGCCATAACTCTCATTTTCATTCACAGGGTAAACTAGTAGGAAAAAATATCTCCAACGGGGCTGTCAACAATTCTTGTATTAAACAATCTTTCAATTGTTTTTTTTTTATCTGACAAAGTCAAGTTTATCAATTGCATATGCATACAAAATTTCTCTTAATTTTCTTTCCAAAGTTTAAAATGGTTTTGGATGTCAATCTCAGCCTCATTAAATTCTTTGCATGTTTACCAAGCACCATTTTGTGCCTTGTACCAATTAGTCTTCTATTCTTTACAAAACAAGATAATACTGTATGTGGTACATGTACATGTATAACTGCAAACTTACCATCTAGATTTGCCAAGCAGCACGCAGTGTATGGTTAGTGATAGGCCCCCAGTCAGAGGAAAAAAACCACAATATTAGTATGTCAACACATCATTCATGCTATATATTGAAAACATCACCATCAACAAATCCCAAATCAAAATCATTGACAACACTGTGCAATTTAAACTAACCAATTATCTCTCTTTTATATTACCTCCAAATTATTAAAATTATTTCATTAAAATTCTTGAATTTCAATGTAAAATTACATTTTTCATAAATCAGTTTCTGTTTAAAATAATCATTTCTGAATTAATTATCAATGGATATTTTAAAGTATAACAAATCTATACATGCAATACTTTTTTAAACATCAATATATTCAAATTAAATTGAAGCAAAACCACAGCAAACTTACACAAGTGAAAACACCGTAACACATAATTGATTAATTTTCAATGTAGATACATCTTGTGCGCTCTCTCTCTCTCTCTCTCTCTCTCTCTCTCTCTTGCATGTAGCTTTCTTCTAACCATGACTTTGACTTATGTCAATTTGCCCTTACACACCTTGTCTCCATGTCCAAGGACACTAGCTTCTTCTTGTTCATCAGCTTATTGAGTTTCCCAAGCCAAACAGATCCCTCTCCGTTGGGGTCAATCATCATGGGAGGTCGTTGCCATGAAGAACATAACATGGCTGCATTTTCAATCTGTCGGGGTCCAAAGTCTGAAAGGAAAGATGTTAACAAACTTATTTTGATCCTTAAAATCCAAAATGAAATTTCTAGAATTTTGAATACTTTCTTTAGTAAACTGGTAATCTTTGGTACTAAATTCATAGCAATAACCATGGAAAGAGAAATTTGCAAAAAAGAGTTTTTTTTTTTAGACATATTACATGTATTGAAAAGAAAGATTTTTTCAATAATACATGTACAATATGTATAAAGTGTATACTATAAAATCAAGTTAAAATTTCATTATTTGCATACAGGCATCAAAGAATCCTCCATTTTAGCAATCATGTACAGTTGCAGACAGAAAGAGAGCAATATGAGTTATTACCTTTACGAATCCAGTCGTTGAGAGTTCTCTCCCCCACAAGGAGCTTGATGAGGGACAGGACGTACTTGTTGTACTGGACCGAGGTGATCATGGGGGTGGTGGACTGGGTGACCATGCTGTCCTTGTCCTCCTCCTCACTCCCCTCCTCCTGCTCCTGGATCTTGGCCAGCGACTTCTCTTTCCCTTTTTCTGATTCCTCTGCCTCTTTATCTTAAAATTTATAAATTGAAAGAATATGATCAAATATGTCTGCAAATATGGTTAAATCAGGATACAGGAACACACAGTTCTAATTGAAATGCATTAAATAGCATAAACTGATGCCACTGAAAATCTTTTTCAAGGCAGCAACAGGTACTGGTAATGACTATGTAATGTCCAAATTAGATTTTCAATCTGCTCTCTATTAAATAAAAGTTTAATGGAATACCATTGATAATTTCTTCCTACTCAAGAACATTCCGACATATTTTTTAAAACAAGGGCACACAACTCTGTCACCTATCAATGGAGAATATTTTGATGCATTTCTTAAAACAAGGGCACACAACTCTGTCACTTATCATCATTCATGCACATTACCTGTAGCAGGTTCAGTGCTCTCTTGTTTCTCCTCCTTCTCTGATTTTTCCTTGTCTCCCTTCTCCTCACCATCTTCTTTCTCCTCACTCCCTTCTGCAGTCTCCTTCTTCTGTCCTTCCTTCTCTTCTACCTCCTGTTCTTTGCTCTCCTCTCCACTTTCCACAAGAACCTCCTCCTACAAAGTCATAAATATTCATCAGTTCTTGTTTGCATAGTTATCTCATTACACGACTCAAAATTTGTAAGATTAAACTGTACCGTAATAAATGTTATTACACAGCCATGTGAACATAGAATGAAAACAGCATTTTTTAAAAATAGTTGCACATACTTCCTCCTCCTGCTGGTTGAGTGGCATTAGAGTCGTCCTGATCCACATTCTGACCCAGCAGTGCTGAGGTATAGTCTATGTCATACACCTGACTGGCCCCTGTGGCAGTCTTCAAGAAGTCAATACTCCAGTCTATCACTCGACCTACAAAACATACTAGTTACAATCATACAATATTTCTTAAGCAGCTTTACATCCTTTTTTGTTCAAATGAAAGAAATTGTATATGATATGATATTTAAACACAACGCGTAATAATGAGTGTATTTTCTGAATGATCACTGCATGAATTTTTCAATTAGCTTTATAAAGAAATAAAATCTCTTTTGACATTTTTCATTTCTTAGCTTGAACACGATTTCAGATAAAAATTTTCATACGTCTACCAGTAGGCCTCTTTTCATTACCAGTATATTTCAATGTATGTAGCTGTAATTATTATTTAATGCTTACCTTTCAATCCATCAATGCTATCAATAACCAGGGGAATTCCCCTCTCCCTCAGACAGTTGGGCCAGTGAATGGTCAGCATCACTCGTCGGAAGTTGTGGTGGTAGGGTCCCAGATAAGTGGCGAAGGCTGCCGCCATTGCACAACCACCAGGTATCGCCACAGCGCGGCGCTCATGAGAATCATAAATCTGCTGGCATCTCTGTCTCTCTCCTTTCAGGATCTGAAAATCAGAAATCATATTGTACATGGATGAATCCTTAATGTACAGAGCACAATGTCAGAATTCAATACAATGAGTAAATTTGGCAAAGAGCACATACTTTTCTGAGTTGAGCAGCCGTTTCCAGCTTCTTTTTCATCATCTTGGTTTTCTCCTCCTGTTGGTTTTTGTCAATGGTGGCTTCCTCAAATCCTTTGGCCAGGTCTGTCAGTCTTACTTCATGTGACTGTTGACAAAAGCCAATAAAATCGTTCAACTGAAAATTCATTATAATAACTACTGCACTTTATACCTGCACAATGGAAGGCATTTTCTTACAAGAATTTTTATGTAATGTTTCATTATCCAATGAACAATAATAATTTTGGACAAAACTTGTTTTGGAAATCCTTATGTAATTTGATTGTCAAAGAAAGCACTTAAAACAGTTTGACCTTTTGATATACTGTATATTCTACTTGGGTTTTCAAATTTCTGTCTGTCCAAGAGCACAGCCATTTTTACCTTTCTTTTGTTTTCCAGGGTAGCCATCTTGTGCTCTGCCTCATCCACTGCTGTAGTGGTCTCCTCCACCTTTTGGTGCAGTGGTTTGACCTTGGAGATCATCATTCTATGGTATCTAACCACGCCAATGACCCACTTACACAGAGCCCCACAGGCCGAATTACTGGTCTTCCTCTCCAAGGCCTCAGGGTCAAAGCTGGGCTTTTTCAGGTATGGTTCCACTAAAAGCAGTGTAGACTCGGGAAGCTGGTTGTCATCAAATGACATCAACTCTTCAATGAATCTGAAATCAATAAATTTTTATCATCCGTTTAAGTTTGCTACATGTAATATTTTTTAAACCCTTTTTTTTATTCACCTCAATTAAAGATTCCCTCTTATATATTTAAAAGAATTAAATCAACAACTCTATTACTGCTCAACTCATGTACCTTTCTAAGTTGGCCATTTGTCGTTTGGCTCCTTTCTGCCATGTTAAGTCTGCTGATGGAGATTTCACTGAAGAAAAGAGAAAAATTTCTATAAATAATGATACGCAACTAGAATTACATACTTAAAACCAACTACTTTGCAACTGACATGAACCATTTTCACATTTATCAAATACAGACACATGCCATTATATAATTCAAATTGAACTTATTGACCATCATATACATGTAACTTACATCCTAATTCTTTTACCAAGCTAAACTTTCTAAGAATTCCAAGAATTTCTTAAAATCATTATTGTAGTGCCATATCATATCCTTATGTAAGTGCAAAACTCCATTCAACTCAACCAATATTCATACAACCAATAGATGACTATTGATCAGACTTACATATCATGATAATGGCCGTCATCAGATCCTCGATGTCCAGGATGGGCTTGTTCATGCCGCGTAGTTCACTCAGCTTCTCTATGTCCATGTTCTGAATGACCTTCTTAGTGTCTGCTACTATGGCGATGGCCTTGTACACTGCCCTCTCATGAGCAACCTGGTATTCTGGTAGCAACTGTAAAATTTTAAGAGATATGTTGATGAAAATAGATCCTCTGATTGCAATATTAATACTTTGAAATATATTGAATTCAGTGAATGTAATGTATATGAAATTATTTGTGTGCTTTTTTTTCCATTTTTAAGTAATCTTTATACAAAATTGCTAATAGCTTTTGAGTTTTGCATTGAAAGCAACAAGTAATCATAAGCAACAAGTAATCATGGTATGCAGTTTTATAATATGTGTTATTATTTATTGTAATTTTCATATACAGGATGATAAGATGGTACATTGCACTTTTCTCACCTTTTTGAGTCTGGAGATCCTGTCTAGCTGTGCCTTGACCACTTTGATCTGTTGCTCTGTAATGGCCGTGTCCTTTCCAATCTGGGACAGAATTTTAATGGTTCCCTGCTTTCGTTCCTCTAACACAATCATTTCATGCTCCAAAAGTTTTCGTCAGTTTCAAAGCAACCTCGTTTTCACGTTTGATATGGTTCAGTGATTTAGTCACAGAGTCATGGTCTGAGCAGACCTCTTGGTTCTTAGCAGAGGCCAGTGATATATATCTACAAAATGCCCATGATATTAAAATATACTGTAAATTTACATAAAAATCATGAAGAAACTTAATGTTAGTGTGAGGTCTGTAAATGAGAAATTTTCATTGATAGTGGTGAAGCAGAGGTGAAAATCATTTCTAGGTCCAAAGAAATTATTGAAAACTTGTACTAATATCGATAACTCTTAAATGTAGTTTCATACAACATGACTCAATGCATTCAGTATTTAAAATATGATCTCTTTGATAGATGTACACCCATGGACTGATGAGACACTGACCTCTCGACGAACTTCTCGTAGCTGGTGTTGGTGATGTGACAGTACTCGCCCGCATCCTTCTCCTGCCCGTCCTGCTGACGGAGAACCAGGTGCATGGAGGCCAACATGTGGGAGATAGTTCTCCTTCTGTATGGCTGTCATCCAATCGATGTCTGCAGGGAAAAAAGTCACTAATCAAATCAAATAGTGTGTACTACAGCAATAAAATATTGCATTGAGATATATCTTCATCTGTCTTGTAATGTTCATCCAGAAGTGTTTTTACAAGTATCAACATTAATCATTACTACTGTAGCAATATAACTAAATACTTCATTGAAATAAAATATGAATATTGGTATGTTCAATTTCAGTACCTACAATTTATTCTATAGTAATTTTTTAACTCCTTAACATTAAGGAAAATGCAAAGTTAATGTAACTTGGATTCCCTTTTCAGAATAAGTGCTTGTTTTGTTGAATTCTGACCTTTGAAATGGTACTTGAGCATGCTCAACCAGCTGTGTCTTGGACCAGTGAGGGAACCACAGGAAGTTGACATTTTTGGCGAAGGACGGGAATTCTCGGCACCGTCTCTGGAAAGCCTCCTTGCCCTCGTTCATGATGAAGCAAACACGGAAATTGTTCCTTACAGTCCTAAAAATCAATTATGCATTCATTTATTCAATAATCATATACTGTATATTACTGACAGTATTATGTACTTAAAAGTGTGAACATTATCAATGGATAAAAAGTACAGACAAATAGATAGATGATATGTGTCATATTAACTATTGATTTCTGTACAAAACCTGAAAATGTTTTCTGGGTATGGGTAAAAAAGTTTTAATTCAAAAAAATTAATATTTACACTTTTCCAGTTTAAAGCCCTTGGGTTCCTTGTATTAACTCATGTGGAGTCCAGCCTACACATTAGAATTCCAAGCATACATGGGAAGAGAAAATCGGTGCATGCATACCTGAGGAAGAAGTTCCAAGCTACATCCCTCGTGTAGGTGAGCCCGGCCTGAGTGACCTCTGTTCTGATGGAGTTGATGATTGTCGTCTGCTCCTCATATGTAAACAGATGGCTGATGGAGCCTCCCATGATAAACTCCTGGAGGAACACAATAAAATCCTCCTCTAAAAGCTCCTCCTCATGTAGGAGCAGTAGGATCTTCTCTCCCTATAAAACATGAGGACAATGTATGATAATCATAGAGATCATGAAATCCTATAATATAGTATCTCCTATCTGTGCTAATTTAACTTGTGCACTATGCAAAAGCCACAGCATAAGAGATAAGAGAAAAGGGTCAACATGGCATTTCATAATGTTGTTCTACTGTTTCTTGTCATTTTCAACAGAGCTAATATAATTAGGACACATGAAAATTCACAAGTGGACAAACGTCTGCTACTGGATGACCCTCAGACAGCCACTAGCCAGCTGCTGTCCCTACAGAGAGAAATCCAGACTCTGCAGACCAAGATTGCCGAAATTGATGTCCACCAATCCCAAATCCAATTTTTAAATGCACAGGTTTCTCAACTGCAGCAAGAAAACACAGCACTGAAGCAACAGATCTCCCATGGAAGTTCCAGTCATGATGTCCAAATTCTCACCAGTAAGGTGGCCACACTGGAAGCCCTTCATTTGGATCAAGAATTACCACTGCTAAAGTCAAAAGTTGATTCAGTGGTGACAGAAAATCAAAACTTATTGCTGCATTCAGGTATGTATTACTTGTATTTCAACTGTCAAAAAGACAACATTCAATTTGTTACAATGACAGAAGGAAAATGCAAGGGCATTGGTGCAAAAGAGCCATTACCTTAACAGTGGAATGCCAAAATCTATGTTGACAAATATGGACAACCTAATATATACTGTATATCAGGTTTTTTCCGTGTGTATCCAATTTCCGCTTTGTTCGCGACGATTTCCGAATCGCGGAAAATAAATCAGCGTAAATTTGATACAAAGTTTTGTTTTTGTAATAGAGTTCTCTCTTTCCTGATAAAGTAAACAGGTAGGTAAAAGTACGGTGAACTATGTTCAGTTAGTTTAGTTAGAGGTACAAATTGCGGGATCGGAGAACAAGCGCCAGATAATAGATTTGTAAGCCTCGTTGTTTATTTAATAATCCATTGACAAGCTAATTAAAACGGTCGCTTTCCTTGCGTAAACCGATGTCTAATTATACCTGAGGTACTGGAATATGTAACGGTACATGATCTATTTATCTATGACTGTTTGCGTCTCTGAAAATAATTATCGGTAATTATTTCACACTAAGGAAATCGTGTATTTGGTTTCATTGTCCGAAAGAACGACTATTTAGATAATTTTCCCCTCTAACCTCACAGGTTTAAACAATCGTAAATTATATTTTCCATGTGACTTTGAAATAGTGAAAATTTGATTCGCGTAAATTTTATATACCGTTTTAGGCTCTGATTCGCAGAAAAAACATGACGCGGAAAAAACCTGATATACGGTAAAATTCAATTTGTTCTTGGTTACATTTATAAGTTTATCAGAGTGTTACAACTTTACTGGTACCTATAGCTTAATGTATGTCATTTACTTATATGGAGTAAAAAGTCCAATTAACATTAGAAATATACATAAATCCTTCATTTTAGGTTCAACCTACTTTCCCATTTGGGGTCGCAAAACATGCCCAGCTATTAATGGAACAGAACTTGTATACACAGGTACATCATGACTTCTCTTACAAATATTTAACTACAGGTTCAAAATAATTTTTGAAACATATCATTTAATTATCATACAGTCTTAGGACTGTTCAACATTTTTGAATTGTTCAGTTCATGAGAAATACATTGTGATTAAATACAAAATATAAAGAATAAATCATTTACATGATAATGTTAAACACAGGCATAACAGCTGGGAAATCTTTCAGCAATACTGGTTCTGGAACCAACACTCTGTGTGTACCTCACGATCCTGACTCACTTCCATCTGATTTTCCTACCACAACATATTCTAGCCAATTTGCTGCATTATTTGGTGCTGAATATCAGTTCACGTATAAAAATGTTGCTGTTGATGATGATGTTCCCTGTGCAATTTGCAAAGTAAAGCCTGCTACGGCAACCATGATGGTTCCTGCCAAACTCTCCTGTCCCCAAGAATGGACACTCCAATACCATGGATATCTAGGTGCAGGATATCATTCACATCAAGCATCAGACTACATCTGTATTGACAGCGATCCTGAATATTTTGAGGGGCTGAGACAGGTCAACTCAGACGGCCATCTAATCTATCCAGTGAAAGCATACTGTGGAGCTTTGCCTTGCCCAAAATACAAACAGGACCAGTACCTACCATGTGCCGTTTGTACTTTGTAAAAGTATATATACAGCCGCAGATATTGCACTTCCATGTAATTACATTCTGATTATAAATAGCTATATCACAGCATAAAGTAAATGTTCCATTTCAAAGAGCTCCAGCATGTTAAATAAATTTGAAGATCAGATTTTATTTACATACATAAATAAGAAAAATTTATTCTTAATTCTTGGTAGTAAATAATAATAATAATAGATATCAGGCTGAAAATTTAGGAAGTCAAGAATAAACCCTGAAATTAAATTAGACATCCATTTTAATATCAAATTTGACCTTGATACTTACCCTTGAGCCTGCCCTAGTGTATCCCTGCACTAAGTCGGCCTTGAACTGATCCATCTTGTACTCGGTGGAGGATCCCATGGAGGTGGGGTTGATCTGGTACACAGTGTACCCGCACAGGTGGGCGGCCAGCTTGACGATGATCGTGGCCCTCCCTGGGCACCCCTCAGCGACTAGCACGGAGTGGGAGGTCTCGTGGGGGGAGGCAATGGTCCGGGCCAGGCGACACACTTGTTCTATCACAGTCTGAAAAAATTACAACCTTTCAATGTCATTCTTTTATACTAACACATCTCCATTTTATTTCCCCCTTATTTTCAACAAATAAGAATATTGCAATTTATCCTGATGTATTATCAAACAAAGAAGCATACATTCTTTATAAATATCATATAAAATTGCATATATTTCTAACTAGAAGCTCCCAAAAATCTCTCTACCTTTTTTTTTTAAATACATAGTATCTATATCAAAATTCACCATCATGTCTAAAGGTTGTAGAAATTAGCAAAGTATCCAAATAAAAAGGAAATACCATATATGTTAATTCAAAAAACAAACTCTAAAAAATTTATTTACCTTTACATGTAAATAGAATGAAAGATCTTAGATGTTCTGCTTTCTATTATATTCAAACATCAATCAATTTAAAGAAATGGAATGGAAATAGGATAAAGAAACAGAAATAATAATGATTCAAAGTAAAATCAAACCAAAATATAAAGTGACCCATAAATTTTCTAGCAGCTGACAATATTGACTAAAACTGATACTAAGGAACCAACAGACCCAGAATAATGAAAGGTGAACGAAAATCAAACAGAAAAGGAGAGGGAAGCTTACCGTATAGTCACGCTAATATATATTTAACAACAAGAATTAAGATGCAGGCAATCATGCAAAAAAAATCATAGATAACATGCTTCTATTTTCTTCTGCTGCAGAAATTTCATTCATAATATTACCATAATATTGGAAAAGATTTTTAAAAAAATCAAATCATACGAAAAATATATCATATCAATGGAAGTTGATTAAATTCAATGTAGAGAAAAAAGGTAAATCTTCCTACCTTGTAGAGAGCTAATTTGATGCGGGGATGGATTTTGTTATATTCCTCCACCCCTTTGGACATCAGTTCCTTGACATCCTCAAATTTGAAGACCGGTTTGTACAGGTCGGTTTTGGCATCCTCCTCCGAGATGTTTGAGCTGTGGCGGGTGTCAATCATCCCCGCGGTCACTACCCCACTGTCCTGCTCGATCAGGTTACTGAAATATGGCTGACGCACCTTCAGCATGTGGGTCACCTGTGTAAACAGAAACAACGCATACCTGTATTTCAAGTTCAAAATTGATATCATGCAGTTAAAACATTGATTTTTAAGAGAGTTTTAATGATTTAATATCCTCTTACAAACTGTAAAATTTTTGTTTCATTCCATGCAATGCGCAACACCACTTTGTATATAAATGATACTTGTAGATATGTTACTAACTCTACAACTTAATAAAGCTTGGTAAACACAAATCAAATGTAACAGGGGGTAAAACCCTAGTTTCAACCAAGGTTCAAACCCTCATTCTCTGCCATGCATGCAACCGCTGTAAATGCTGAGCAACAAACAGTTCAGTTAAGTCATTTTTAAAATTGATATCAAGAGTTTGGCTCTGAACCATGAATAGATAAATCCTGTTTATGGTACCTCTTCATCATTGGTGAATTCCTTCTTGACAGCAGTCACAAAGGCCTGTCTGTATCGACGGACATCCACCTCGCTCACCATTCTGTGAGAGTACACCCACGTACACTCATGCTGCCATAGCAACATCAGATTCCTCTTGGAACAGCCAGGGCGTAGAGACAGGCACAGATTTCTGAAACACAAGGTACAAAAATATCAATGGCATTTTCGATCAGTCATGTCAAATGATAAAACTCAGCATATTGATACAAAAAGATACTGTAGATTCCTAATGAAACTAGGAGAATTGATATCTGCATAATACTGCAAGAAACAAAAAATATTACCAATGTTCAGTGCTTGCAATTTCATATTCTTCTGATTATATATAAAACAGTAGAATCACAGAATTAAGTACTTGAGTAAAATAAGGTATCTACCGAATGAGGTAGAAATGAAGGGGACTTACTTGAATATGACCGAGAGGTCTCTCATTGTGAACATGTAGTGACACCTCTGGGAGGTGGTGAGGTACATGGACCTCACTCGGTCCTGTAACTCTACTGTCACCTTCACAATCAGGCTCAACAGGGACCTCATGGCCTCCTCCTGTTTCTTAATGATCACTAAGTTCTGTTAAAAAAATAAATTCAATTTAAAATGTTTAACTTTGATCTAATTTAAATAAATCCAGAAACCCACTACAATAGCTGCTAAATTTAATAGTCAGAATTTAAAAATATTTTTGACTGAATTTCAAAAACAAAATAGTCCCTGCTATTTTTCTGTTTGCAGTTACCGGTAATCAAAGTCAGTACATGTAGTAAGATTAGTGAGGTTTTATTCTTTACATAATGCAGTAAATAGTTACCTTTTCATCATGAAGATGGTGGCCAGCCTGTGTACTGGAGGTCTCAGGGGCAATGAAGTGTGTCTGCAGGAGGATGGAGAAGATGCTCTGCTGGTCCGCCAAGCTTAATAGGAGAAAAATAACAATGCTATTATGCATGTATGAGGCTCAAAGTCAAGTTTGATTAAGAAACTTAAAAAAAAAACAATCTAAAGTTGATGTCAAGGCATATCTAACCACTCATTTTTCGGTCGCAACTTTGTAAAAAAAAAAATTGATAAAAAAATTACGGCCAGTCACACTCCTAAAGAAAAAAAAAACAAAACTTAACCTTTCTGCCATTATGATTAAAATTTTGCACAAAAAAACACCCATATTCTCTTACTCTGGGTAAGGCACTCCAAAGACAGCAAAGTGCCTCATGAACCTCTGGCTGAGTTTGGGGACGTTAGCGGTGGTGTTTGGATTGACCGTGGTGCAGTACGTGACACTGTTGACATAGCGCCACGCATGCGTGTCCTGATTGTAAAAGCCACCGTCATCAATGTGTTCTCTCACCAGCTCTACAGCCGTCTGCTGTCCTGACAAGTCAACCTACAGGGAAAAAAGTTGTAAATTTTAAAACAATTACCCATTCACTATTTTCTTAAATGAAATTTTTTAGTCTCAAAAATAAGACAATTAAGTTTCTTTGTTGAGAAATTACCGGTAAACAAAAACTACAATTAACTTTTATATTTTTAAGATTTTTTTTTTAAATTCAAAATTGTTAGTTGAACTGACCTGGGATAGGTTGATGTCATCAACAAGACAGAGCAGACGTTTGTTGCCCTTGGGAACGTAGGTCTGTCCATGCTTCCATTCCAGTCTCTCATCCAGTCTGTCATACAGGAGTCTGGCATTGGTAAACCTTACAAAAGAAAACACAACTGTTAAACATAATGTAGAAAAGTAATAAAATAATCATTGTTGTAATACAAATTAAGTCATCCTTATTACAAATTTGAAAACTAAAGGTTCTGACTATCAGTATTCATTGATGACAAAAAAATTTGTAAATAAAATGATACAATAAACTTAAATAATCAATACATGTACATTTAACATATGATTGAATCAAATTTTGAAATATTTCAGAAATAGGTTTGCCATTATTTTCTATCGAGTTTTTGATGACCTTTACCTGTTAGCCTGTATGGTGAGGGACAGGACCTCGGCCACTTCTCCGGAGTAGGCTGTCCGGATCTTGTCATTAATGATGGCAGTCTTACCACAGCCATTTTCTCCGACCAACATCACAGATTTCCTGTAGTCTGTGAGTGTACTCAAAAGGAATGTCATTTGCTGTAAACCCAAACAAAAATTGAATTGCATCATTGGCATTCAACTGTTCACATTTTAAATTTGTTTGTAGGCAAAAACAGAAGAGAAGAGAATTTCAAGTTATACAAAGACAAATATCAGTACATGTACATGTATTTCATTAATAAAAGATTTTTGGGGATTACTTCTGCTAAACTCCATTTGTTGTTTATTTCATGTAACACATCATTGAAAAACTACTGTATGTTCATTATACCTCTGCTGGCACAGTGTGCACAAATGCCTCTGGGGGAATCCCCATGGCTGCACTGCTACTGTAGGAAGGCAGGATGTCGGCCCAGCGTACAAACTCGTGGGTTCCCTGGTCCACTGCATCTACTGATCCCACAGAGTAGTCAAAAACCTGTCACACAAAAGAGGAACAAATTTATTCCTTAAATCTGATACAAACAATGGTGAAAATCAAGAATTTACCTTCTGCTCATTGATGGTGTTAAAAGTATCTTTACAGCTAGTCAACTCACTAAAAGTCTCATAGAATTCCTCACAGAGAAATGATATGTACGGTAATATTGATACATTGTAAAATATTTATATCTGGATGTACATGCATTTTAATTCCCAGCATCAAACATGCATTCAAAAAAATCTTTTGTACTTCATATATTTAAATCAATGTTTTATAATTGTCCAACAGCTTTTGAATATTCATTGAAACATTATCAATTTTCAGAGACAAATTTGTATTGGTATTTTAACATAGTTTTCAGAAAACAACTTCCTCCTTTGCAACAAGTCTTTGGAAATAATGGTCTCAAAGCAGCTAAATCTTACAGTTCCCTCCTCGGGATAGTCAATATGCTGCTCAAACTGCTCCTTCCACCAGTTACTGAACGATTCGCGACACTCTGCCTCCAGAGTTCCTCCAAAGGCCCAGACAGCAGCAAAGTTAAAGTATCGCTCCAGCTCAACATCACTCAGTTCTCGACATCTGGAGATCAGGGCCTGAAAGGTGAAAGGTGAAAGGTCATTGTCAAATTAATTCAAATTAGGGTATGGTAATATGCATCGTTTTTAAGCCAGTGAGAATGGAATTTGATCAAATTCACTTGTTGAATTTATAAACATTTGAAATGATTAGCTTATTCCATACAATTTTGCATGTAAAAATATTTTCATAAAATTTCAGGAATTATATTCTTGAAAAAAATTCATGCAAGGAAATCTAGAATGCGAACTTTCAAAAACAAAATTGCTGAATAACATTAAATAATAGTATAATTAATTTGGCATAAAAAATTTCTAATAGTCCATTACATAAAACAAAAAAATACTTACATCCAGTAGAGTTGTAAACGTAGACACCATGTTTTCCACTGAGTGGTTGATGACCCTCTTGTAGCGAGGACATCCCTTGGTGTCGTTGTTTCCGAACATGTGTGGCTGGCAGCACTTTGAGAGATAGTCTATTGTCTTCTCGATGTAAATATCACAGAATCCAGTCATCAGTTCCTTGTCTGCCTCATCGCACTTCTCCAGCCACTGCACCAGCATCATCTTCCAGCCCACATCCTGTGAGGTCATCATCAGGATTCCTACATTGGCTAACACAGCAGGGCTCATCTTCTCCACATTCTCCATCTGAAAGAAAAATTGATTTCCTTTAAATAGTGCCTTCGCTCTTCCATTCTGCTTAAATTTTCTTTCAGTTATATATTTTATCTAGTTTCTAATACCAATGTTATATAAACAAGAAAAAAAAGGTTCCATCATTCACAAAAAAATAAATAGAATATTTGAATAATGACCTTGACCAAGGATTATACATTGGGTCAATTACCAACTTCTTAGACATTAAGTATGAACTTCTCATGTTTTGTCTTTACTAGCAAAGAGTTATGGACCTAAAAAAAGAGTGGGACAGACAGAAATCTTTTTTTCTTTCTTTCTCTCTCACCTCCCAGATGAATCGGACAGTCTCTGGAATAATGATCCTCTCATTGTTGCCCAGCACCACTGCACCATCATTGTTCAGCACCGCACTGAGCAGCTCCATCTGACCTGGATCCACCTCCCCATCCAGCTGGATGACCTTCATTTTCTGGGTCGTCTGGAGGTCATAGTTGGTAGAAGCTGGCTGGATACACAGTTTTCTTAGGAGAGATGTCAGTAACCCATCCTTCCATTCTCTGTCAAACAAATAAAAGCATGAATTTTTTATGGGTTACAGGAGAAATAAAGGAAGAAAAAATTTCTTTTAAGCAAACAAAAAGCTTGGTATAAAAGTACATGTATGTGTGTCTCATTACCCATTCTTGGTGTGGAAGTATCCCATGAGCTCCTCAGACTCAACAGCCTTGGTGAATAATGTCTGGACAGCAATAGTTTTACCCCGCTCTCTCTCGGAAAATCCAAACGTTTTGATGCACTCACTTTTTCCACATCCTGCTGGTCCAACCACAAATATCTGTAACATAACATAGGTTTATAAATAAGAATTTCTTTATATATAATCATGTGTATATATTTCAAATAAAACAAAGATGATGAATTTGTATATCCTATTCTAAAGAAAAAATTTTCATACTGAATATAAACATTGAAGTTACTTACCACATTCATTTCATGGATATTGTGATCTTTACTTGTGATTTTGCATATTAAAAAAAATATAGATCAAACAAAAAAAATAAAGCACATACTGTTTGGTGAGCAGCATTCAGATTTGCCAGTTGTGCCACACGACCTTGGAATGCAACTCCTGGCAAAAGGCCAAGGTCGCCTGTTGCCACAGCAATGGCATCGTGCATGTCCTCCAACACTTGTCTCTGTCCGTCCACCATGAATCGACTGCCTGCCGCGTGAGCCAGGGGCACCACTGGGGTGTTCAAATTAATGGAGTCTGTACCAACCATAGAAGAAGATAAGCAAAGGTTTATTATCAAGAATTTTGGATAATTTATCATATATTATGAGTATTCATGTAAACATTTGGTTAGAGAGTTAGTTTTACTTATCTGTAAATATAATAGCTGAATAAAATCAGGACAATAAGCAGTAAAAGTACAAACATGAATCAGTGCTTGTCATTTTACTGATTGGTTGAACAAATTCAAGAAATGGTTATTTCAAGCATGCAAAAAACACATCAACCTAGCTTAGGAATGAAATAAATACAGTCACGTGTTTTCAAACTTTTCATGAAGCTAGGTATAAAAATGCATGTGCACATGAAAGCAGCATGCATATAATCATATTTGTATTCAGATGGTTGGTACATGTATATAAGCTTGACTGTGCTTTGTTTGCTGATGATAAGACAAAAATTGAACTCATAACAACAAAAACTTTAAAAAATTAATACCAATAATGTCCATCAAGTGACAACACAACAAAACACAAGTACATGTACCCCTGTACCCAAATAATCACATAGAGCAAAATTTTCCAAGCACCATTGATAAGGTTAAAATTTACTGATACATGTATTGTAAAAACATTTACTGATATTTGAATGTATTGTGAATGAATTTGGTCGTTGGTGTAGGGCGAGAAGTTCTAGGGCGAGAAAATTGGGGAGGAGACAAAATATGTTAATACATGTACCTATAACAACATTTATTTTATACCATATATATTCCATCATGCAGTGCGGTGATGTATACATACTTACCACAGAATTTGTTTTGTATTGAGTGTTTGATGTTGATAGAGAGAAATTAAACTATAATTACAAAATATCTATCATTCATATGTACGTACAATGTACAAAAATGTATATTTTTAACTCATAAATGTCTGTTAATGAAATCAAATGCATGTCAGAATTGTATGATACTTTTTGGAACACTTTCAGGTCATATATGTATGAACTTATTAAATAATTAATTAAAAATTGTGAATGGAAAGATGTTGAGCTGACTAAATGGCCTATCACTTTGAATAGTAATGGATTTTTCATCTACATATGTCCAAGGCATATAAGTTTTGGTATCCTGTGTTTTTTGTTGTTGTTTTTTTTTTTTTGGGGGGGGGGGGGGTTACCTATAAAGCTTTATTCTCCATTTTTGTTAATATATGTATGTTTATATATGTAACAGAATAATAAGTGATATGGCATAACTATGATATCTAACGTGTACACACTACAGTTCTATTTGATCAAGAGACCATTGATACAGCATGCAAAATACATGTATGTGAATACTGCTACTTATATATATCCCAGTGACTTCAGACAGCATCTTACTTAATAAACTGTTGATTAGTAATAATAGTAATTAGTAGTTTTTTTAATGATATTTTTATTCAACGATATATTTTGTGTTGTATTTAGTGATAGATATCATTTAGTGAATACATAAGAACAATTAAATTTAAAGTCAACGCCACCTGAAATCAAAACTTGTTTCCCTTCAAATTTTAAAGAAATAAAAAGAAGCAAATATGTATACAAGTATTTGTTAATTAAAGAACTAATTATATTTCTAACCAGCTATGACAACAAATTACAACTATGCTAATATAACCTTACCTCTCCAGTGGAATATGGGATCTAAGTTACATTTGTAAACAAAAACTGAATTATACTACCAACAACACTTATGCTACTAGGAATTCACCAGAAAATAGTCAGACTTTTAAAATATTTTTTCAAGTCTATTAGAAAATAAGGTCAAATGTAAGAATTAAAATCAATGCACTCAATTAAAGGAGAAAATTTTTAAGCAAGATTAGACTTAAGTCACATAAACCATAAGCAAAACATTTTTTTTTTAAATACGATACTATAACAAGTCATATGAATATGTTTGGAAAACGGGTGTTGAATTTTGATCTACTAATTACTTGTATAACCAAAATAAAACATCAAAGAAAAAATATCATCCTACATAAACCATTCCATCTATTTTTTTCTACATAGACTGTTCTAATACCTTTACCTCAGAATAAAAAGAAAAACCAAGAAAACTGATTTATGGTTGTAAAAAAAAAATAAACACATTTCTCACCTTTTAATGACCGTGCCGAGTTATCACTCTTGGCTGTTCTCGCGCGGGAGCTGATTCTAGATTGGGGTGGTTTGGACAAGGGAGACTCCCCTCCGAACAGCAGGGGAAGGTCCACATGGGGCCAGATATCGGTGATCAGGGTGCAGAAGATGCTTGCATCTCTGCCTTGCATTCTGGGTAGGAAAGTGTCTCTTATGGCCATCACTAAGGACTTCTCTTCTGCCCGGAGTTTCATTTCTGAAGAAATGCCGTCTCCTTGAGGAGCAGTGGCAGCAGGTGCTTTGTCTTTCTTCACTGAAAGAAAATTCATCAATGTGCAAATTTTTGACATAGTTCTAACTGACTGGAGGTATCTTTTTATTGGACAGTAACAATGATTTAATTCTAATTTATTTTTCAGTAAGATGTTTAACGATTTTCTCTTTCCCACCTTTCCCACTTTTCCAAAGAAAACAACATTCCAGTAATTGCATGGCTAAAGAATGAAGTTAACTAAAGTTTCATTTAAATTTAAAACATCCGGGTGATAGTTGTTTAGAGTAAAAGTTTCAGAAAAGTGTTCTAACAATAAAAATATTGAAATGTTTTACAAAATTGTTTAGATCAGGCAAAAAAAAATCTACAAGACCATTACAAACCAACAGCTTGTATAAACTGCTTATAGCTATCCCACCAAAAAGTAAAATGCTGTTCAAAAATACAACAACTATTTAATTCAGGTTTCTCTGACTTTCTCCCTTTGAGTGTTACCTTTCTCAGTCTCCTCCTCTTCGTGTTTCTCTCCATCCTCCTGTAGGTCTTCTTCCTCCTTCTCCTCTTCTTCCTCCTCCTCTTTAATTGGGCTCATCTCTGCCATGTCCAGCACGTCGGACATGTTCTTCTCCAAGTAGGCGCCTGCTTCTGAGACCACCCCTTTCAAAGTCTTGATGCTCCAGCCGCCATTGCTTGTAGCTATGTCACAACCTGATAAAATTTTGAATAAAAAATTAAATGCTTTCACATCTTGATGTAAGTACTGAAGAAAATATCACTTTGATACAATGTTTAACTAAAATAAGTTTCCAATAGTTCATTGATTGAAGTCATTCGTGTTATTAAAGGCAATATTTGTAAATTTTTTACCTTGAGTCATGTCTTCAGATATGAACTGAGTTGTGCCCAGGAGTTTACGGCACATTTCATAAACCATCATTGTCTTCTTGGCAAGTTCTCGTCCATGAATAAATCCTTTATTAAAAAATATTCAAGATCGAATTCTAATTAATTGTATTCAAAAGAGAGAGAAGAAAAGTATTTTATAAATTACTGTATCAAATTGTTTGTTTCTACAAAACCATGTGACAGTGTTTGTTACCTTGACTACACAGCATGACCTCCAGTGTAAGGTGAAGGTCAGGCTGTACTATGGTGACAGTTCTAAACTGGGTCATGATGTAGTCTGGGAGAGCAGCAGTGATTGATGGATACAGCAGAAGTTTGTCAGGGTTTCCTGGCTGAACCTGAGCAAATACGAGAAAAAAGGATTTAGGTTAAAATTCTATAATGGAAAAACTTTTGAAAATCCATAAACTAAAGTCTGTAGATTTTTTTTATGATCCTGATGCCAGTTCTTTGGATATTTGGAATCTTGGAAACAATTTTGCCATTCAATTAAAAATATACCACATCAGGGCCTTTGCTTATAAATCTAATGAAACATGATCTACATTAAGGTCAGACGACACGTTCCTCGAGAATCTCCTCGTAATAAAGAGTTCCAATAAAAAATATTAATTTTATAATTATTTCAAAAATGATTGAAATTTAATTGGATGTGGTTATGTGTCTAGATGGCCGAGTGGTTAGAACTGTGGCCGCTCACTGCCAGAAGCGTGTAGGTTCTAGAGGTCGTGAGTTCAAAGCCCCAGCCCGGCCGAGATAGAGTTCCAATATAGTGAATTTTACTGTGCTGTATATGTATTCAGTTTTATATCAGCATTCAAGTGTATTTTTAAGAAGAGTATATAGGAAATTGCATACTCTAGTATTTTTCAGAAATGCCTGGTAAGGTACCCTAATTTTTTGCAAGAAAGCTTGTCAAAATAGTAGTAAACCATCAACAAATTTGTGGAAAAAGTTATATAAAATTGAGGAACGTGTCGTCTAACCTTAAGTACACTGCCCTGCCTTTTCAAATGAATCTCATCAAACCCCCCCCCCCCCCCCCAAAAATACTGTGATGCGGACAATAGCTTGTGTAACCTTTTGGTCTGCACTTTGGTAAATGGTAACTAAACTGACCTTCAGTGCACTGTCTAGGAGGGCGAAGCATGCCCCGCTGGGGTTGAGCTGTATGTCATCAGACTGGAGATGAACCGCCGCCTTCCCTGCCTTCAGGGCCTCCATTACAGCAGACATCAACTGAGCAAAGACGCTCAGAACGGCAGGGGCTAGGTGGTTGTAGTTGTCAAAACATACCCAGGATCCTGCAAAAGTATTTCACAGAACATTGCAATAGTCAATTTACAAAGAATAATTTTTCACGGCATATATTAAATATTTCCTTTCTGATTAAATAATCATTTAGCAGATATTACATGAAAAGCAGGCAACAATATTGCCCCCCCCCCCCACCATGTCACCTGGTAATTTAAGATTAAGATTTCATGTTCATATAAAAGTATTTCTCTCTCTCTCTCTCTCTCTCTCTATTGTGAATACACTGACCAGTGGCAGCCATTCCTCTGAAGATGTCCTGAAGCTGTTCATAGTTCATGGTCTTAGTGCAGTTGAACCTGTACAGGGGATAGCCCAGCGATCTACTCAGTTCATGAACAAGTTCAAACTTTCCTGTGTCCTGTTCATACGGAGGGAGGAGAAAAAAGAAAGACTTGTTACAAAACTTTAACAAATCTACATGTACTGAAAAAGTTTGGAAAACTGATGTCATGATATAAAAATACATGTATTGGGTAATGAATATCATCATTTAATTGTTTTAAAAATACCATGAAAGGTTTCATATTCAAGAGTCTAGCTGACATATAGAACCAAGAACATTGAAGCTAAAAGGACAAAGCAATTACTAATTCTTGAGTCTAACGTTGGTATTTCTAATCTAAAATTTTAAAAGAATGAAACAAAGTTTTAATTATCAAAGCAATAGGTATACTTTCAAGGCTTTCAAATTGACTTATACAGAGTTTTCATATTAAAAGAATGGCAAGTGAAAGGACATTTTTCATTGCCAGTTGAGCTAATTAACGTATTTTCTGAAAATTAAAAAATATGAAGACACATCTTTATTTACTTTATATTTTTACAGTGTATATGCAGACAAAAATAAAACATGAATCTTATATATCACAAAGAATATGATATAATACTAGTATCTAGAAAGCATGCAGTCGGTAAATCAAAGCAGGGGAATTAACACATCTTTTTCTAATCCAAAGAACCCATGGGGTTAACAGAGATGCTGAAAGGGGGAATTTCATCTTATTTTGTAAAGTCTCTAGGAAAGAAAGATAGCATATCAGTCAATGTTATTGATATTTTTTTCTATAAGTATAAAGGCAGGAGTAGTTATATAACCTGAATGAAATTCTTTACATATAAAACACAACTTGGCAAACACCAGGGGTCTGAGAATTTTTCATTTTTCTGTTTTGAGAGAGGGCATTTGATAAAGACAAAATGTGTGTATCCATCGATGAAAATCTATGTGTGGCCTTGCTCGTTTTTCATAAATAAAAGGCCGGAAGCCTTATTTACACAGGTTTTAAAAGATGTTTGACTCTATATGACATCCTTTACACTAATATGTCATATGAAATGAATTGAAAAGCATGCATACTTCATGAAATCATAATTTGAAAAAAACGAAAAAAAAACGTGTTCAGTGAATTGTTCAACTCTGTGAAAATGTATGGTGCACAATCAAATAAAAATGAAACAAAAGCATTCAGTTCAATAAAACAAACTCTCAGATCTTTAATTAATGGTTGGTCTGATTATGAGTTGTATGCAAGCTCCTTTGGTTTCAATCTATAGGTATAAATAAGCTTAGAAGGAGGAAGGATCTGATAGTTTCAGAGGTTAAAAAATGATTTTTTAAAAACTGAAATTTGATGAAAAAAAAGAACTAGTTACCTCAGGCTGCAAAATTATTGGTGATAAAAAAAGCAAATGGTTACAATCAAATATCAAATGGATTCCAACGACGGTTTGATTAAAAGAAGCGTAATTTTCTTGGAAGCCATTTTGAATAATAATATGCTTAAATGGCAATGTAAGCATACATGTATATGTGTATACAATGCTTGCTGAGAACATTCAAGGAGACACTATTACTTATTAAGCTTTAAATTTATCCATTACTTTGCAAAGCAGAATCATAAGTATAATATATTTTGCATAAGGCCATTCAGCTGAAAATTAAGGCTTATGAATATGCAGCAGCATAAAATTTTTGTTTGAATCTGGTTTAATTAATATGCTTGGCAATGGATGTGAAATTTTACAAAACACAAAGAAAATAAAATGATAAAATTGCTAAAGCTATTTCTGTTTTTCTTTTATGCCAAGCAATTCTTCAGTATTATGAATGAACTGTAGAAATATTACAGCCACAACATGCAACTGCCTGCATACATACAGCATATTGTTTGAAATTGCAATACATGTAATTATTTCAAATGGTACAAGGATTGAAATCTACTGGTAATAACTTTAACTAAGTTATTCATATGTCTTTTTTCATAAATACAATACTACTCATGCATTCCTACATTTAAATATGCACATAAATCATGCAAGTACTTTTTCAATGTACTTTAAGCGTGTTCTAAGTTTTACTTCATAGTACTCACTAATATAAAAATTTGTCATGCAAAGTTACAAAGTTACAATATGTAGTCAAATCTACTAGTTATATAATCTAAATGAAATCTCTCTTCTATCTATATTAAAATAACCTGCTATTTACTGTACATATCTTGAATTACTTAAATATTCATTTAATTTTGCTATCATACAAATGTCCAAGATGAAAGATTCCCTTACCATGGCCCCTACACACATGCCCCCCATGTGTGCCCTGATGGACTGGCACAAGGCCACGAACACTCGCTCGGTGAGCGGTGTGATCACCTCACGATTGCTGGAACCAATGTACTCATAGCCGTAGTCAAACTCCGCATCTAGACACTGTAATTGTCAAAAAATAAAAACATTACTTGAAACTCAAAAAGAAAGTGAAAAGTTGACATTCATATATATGTACATATCAAACATTATGAAAGGTTCCCTTGGTGACAAAAGTTACATACCTATAGCAGTTGATAACTGACCTTCATTAATGATCTTGGATTAACAATGAAATTGACCTCTGACCCTTACTATTCAGTTGGCCCAATAGGAGTTCTCTTAACTTGTATTCTTCACAAATATGATTAGAGCTGATACAATAAACGAGAAAACCCCAATATCCATCCAGTAAATCTGTGATCATAAAACTCAGGCAAAAAAATCCCCCCCCCCCTTCTTATCAACCCTTCCTAGTCTTCTCACACTGTGACCTCAAACTCTTTCTCTCACCTTGACAGTGACCCCTTTAGTGTCCTTGTTATAGTAATATCTGAGCTGGGCGTTCCACTGGAATGTACTGAAGGCATCGTTGTTCTCCGCCTCAATCATTCTCTCCATGAAATCTCGCAGGTGAGCCATCAAGGCCAGCAAGGAGGTCAGTTTCTGGATCTGACTCGGGAACAGCATGAGTTTGAGCTCCGAGTTATCAATCGGCTCTTCCATTTTAGCTGCTTCCACTTCCTGGGTGGTTTTGATTGTGGGTAGTGGCATATTGAGAATGTTCATTGTATCAATAGGTTCCATTGTCTGAGGTTCAACCAATGCTGTAGAAAATAACAATTTATCTCTCAAAGTATGATTTCATTTATTTTAATAAATTATAATTTCAAAATCTATTCCAGGAGCCCCTGGTATTAAAGTAAAATTTTCTTTTAAATTAAAGTATGATCGCTAGCTCCAATACATACTTCAATTTGAAGAAATTGTTGTTGTGTCAAGTAGAAATAAAACCTTAATTTAGATTTCTGAACAATCTAGGATACTGTGGTTTCATGAATATTGTGGGCTTCAATTTTTGTGGATTCAGTGAAGTTAACGGTTTGAGATACATGAATTTCTGGACAATGGTTTTAACAATAAATCGTCATTTATCTAAAAATTGATGAACATAAATTGGATTTCATGGATTGACTCAACAACAAAATCTACCAAAATATTGATGCTTAACGAATTTTAAGGTAATCATAGAATATACAATACATGCATTACAATTCAGACTAGATGATAAAGAATATAATGTTGGTTTTTCTATAGCTAAAAATATGGAAAAAAGGGAGTGACTGATAATAAAGAGAAAGTATCAGGGTAAAGGAATAAATATTGATCTTAATTGTCTCCTGTTTTCCAAAGGCAATCATGCTTTTTTTTAATCAGATTCATAATCAGAACAGCTAATTACAGTAGTTGACATACAAATTTATTAAAATAAAGAAAAAAATCATTAGTATATAAAATACACCAACAGGATAAAATCTTGTAGTCAAACTTCATTCTGGGTTTTATTACTTATATCTTTATTCCAAACATTTATGCAAGTCTACATAAATAATGGATCTTTCATTATTTTTTTTTCATTTGACCTCATTGATCTCTTTGAGAACTCAGGAGAAAAACAATTAACAGACATAATATTTCTAAATGATATACAAGTATATAGGTATATAGTTCTGAAGCATGTGAAATTACTTGAAGAATACAAGAATAATTCTAGGTTAGCAAATCATGTGCAACATAAATTTAGTAAGAATTTCTTTATATTTGTAGGTATAATGTTTTGATTAATAGGTTCCGTGAGAAGTAGAATATCAATTATGACAATTTCATTCAAGCCCTTGACTAAACAAAATGTAATTTCATGCACTGTTTAATATAAATTTGGTGTTCTATGAGTATTGAGTATGGAGGGAAATGGTTGCAAAATGCACACTGCATCAACAATATATGAAACTCATGATTTAATATCATCTACAGGTGATCACTCAGGTAAACTCAGGTGTGAATGTTACCTTTCTGGTCGGGTTTGTCAGTTTTGGCTGGAAGTGAAAGAGCGTTTTTCAAGAAAGTTGATTATGAATAAGATTTCAGTGACCAAAATCATTTCTATTAAAACAAAGCAAGTTTATTCAGTGATTAATTCAGGGAAACAAATAATTGATTCATTCAGACCTTGCAAAGAATAATTAATTTGAAAAAAGTACTTCATGATTTAGATTAGTACATAATAGTATTGTTCACTGAATCATTTTTTAATTTAACTTAAGAAGGGGAAGGTTCATATCAACTTTAACAAAATTGTTTCAGAGAGTCTTCTAGTACAATGATAATTTTCCAAATGTAAACTTGTATATGGAACTAAATTTTAAAAATGATCAAATGAACATGAAAATATGTTAGCTTACAGATCTCTCGCTCTCTCTCTCTCTCTCTCCCCTCTCTCTCTCTCTCTCTCTCCAGTATAATAGTATAACAGATAGGGAGGGAGCATTAAGCAATTAAATATGCAAGCATGAAATTTGCAGGAAAGGCTGGCTCTGGAACTCTACAACAGTTAATGGACAACAACAATGAACAGGAGGGGGAAAGATATCTAAGATACATACAGCGCTGAGTGTTTTCACCGCCGGTCCCCGTAGCTAAAAGAAGTTACAGTTACAAGTAACAGTCTCTCAATCAGTGATAATAATACTGGCAATCAATTTGAAACATTTTGGAAGTTGACACTTCATCATAATTTTTTTCTAATTTGGCATACATAAAGTCTGATGTCTTAAATTAATTACAGTTGCAAGGTGAAAAATAGCAGATTTTCACCTTCAACAGTACAAGTAAGTGTTATAACTTATTAACTTTTTTACAACATCAGCTAGTTATATTTATTTTGACATTTAGTTACAGTAATTAACATCACATACAGAAGTTAGCAAATAACCCTAGGTAATGACACTGTATAGAAAGAGTATCAATAATGACTCACAGTCCTGGTGGTCCTGCAGGGACCCTTCCTCCTCTGGGATGGGGGATCGCCCTGACTCTAGCCCCACATCAAACATGGAGCCCTTCCTTGACTGCCCCATGGATGCCCCACCGTAGCTACTCCTGGCCCCGGCAACTGAGGCTGACTCTGAGAATTCTTCTTTTTCCTCACCCAGACGGTTGGACTTCACTGCAGAAAAAAGATAAAATTATTAAGTACACATTTTATTTTTAATTTCTTTGAATAAATATTTCCTCTCTCTCCCTAACTATATAATTACTTTGCTTTAATTAACCAAACAATGACACAATAAAAATGATAGATCAGAACTATAAAGCATTTTTTTTCAGTGGATGTAGAAAAATCCTTAAGAAAGAAATCGAACAGTACATTATTTATTCCCCATATATCAACACTAAATGCTCTTACATTCGCTCTCTGTTTTCTCCTTCCTGCCCTTAGCCTCTTTGTCACCCTCCAAGCCTTTGAGTAATATGACTGTGGCCTTAATACTGGAGTTAATCTTATCCAGACAGTTCTGTAAATGATAAATAAATTCATATCATCATATCTTTATATTTAAGTAATCTTAAATATACCTTTTAGAACTATAACAAAATTTTAAACTTTGATATAGGTTTTTGAGTTTTTGAACTTTTCCCCAATTTCATTCTATAAATTCCAACCTTGAGACTGTCCCTGTTCCCAGAATCCAGTGCAGCCAGACTCTCTGTGATCTGCTCGGTCATCTGCACCTGAGTGGCCAGGTAGACCACCTCCGCTACATGATCCAGGGTCCAGGATTTCTGGGGGTCTCTCTCTGGGTCGCTTAGCAGTTGCTCGGCAACAGATGATGCACGACTAGCTGTGGGTTCTTTTTCCTTTTCCCGTTCCTTCTTCTGCCTGCTGCTGGCTCTACTTCCTGTTTTGTCTCCTACAAATGTGAAATTTAAAATTTATTTCTATGAAAAGTTTTCTTTGATAGTTACACAGAGCAAAAACAAACACCTCATATGTAAATAAGCATTAAGTAGCTGCATCATAGATGAATTAAATATTTCTTTTGCCCTTTTCATTTTTTGAGCCAGGTGATGCATTTGACACCATCATTACCATTTGACTGACAGGATGATCATAAGTTCACCACATCATTATTATTATCATCATTTTTTATTTGACCATTTCACCATTATCACTAAAAAATGTGCAGACTATTTCCCCAACTAGACAAAATTCTTCACTCCACCGACCTTTATTTTGTTTGCTAAGGGAGCTTGAGGCTCGGACAGGCACAGAGACTTTCCGGGAGCCAGCACTCCTGATGGTCCTTCTCTTGGGTCTAGGTTTCTCATACCCCAGGGCAGTGGCCATTTGGAATTGTAGGGAGCCCTTCAGACTGCTCACAAAGGAGGAAAGCCATGTTTCTATTTGTCCCTCACATGCTACAGGCTGGAAAATAGGTGCACAAAGTATAAACAAGTAACCATGCAGCTGTCTGAAGGAGATTTTTACAAGAGATGTACATGTAGTTATCAATGAATTTTAGAGTAAGGCATTTACATATATCATATTATGAGAGCATTAACACAACTGGACATCAAACTTACATATTAATTTTCTTCTTCAATTTTGTTAACATATTATATATGAGGTGTGGAAATGGATTTTACAACCAGTAAGTGTAGATTTGATTTAGCACAATACATGTACATCTATCTTTATACAAATATGCATGAAATTTGTAAACAAATGTAATTGATTTAGTGAAACAATGCTAAATAGAATACACAGCCAACTGTATTCATTCCTTTACAGAGCATTTGAAAATTAAGATGGACTTTATTTCCGCATGCAGCAGTACTTACTTGGTTGAACTCCAGCCTCTCGCCCAGACAGCTGGTGACGCCGGTGATGAGGAATTTATACCTCTCCTCCTCTTCCACCTCCTCAAACACAATACTGCCTACATTCTCAAACAGCTTGTTGATGTACAGGTTCACTTGGTTTAGGTCATATCCTGTGTGTATCAGACATTTAGGATTACATTGTACTTTGATGCAATAGGGATTTTATTTAAGTATTTATGCTAATAGTAATGTCGTTTCATTAATATTCAAGGGTATCAATTTTCGTGGATAAAGTGAAAATCACAGTTTCAAGGATATGTAAATTCATGGCCAATGACCCCATCAATACAAAATGTTAATAGAAATTGCACTTCAATGAACATTTAATTTCGTGGATCAACTTAAAAACGAAATCCACGAAAATTGGTATTCAACGAATATTGATGAAACCACAGTAATTGTCTTCAATGCCAGCTTCATATACTTTTCCAAGTATTGAATATCAAAATCATTCATGTTACTCCGGCTATACATGCATGCTTTTATATTTTACAATCATTTTAAATTATATATCCATACAACTCTTATTCATATCTTTAAAGCTGATAACAAACATACCTGGCACTTTTTCCCATTGGAATTAAATGTTTCCAAATTACCACTATTGTAAGCTAGCTAGCTGACATAGATGATTATTATAAACACAAGTTTACCATTGCAGACAATGTGCAGGACATCCTCCATAGACAGGAAGTAGAATCGTGGGAAGATCTGTCGTCGACGTTCCAGGTGATGGAGAAGATTTCTGCGACAGGTCTCCAAGCCGTGCTTCATGTGCTCCACAATGGACAGGATGTCTGGAAAATCACAACACATAAGATTAGATATCTTGAATTGTATGCAAAAGGGTATCCTTTGCAAGTTGATATGTTAACCAAGTGTTTAATTTTTCTCAAGCGTTTAGGTCTCAATGTATCCTTTTTTTTTTATTAATTTTGCAAAAGTAATTTTTTCAGCATATTCAAAAGTTTTATATGGTACACAATAACAAAAAAGTTTATTGATTTTTTTTTTCAGGTATATCTTTATATGCAATTTTCAAAAGAAAATTTAATAAAATCTATTTCATACAAAACAATTAAAAAATAATGAATAATTGGCTTAAAATCAAGAATTCTTGGTCCATAGAGAGAGATTCAATGAGGACCATGAAACCTGACTTACTCTTGCGTGTACACCTCTGCAGTACATTAGGGTTTTTCTCTGTGGCCCTCATGAGGAGTCTGAAGTCCTTGTTGAGGACAGCAAACCTGTTGGCATCATGGGAGAGCGAGGTCCTCACATCAGTGCTAGAATACACCTACAAGTCAACAAGAGGATTCATTAGTTAATAAACAAGATCAAATAAAAAAAATGAAAGATTACAAGTCTTTGAAATTGTCACATTTGTAAATTATATATTTTAAAAGTGATGAAAATAAAAAAAAAACCATTTACAACAGTTCAACGAATGATATGCAGGTCTAGTGTTTGAAATATTCTAAGACTCAATATACATGTACAAGTCATGAGGAAATTTGTTTCAATCATTTTGCTATCACTGTAACATTATTTCTTAAAACATTTTTGGTCATTCCCTTGAAATTTCCAAAATTGAATTAACCTTCTCTAGTTCAACATAATACAATTCAACAAATTGTAAGTTAGCTTCAGAGTCTGAAATATTTCAAGACTAAAAACTCAATTTTGAGGAAAATTTTCCAATCCTATGGGTATCACTGTGACCTTCTCAAAGACTGTCAAGGATCATTTCCTTGAAATTTCCAAAATTGAACTGACCTCCTCCAGCTCAATCCAGAGTTCCTGGACATCCAGCCAAGTTCTGAGGACAGCCTCAATGGTTTGCAGTCGCTTCTGCCACTTGACAACAGTCATCCATGAAGCTGCCTGCTAGACTGTTGCTATGCATCGCTTGAAGCGACACCTGGTGGGCTTCCAGTTCACCAAATATCGGGTCAGTCATGGTGAGGAGCATTATTTGTCCAGTGTCCTGAGAATATTATACCAGACAGATTTGAAATGTTTTGAAATAAAGATAACATTTGTTTTTCAAATATTACAGTAATTCAGAAAATTATCTCATGAACTTTTTGAGTCAATCATTTAGACTTAGGTAAACTGTAAAATTAAAAAAGAAAAAGAAACTATAATTATGTAAAATAATAATAGATATGTTTACAATATATTTGTTGTTTCTTAATCATACTTTAATATGTATCTGAAAATAATTTGACCCAATTCTTTCTTACTTATGGTTTTTGAAAGTGATTAAATATTGAAGGTGTTTCCATAAAATATTATCTTCATTTAACTTTTTTTCAGTGGTGATATACATTGAAGATCTTGATAGGAAATCCTCATTTCACTCTAAATTAATTGAGTTCTGAAGGAGGGTGCATATATTGATAGGAGTAAATTCAATCCCATTGTTACGAGGACACCATTATGACACCACACTAAACACAGGGTGAATTTGATCAAGACTGTGGAAAACTCCAGTACACCAACATGTTAGTCATTTCTACCGTTAAAGGGAAAGATCTTTGCTCTTTGGTAAATTGCAATTATCTGAGGAGTACGGCATTGAATTGAAATGTTGTGAATAAATTTCACTAACATTATAGACTAACTATATTTCACTGCAGCCTATAAAAGAACTTTGTAAGTAATCGATTGTTTGATTTAACAGTCTTCTTGATACTAGTTTGTTTACTGTATACAATTTTTAATTAATTTGACAATTAAAGCTAGCCAGTCATGCATTACAACAATAAAGCTTTAATTCACTCAGGCACACAAAACAACATGCATGGGTTTACCAAATGTTGAAATTAACTTAAGAATTTATAAGATTTACAGTTAAAAGAAAAAAAAGGAGGTAAAACAAAACTTCTCAATTATAAAGATTAAATTACTGATAATTAATCAAATCTTAAAAAATACTGATTTTGGATGTTATATAACTGAAAATTGAGGAATATGAAAGAATATTATGATTCTTAATATAATTGTTCCTATAAAATATCACTTTTATATCAAACTTGTTTCATTTGAAATGTCTTTATATTTCAATTGATTACATTTTTTTTACTTCATTAATTCAAATCCAAAAATTAAAATCTTCTTATTTCTAACCTTTCAAAGCTATTAATTAAGGGAATGGGGAGATATAAGTAGAAAAAAACTCCAGCACACCATGCCAGGAAATACTAACGTTTTCGATTACCTCACCAAGGTTAAGCAGCGAAGCAGGCAGTGATGCGATACTGCTTCGCTTGTTTTTACTGTGTGAACTCTGGTTGGAGATTCGACTTCCTGTCCGGGCCTGGCTACGACTGGCACCCGGGGGTTGTCCATGCTGCTGAGAGTGGTCACTTTCACTATGTTGATCCTTAAAAAGTTTAAATAAAAATTCAAAAAAAAAATTTTTTGCGCAAGTAAGCAAAGAAACAGGAATAATGAGGTGAAGATAAAATGGGAGAAAAATTTGTTCCTTTTGTATGGGAACCTTAATCAGGTTGATGACGGGGACCGTCGTAAGTGGAGTCTTTTGTTAAACAGCCTCATGCTTCCTTAGAGGCACAGAAAGGATAAGTATGCAAACATACTACTTATAATTCTCTGCCAAAAGCAGTTCAAAGATAATTGTATAAAATATTGAGAAAAAAACAACATAGACTTACTGGATTTGTTGGAGTCACATCTATCTCGGTCCTGATCCTGGTGTGAGGCCTTAGTTCAAAGATTTTGCTGAGCCAGACCTCGTCGTAGGTCTTCAAACTTTGCTCTATTGACAGATCCTTTACGGCTCTTTGTACCTGGGCTCTGACATCATCCACGTGTTCTATGAATAAATAGTTCAGAAATAAAACCATTTCAAACACAATTATAATCGACAAAAGCATCATTTCTTCTAAGCCTGACTGACGTCCATACTAATTCCCCAATGCCTTGCTGACATTAATCATGAATAGAACATTTATCATTTTATTCATATATTAAGTCATGATATGGGAGGTAAGAATACGAATGTATATAATGAGATAGAGCACTGAACATGGACCAGAAGACTTACTCTGCAGTCCCAGCCCCAGGAGTTCCCCTAGGGTCATCCTTTTCAGCGAATCAGAGTCAATGTTGATCCCTCCTTTGGTGACCTGAACCAGTTTTTTCCAGTGTCTGGTTCTCATGGCAGGGGTTACTGAGATCATCAATCAGAGGAAGACATGCCTGGACAAAAAGAAATGTTTTTAACATTTCAATTAGTATTCCACTTTATTACAAAAATACAATGTTCAAACAATGAAATTCTATCTTGCTCTGAATATAAAATCATAATAAAATTACTAACTGATAAATCCATGCATCCAACTTTTGAAAGATATTTACATCCAATTTCTCAAAACAAACAAACTTATATATTAACTAAGCCCTAAAAAGACCCTTGAAATATTATGTATCCAATACATGTACTTCAATAAAACAAATCTATGAGGAAATTCTGGCTGCTCCCTCCCCCCCCCCCTCCCATTTCAAAAATTAAAATACTACTTGTGTTATATTAAACCCTCCCTCTCCTCATCCACAGTTTTTTCATCTCTCTGATCATATTCTACCTGAATTGTGCTGATGGACTCGTGCAGCCCCATGTACACGTCCCAGGTAAAGATGTCCTCTGGCAGGCCCCTCACTATGTCCAGCTGTTTGTTGGTCTCTTCCTTCAGGAACTTGGTGTTCATCTTCTGCCAGCGGTGTCGCTTCCACTCCGACTGCTGCTCATCGATGACTCGGACAGTCTCCCACACCTGTTTCAGGTTGTTCAGTTCATGCCTACACCTGTGAAAAGATTAATGAAAGGCTTACAATTTTTGAAAGTTTTTTTTTTTTCTCTTTCACAATGTTAAAAGAAAGAAATAGCATTTTTCACTCTAAATACACTGCACATAACTTATCCTTCTACTATCACCCTACCTAATCTAAAAGCTCAATATTATTTTTTTTTTTTTATTGTAACACAAAAATACCATATCATTGGTAGATCATAAATTTTATGGAAAATGTAATATACATTAATTAAAACAACTTACTGATGGCAATATTTCAAAGTTGACCACCTGAGGCCTCTAGGAGTCCCTGCAGCTCTATCAGGTCCTTGTGCCTCAGTTCTCCAGAACATGTCAGTCTCTTGGAGAATCCATCAATTATAACCCAGGCATCAGAAATATTACAGTCTCTGTTATACACATCAGAATTCTCCAGCTCCTTAGGCAAGGGACATAACTCTCTCTCCAAAGGCCTCCAAATCCTATTCAAAGCAAGAGAAAGCCATCATAGAAAAATGACCTCACAGGAAAATGTACCCTATATTTCAATATGAGTAAACATCACTTATGAATAATTCAACAAGAAAAGAAATTATCTTTTGATGTTTTTTCATCATCATACCTGAGTGATGCGCACTGACTCCTCCTGGATTCTGGGCCCCAGCCTTTGCTTGGCCAGGGACACTTTGGTTTTTAGGTTGTTCCATCGTCCCTGGGGCAGCACTGAACAGACCTTGGGTCTTCTCTGGTAGTTTCTGGCCATATTTCTTCAACAGCAACACAGTCCTGTGCATAGCTGTGAACTTGCCATCCATTTCTAGCTGCTGCGCTGATACCTAGGATAAGGAAAGTTTCAATTAACAATGGAAAGAATTCAAATGATTTGGATTTCTGAATGATCATGAAATTCAGAAAAGATGCAAACATTGATATTTTATTTGATTCAGTTTAATCAATGCAGATTCTAAAATTGGAAACTTGATAAGTAAAGGAATCCTTTCCCCTCCTAACATTACTCCTTCCCCTCCTTCAACTACTCCATTTTTTTTAGATACTAAGAGAAGTTCTGTTTTTACCTCATTGAACAGTCTCATCATCTTCATAAAAGAGGCTGTGTCTCTCTCCTCCCCAGTAATGCCCTCAATCTCTGGCTCAATCCGCTTCAGGAACATGTCATGCTTCTCTAACATGTCTGTCACCTGTTCAAATTAAAGTAACATATCAAGGACTGTTTTCTGATTCAAGCCCTAAACCTTCGCGCAATTGATCGTATTCACTACTTATGAAATGATTTAGCTCTTTTTGGAATCATTGCTAGTTTTGTGCCTTTCCTTCTTTTACTCCCTCCATCTCTCATCAACAATTAACTGCACTAATTAACAGAAATACATTGTAAATTAAACATTAACTTAAAAAAAAATAATCTAGTACCTGGTCTGAGAGATATTTGGTGTATGTCCACATCCATTTGGCAGCATATGTTGTAAGGACCTGTTTGATTGGCTGGAGGTCCACACGCAGCCAGCCAACATTATGGAAGTCCTCCAAGCTCTGAATTTCATCTCGTGCAGTCTACAAGATGTTGCAAATCCAAAAGTTAGTTCTCTATCATTTTAAAATAGGGTATTGGCAACTTTTAAACATACATGAAGAAGCATTTAAAAGAATGCAATTTAACATATCAAACATACCCTGTAAATTTCAATTTCTGCATCAAACTCGTCCAAACTTGGGATGTTGGATGACACTTCCTCTTGTTGGTTTTTGGGTGTGAGGAATGTTCTCTCCGCAGTACCAAGCAATCCTGCTGAATTCAAACTGCTGGTGGATGAAGCTCTGCAAACAAACAACATGTAGAGACTTAGTAATATAACTGGTGATGATGTCATCTGATATACTAGTAGTCACCTCTAAAGGGGGATAACCATGTCTTAACCCTTAATAGATAACAAGCTAAATTGATTTGCTTTCCATTGTACAATGGATTAGGAGGAAAAGTAATAGCAAGAGTTTGATGAACTGAAGCTCTACTGACCTTGAATCTGTCCTTGACCTTTCAGTGGCCTGCTGACGGACCATTCCTGCAAATGTTCTGTTGGGGCTCCTGAGAGGATTAGGTGAAAGTTTCCCTCGCAGAAACTCCTCAAATGTCAGATTCACATCTTGCAACCACAGGAATGCATAGTCTCCAAAGATTTCAATCAGTTTCTAAAATCATGAGAGGGGAAAAATTAGTTAATTCATTACAGACAGGAAAAGCAAATTTCATGGTTTCCATACACTTTGTTCATAATGCCAGCACAGACTACTGATTATTAATTAATTAACAATATAATCATGATAATTGAAGTAAATTCAGTCTGCTCTATGAATTAGCCTATGTATGCTATGATTAGAAGGTCCATCACAATTAATGGCAAAATGATCAAGAGTTATGAGAATCAAATACCCACTATAAATTTAAATACATTCAGCTGTCTAATTATAGGCATCAATGGTGAATTTAAATGACAAATGATCAGATTTGTATGGTAAGAAAATACTTACTACAAATTCCTTTCACATTGACAGCTTAAAACCCATTATGTACAATCAGGGATATATATACACACTATTGTTATAAGGTAAATCTCTGGTACAATACAATGCTGACCACCCCTTGGAGCTGCCTGATGGATTGAACCAACTAGCAATTAAATCCCCCCAATGTATATACCCAATATACAGACTAAGCACCCATCAAGGCTAACAACTAAACATCCTAATTTGGTAATTACAAAGATGTTCTTCTGTGTGTATATACACAGCACAGTCCATTCAGTTGTACAAATTCTCTATACCATGATAGTCAATGCACTGAATGTATGGAATTTATACACACCCATCATTAACCATCATTAATTGTTATAATTAATCATAAAATCACTTGGTGTAATTACACATCATTGGGCAAGTTCACTTATCTTTAAATGTTGTTTCAGATAATATGAACAATTTAGAAATAAAAAAAGCATGACACAAAAAATCATCAAAATATACCTTGCATTCCTCTCCATTTTCATAAACCATTTTATTGATGTCCAACAGAAGCTGTTTCACCTCATCATCTGCGGATATGTAGTCTTGGTAGGTGCCCTAGAAAAAGTAAAAACAACAGGTTCTTACTTGAGTAAGGTCTCTACCAGACAGTTTAAAATTTCACCGGATAACTGACAATATAATCAGTAGCAGTGCTAGGAGGCTGTCAGAAATTGTGTGAACCCTTACAGAGACAAATATACTGTGGTTAACAATAAATTGATTAGTACTACATCGATTATAAGCCAGTTTTTAGAGCCAGTCATATTTTAATTCTACATTTTTTCTTCTCTTTTTTTCTACTAAATAATAACCACATATATTATAAGCCATATGAAAAAATACTATAATGGAATAAAATATACTCACTTTTGGTCCTAGCATTTTGACGAGTTTTCCCCTGGCTAGGAAGCTGTCCAGCCACTGATGAACCAGTTCCTGTACCGAGATCACTGAGGTGTGAGTGTCCAGGGGTGGTCGGAACGCCACTCGGTTGTCTATCAGCTCCAGTCGGATGGTCAGGATTGGCATAACCAGGTCATCCTGTAAAAAGAGGAACTCATATCATGTGTCATTCTGCCTGAAACCAATGTTCCGTATTGTATATCTTTTTCATAAAGTACACTGTATATGCTGCCCATTGTGTTGGTGATATTGAGGGGGGGGGGGTATTTCTTATTGTTGTCTTGTTTAAAAGAAGACTAATAACTAATGAATAAAACTGCCTCTTCCTCAGACACTTTCTTCTCCTCTCTTTCTCTCTTCTCTCTACAATGCCTAATATGCTTGCTCAATACCCTCTCTCTCTCTCTCTCTCTCCTCATATCTTTCTCTCTACAATACCTAATATATACTCTCTCTCTCTCTCTCTCTCTCTCTCTCTCTCTCTCTCTCGCAGACTCTTACCTCAGCAGACATGTTGGCCTGCACCAGGTTGTTCAGCATTGACTTCAGACTGGTCAGTGTAGCTTGCTTCAAGCCGTCCAAAACGATGGCGTCCACATAGTCAATGTAATCCTGCCAGGCAGGAGAGGCCTGGCTTATTTGTACAGCCTGAAAATAAAACCGAAGCAATCCAAAATTTTTAGTAACTCAAAAATTAAATGAGACAGGCCGGTAATTGATTTGTTTTCTAGATCTGAAAAGGAGATTAACCCCAGTTTTACTTAACAATTAAGAGTTTTGAGTTACTCCCCTTTTTAATGTGACAATAGAATTAATCTGGCAGCATCAGACCTGATGTGTAGATGCCTGAAAAACCTTAGTTACGGTAGTTTATAATAAATTTCATTGAATAATTTACCTCAAATGATGTGTCCACAAGCTGATGGATCTTATGGCCAGAAGGGATGACTACATTCTCCAAGTCATCTTCTAAATGCCTAAAATACACAGACTCCATGTATAAAGTGACTGTTCAATGCAAATTTGCACAAGATAAGACTACATAGATATTTTTAATCATTGAAACATGAATATAGTCTTTAACAAATTAAAGCAAAATCATAGAAATGAAATGCACAAAAATGTTATACAATTGTTATGTAAAAGATTTATAAAGAAAGACAGAGTGTTTTGCATGATTCCTTCTTAGAGAACATTATCTGGGTAATATTAGGAGGATTAAATATTTTGAAATTTAACTCCTACTTTTGCATTCCCAGCAACTCTTCCATGGAGTAGGATTTTTCCTGATCCCGGGAAGTGAACACATCCAGAGATCCCATAGACCAAGATATTGTTATTCCTGCAATCTCATGACAGTTTGTTTGAACAATGTCAAGATTCTGATGAACATCCACACACACAAGTGACATGGCCTGCTCGATGAAGTCAGCTGACTCTCTCATTCTCCATGTGTACTGCTGAAGGCCTTGTTCAAACAGCTGTAAATTTATGAAGATGGAAAATATTTATCAACTTCAAGCAACACATATTTAACTGTGAAAAACTGTTTTGGTCATACTTTTTCTCTTACTAAATAATGTATCGGTATTTGGTTAGAATTCCATTTGATGTCAAATGCATGTATCGATCTTGACATTCAGTAATTAAATAAATGAAGATATCGGTACTGTTTCTACATTTCAAGAAATCTTCTATATTGTCTTAAACAGAGAGAGAGAGAGAGAGAGAGAGAGAGAGAGAGAGACTTACAATATCAATCTTGGACAGTTTCCTTTCAAACAGAGGTCTCTCAAACTCGGTGATGGATCTCATGATGTTGTTGTACTTTGACACAATAGTCTCCAGCCGGGTAGCAGTGGTCCTCAGTTCGTGAGCATCAGTGTTTCTCAGCAACTCCTTAGCAGCAGGTGGAAGATGGATATTGAAGGGTTCTCCACATAGATAGTGAATTTCCTTGAGCAAGAGAAGAAGCTGAGCATCCAAATTGGCATGGACAACTTGAGGACGGATATCCACTTCTTCGTCATATTCCTCAGCAATCTGATGGATAGAAAAATTCAAATTACAGAACATTTTATTTTCAGGATAAATCAAAATGTTTTTTCAAGATAAGAGTAGATTTTATTCATAAGCATTTCAAGATGAGAGTACATCTTATGAACAGGATATATCATAAGGAGAACAGCTTAAAATCTGAGTTAGCTATCTATTTAAAAAAGATTTTCAGGAACACTGATTCTAAAATTGACATTCTTCTACATTTTATTTTCAAAAATACAAATTGATGTAAAACAGATATAATACTTCAGAATGTATGCATTAACTTGTAATTATTCAGGGTTCTGAGTCTTTGTCCGTACCAGCAATGGCTGCTTGAGCTTCATGGTGAGTTCCGAGGTGATGTTGGTCTGCCAGTCGAGGGTGATCTTCTTCTCGTACTCCTCCAGGACCTTGATACACTCCTGGTAGGCGTCCCTCATCTGCCACCCCTCGTCCCCCTCCAGGGAGTGGGGGCTGACCCTCTTTAATTTCTCCATTGGTCTCTGTGAAGGACAAAATTGACTTAATTGACTTAAATTAAGCTTAACTGATTCTTTTTATACTTAATGTGTTAAATTTCTGTAATCTGTTTTTCTAATGTGATATCGCATACAATCGCTAAATACATGTGTTGTAGAATAAAAAATCACTCAATATAAAAAAATTAAGAATTATTAAAAATTCATTTTCTAGAGCAATATCTTGATACATATATACAAAAAACTAACCCGGATCCTCTCTTGCAATGCTCTGACCCAGAACAGTCGACTAGCTATGGGGGGCATATTAGCGTGCAGGGGAGGGCTAATGTTCGCCTCATCGAACATGCTTCTGACAGCCTGCAGCTCAGCAGAAAACGCCTTCACTAACTGAAGGTCTTTGTCCTTTAGGTGAATCTGCAAAGACGAGGATTCATGAAAAAATAAATTCATAAAAAAGATTTATAAACCATATATAAACATCTCTCAAAATAGCAAAGAAGGTGTATAAATATTTGTTAGCATAATGTGGTTAGTAAAACTTATTGGCAAAATAAAAATCATGCATGAAGGTTATAATACATCAATGGAGTAAAAACTTAATAAAATTTTAACAAGGTTGATTGGGGACCCAATGGAGTATTGAGTGATGACTCTGGAATGGTTATTAAGAATGTTTGCCCTGCCAATTTGCAAAATTCATCTAATATGCCTGTTACTATTTTAATTAAAATCTACTGTACTGTCTTGTAATTACCCATACTGTGACAATTAACAACAATAACATACCCAGATTCTAGTCCTGTTCTTCTGTTGATAGCCAAATGACAAAGCAAGGGGAGAGACATTAGGGGTATATACTTATAACTCAAGCAACAACAACAACTGATTATTGAAACATTCATTTCGGCTATGATTACGTCCTTGAAATTATCTCATCATTTATCTTAAATGATATAAATCACAAATATTGATGAATACTTTAAATTCAAAGAATGCTTTATTGAGAATGATAAAAACAACTAAAAAGTCATCTACCAGTAAATTCACACAGTCCAAAACCTACGAAATCTCTACTTAAAGAAACTTCCCTGAAGCTTTCAAAGATAGACCCCTGTTTTAAGGTTAAAAATTTGAATTTTGTCCTAATTTGAAGTATATGTCAGATCAATGAAAGGAAAAATTCCCCTCCTTGCAGACTATACACAAAACATATAGAGTTATGTCTGGTCAGTACTCTCACAACATGACAAAACAGAATAGGAATCCTAAAACACAATTTATGTATATCAAAGCTGAAAACCTTTAAAGGATTTATAAATGCACACAAGGGAACTAAGATTTGATTTATCTAATGCACACATGAGAAATTAATTACTGTGTATGCTTGATTAAAGATAACTTAAAACGTAATTATATATGATTACATCTGCCATGTATCTAAAGTACAATGCTCCAACGATTCAGATCACATGCAATGCTTGCTGGCATTGACACTCTCACTGAAAAAATTTACATTACAATGTATTGTTTAGAGCAATTTTGGTTACCGATATTTTTTGTTCTCATGGTCAAAGTAGGCTAAAATTATATGCATTTAAATCATTACACTCAGTTCACATTTTTTAGGAAGACTTAGGAGGAATAATGCATCATAAAGATATTGTTTTTGTATGTGCATTCAATTTCAAATTCAAAGATATAGAGAAAAAGAAAAACACACACCCTAAAACAACAGAATATTGACCATATATACACAAAACAACAAAAAATTTAAATAATACACATCCATCTTCAAATGCATTCTCAGCTAGTGTCTATATACAAACCCCTTTATTCTTTAGAAAGAAGATTGAATAAACAATAAATTTCATACAGTGAATTTAAATTTTTTGACTGTGTTTTGTAAGTGCTTGGCAGTCAATACATCATATAAAAAAATAACCAAAGTTGATACATTAAATTGTTCAATCCTTTGACTTCATGCCGTGTTCATGCAACACACATACATTTACCAGATGTGATGACAATTTTTAACATTTAAACAAAAATTAATTACCAGTTTGACTCCTGAACTTTCTTTATTCGTGAAAAAGTCAATTTTTTAAAATATTGTCAGATATAACCTAATAATGGCAGAAGTTCTAGCTAATACATGTAAAATTAGGTAAACCATACACAATTACATCTACATGGTCACTTTTACCGGTAGGATAAAAATACTTTTAAAAAACATGCATTAGGGAATTAAAATAATTGAATTTCGGCTGAGGACCTGTTGTTGCAATCAAAGACTAATTAAAAGCATGTTAGTAAAAAAAAAATATGAACACTGAATTCAGATACCGTGGTTTTATCAATATTCATGGGCATAATTTTTTCATGGATTTAAGGAAATTCACAGTTTTAAGGACAGTAAATTTGTGGACAATGATCCTCGACGATCTCAATACAATACATGTTATTTAAAACTGCAATTAAATGAAAAAATAATTCCATGGATCAACTCAAGAACTAAATCCACGAAAATCAGAAGTCAACGAATATTGATGAAACCACAGCATCAAATGATTTGGTGAAAATGAGACACCACTGACCTGTACAAGCTCTCGCCCACTGACCCCCTCAAACACCTCCAGGAGGCGGAGCTGGGACTCCACCGTGGGGCAGTGGTTGTAGGACAGACGGAGGATCTCCGCCAACCTCTTCTCTAAGGACTGAAATTTAAAATTGTAGGCTGTTAAAAATCAGAGACCCAATGCTACCATAAAAAAATATCTATGATTTTATTTTTGGTAAAAAGTTTACATTATGCAAATGACTCTCTGCAAACAGATTTGCATACCGGTACGGTATATCTATTTTATGTTAATGGTGTGACTGATTCCCACAAACTTGGAATAATTTTTAATAAAAATGTTTTTTTTGTTTCAGAACCAAGAATTTTTTAATTAGACCTACCTTCACTACAGTTCTAAATCTAAAGAAGGCCCTTTCAAAATTCTGGGTTCCATCTATACTAAGGACGTTGTCCACTACAGCAAAAAACTCCTTCATGGCTTGTGTGTACTTGACGTGGATCTCTTTGACCAAAGCATCCAGGCTCATACTTCCGGCACCACCTATCTCGGCAGCATCTGCTAGCAGACGGAAGTGGCGGGTGGTCTCCACTAGCTCCAGTACATCATTGCACCTGTGATACAAATCAATATTTTGTTGCTTACTTTATACATATTCAGTCATTAAAAAAAATGTTCAAAAGAAATTTTTCTTATGGTCATTGAAGCATGTTTTTGAAAGCAAACATTCCACAAGAATTTCAGGACTTTGATTATTGAATTTCAAAATCCTGTGAGACCAGTTAATAGTTTGATGATTTCTTTATACATGTACTTATTCAGTTATACAAAATGTATCAAGAAAGTTGTCCTCTCATAGAGCATGTTCTACAGCATGAGCATTTTGGTACTTTGATTATTTGAAAATAAGCATAATTACCTCTCCATGAAGCTGTTTAAAAGGTCAAAACATGGAGCATTTCTGGGAGGCCAGGGACTGTCTGTCCACAGTTCATCATCAGTGAGGGAGTCACTGCTTGAGTGTCCATCACCGTGTCTCAGACCGTACCTGGGGGTGTAGGCATGGGGTCCGTACATTTTGGTCAGAAACAGACTGCCTTGTGGCCTTGAGGCTCTGAAAAGGGGAAAACCAAAATTAATTCTTTATAATTCATTTTCTTTCACTCTGGCTTATTTACAAAGCTGAGTTAAATAGCTACATTGTCTTATATCCAATTCCTATTTATATTTATAATCAAATTCAGATAGATGAAAAAATATTAGATCTTTAATATAAACTCCAATGCCATTTTAAATGCATGATCCTGGTAGAAAGGATTCTTACAATCTCTCTGCATTTTCGGCAATGTTTTGGGCATTCTTGTCATCAGCTTTGTCCTTGAAGTCTAGATAGGTTCCTCTGAATGCAGCACAGACCCTCAGAGCCTCCTTAAGTTTGGTGTATGACTATGAAAACATAATAGAACAGCATATGAAATTGAGACTCTCTACGAGGAAGGGATCAAACAAACTCTGATTATAAGCCTATAAGGACACATAGGTGAATTCAACTTTAAAATTTTGATATCTTCAGTCTGCTATTTAAAGAGGTTCTCCTGTATTTTTTTTATTAATTAAACACATGTCATGAATTCTGTTTGAATATTACATCTCCCTTGCATACCTCCAGTGGCTCTCTCAGAATGTCCTCCCCGACCATTGCAATAGCTCTGTGAACCACTTCATTGGACAGCAATCTCAGAAGATTGTGGAATTTATCCATCTGATGGTAGTACCTACACATACAAGAATATATTGCAATGTATTGAAAACAAAAGATTCTGCTCATCAAGAAGCCATGTTTAAAAATTCTAGTTTCATAAATTTACTGAACTGTAGTAGTTAAATGTACTTAGTACAAGTAAAAATCTTACACTCTTCCAATACATGTAACTATTTCCTATGACTGATATAATAATGAAGAAGATAGTTACAGCTCCCCCCCCCCCCTTTTTTCTGGAAAGGGGGGGGGGGGGTACAAAAAAACTTACACAGAATGCTGCCAGACTAGGAAGAGAACCTGCATCAGTGGTTTGAACAACTTCAGCATGTGGCAAGGGTTCAGAGTGCTGTTCAAATCCTCGAACAACCACTGCATGGTGGTGAGGAATCGGAGAGTTCTGTTTGTCTCTGATACCGCCTAAAGAAATAGACACATACAATGTTCAACAAAAGAGTCTAGATCATTCAATTTAGCTTACAATAAGGTTTTGCAATTTACTGTACTAAAAATCAAATTCAAACTATAAACCAACTAAACATACCTTGTTGACATCTTTCCTCACATGGTTAAAAGAACTGGAATACTGGCTTTGAGCTTGGTCCAAATTCTGCAGGATGTCCTTAGCTACCGGGGATTCTAGCTGTCTCAGAATGGAGTGCAGACGTCCTAACTGCCGCTCCCACATCTTGACTTCATCAAGAGGGCCTGGCTCTGGTCCATAATGGTGGAACAGGTCAGCTATTGGGTCATGTTTCAAAACGCCCTGCAAGAAAAAATCCATTTATCTTCATTCTTTTAGTCACACAATGGACAGTTTTTGTCTTGTATCACTTACAGAATAATGCACAAAAGGCAATCCACTCTCAAATTAAAGAATTAATTCTAGAAATTTATAACACGAGTGTTAAGGCTCCTTTTGTGGGGATTATTGTTGTTGATAATGTTTGAGTGGTGGTAAATGACAGGAAATGAGTGGAAAATAATGGCAGTGGTTATAGAAGCTTGCATACCTTTATTTGCTTGATCCATGCCAGCACTGTAGTTTCCAAGACATGTAAAACAGCTCCTCTTCTGTTTGGGGTGGCAGCTGCTTCTGCTAATACTTCTATGGAGGGCAGACTTAGTATGATGCGCCCCTGTAATTTGATTGAAAAATACTTTTAATAGAGAATCCCATGGATGTTGATTTTTAAAATCATTTCAAGATTTCATGGTTTTAGCAAATTGCTCTTAAAAGTACATCATAATTTTCCTGTTTTAAAACCATTCCCAAATTCAACAATGAAATCTCAGAGAGTCCCTTAATACAAAATGGTTGTTTTAAATTAAATGCACTAACCTCTACATGACCTTGGGACACTTCTACAACAGACATAAGTCTATGGAGGATATCCATCACTTTGTCCCCACCAGTGGCAATTTTCCCCTGATTTGTGCACATCAAGGGGAGATAAACCTCTCTGATAAGCAGCTCCAGGTGCTCAAGGGGTATGTTAGTGCAATCAATGTAAAAGACTTCATTTCCTGCAAAAACAGCATTCTCATAAGATGATTTATCTTAAATAGTGATGTATTGGGCCTAAGCAGTATCTGTAGGCAATGTTAATATCCAAACATTTCATGTCATAAAAATGTAATTTTATAATTTTTCTTATCTTCAAAAACACTAAAAATTTGAATACGCGATAAAGTTTCAGTTGACTGCATATTATTTATATTTTACTTATTGACTCGAAATATAAGTACTGCTATATTCATCAACAGCTGCCCCCCTCCCTCCCGCCCCACCCCCTAAAAAAAATAAATTCTCAAAATTCCCTTTCTGACAAAGGCAGACGACTCTGCTAAATACTTACCAATGTTTTCTTTGGTCAGCTTTGTCCCAGCATTGCACTTCAGAAAGAAGATGGATTTGTATTTGAGATCAAAGGGCGGGATCAGTGACGCTATGATCTGTCTCTCTTTGTTGTAGACAAACAACTTCCTCACATCCTCATTGTTTATAAACTCGTAAAAGGCAAGTCTGCATTAAAGGACAAATGGAAGCAATAAATGATACCTTTTAATATTGATTAATGCATGGAAATATGCATGGTTTCCTAATACTGGCTAACTTACTAACTAGATAACCTATAGAATTCCATTCAAAACAATTATATACCGTAACTGATCAGAAAATTTTCAAGGCATGTCCTGGCAATATTTTATAGTAAATTCATAGGTACGGTAATTATTTATTTGGTGATGGAAAAAAAATTATATAATTATACCAGTATATGCATATGAAATTAACATAAGGCAACTTTATTTGGTGAAATATAAAATACACGGAAATTTTAGCCCCTGTTTTATTTTTACCTTATTTACCCCTATTGGCATGCAGTGTACGAATGTAGACCAGGACTTATTGAAAATTGAATGTTATATCTCTTTATAACTACATCTGTGCTAGAGTAAATTTAAAACAGTCTCAGACTGAAACCTTTTGCAACAGTGATTGCATGGAAAAAAAAATAACATGTGGTGAAAATAACCATGTATACATACAGAACTCTTGCTCCGTAAGTTTTACTAATTAAAAGTGGTATCATACATGTACTTTCCAGTTAATAGCTTTACCTGTTTTCATCGTTAAGGAACATATTTTTCAGCTCTTCATTTCTAGGTCTGAGGGAAGAGCTTATCCTCAGCTCCAACCACTTTAATCGTTCGTCCATTTTGTTGTCTTAAATTGCTTTTTAAATCTACAAAATGAAAAATGTAAGGTAAAGTGTAGGAGTGTCTTTGATAGATGTACATGTCTTTTAATATTTGGCCAAGGTATATTTTAAACCTGAAAGGATAAACACAATCATGAAAACTGGGTACTTTTCTGTTTGCAGGGTAAATTGACATAATATATTAAAGTGTGCTTATATATGTGATGTTCTGCTAGTGTTTAAATTACATAAAATTATATACTATAGTCTGTCCCAAGATATTTTTGCCGCATATTTTCTTAAATTATTCAATATTTAAAAATACCTCTTGGTTCAGACGATGTTCATTCAATAGTATGAAAAAATCCCAAGATTTCCCCTTTGAAACGCCCCCTCTAGCTTGTCGGGTATCAGTACACGGCTAAAAATAAAAAGTCTACGAGGTTTTTCCATTGCCAAGGAGATGAAGACGCCCGGATGATAACGTTGAAAAATTGCGCGAGGTATTCCGAGTGTATTCCGAATGGAGAAAAATCTCCGTAGGAAATCTGTTTTCGTTCCTGTGAATTTTTACGAGGGAAAAATGATAATGTGTGAATGAAGTTATCTTGGGAATTTTCCCTTTCATCGATTTTAATTGCACTTCAGTCACAGGTATGTGTATTTTTATCAAAAATCGTTCAAATATGCAGCATAAATATCTTGGGACAGACTATAACTAAAACTTTTGCCGAAGTATATGAATACACCCTGCATAAGAGCAATACTGAAGTTACCATAAAAGAGGCAATTCAAAACAGAAATCTTGGAATTTTTTCGACAGTCTAATGAATGAATAAAAAAGCTAAAGAATTAGCAATTCAAATGTCATAATCATTAACTGGTAATGTTGCTTTGATTTACAAACTCCTTGTGTAATTGTATAGCTATGAATAAGTGTATAATAATATGAGTGCATGCCACCTGATTACATTTCCCAAACCAGCCTTGTATAAAACATTTGATGTATTTATCACCAATTGCCAATTCTAAGTTTAACTGACTATATCAGCATCGCCATTCCTATCTACATGAAATTTTATTTCTCATTTTTTTTTATTGGTCGCTCGCACTTGTCTCAGAAACACTTTGCTGTGCGTTTGACTGTGCAATGAATACCCTAAGATTGAAATTCAAGCGACTCACATCTAAATAAAACAGTAACGAATTGAAATATTTCCGTAAACTTACCCCAACAATCAATTTTTTTCCTAAAAATACATAATGTCAATGGTTTCTAAGTCCATGAGCGTTCATGTTGTCCGCCATATTGTTTGGGTTGCCAACTCATTTGCATAACGACAAACTGTTAAAAGTTTAGAATCTTATTTTGCAATCAGGCTTCTAAATTTGATAAATTTCAGCTAAAAAGGCATACAGATTTTAAGATTCTTTAGTTTGAGTTCAACAATTTTGTTGTACTCGACAATCTCCGGTAATATGGCATGTGTAAAAAGAGATCATTCGCAAGGTGCTCCCGAATATAAGTATCACACAAAAAATTGTGACGATGTTGGACGTAATTTTGAAAACATCAGAATAAGAGATTTTATCATTAAAAAAATCCAGACACAGTAAGAGTATGCGATGGGTTTTATTTTACACAGTTATGCCTAGCAAGTCTTATGATGAAATTCTCGTTTTACCAACCGCTTTTTACTTTCACTTTACGCTTCCGTTTTCTGAATGAAGAGGTAGGCAAATAATGGGCCATCTTCTGTCATGTTACCTGTAGAATTAAAGCTTTCTGTTTAATTAAACAATAGATATACCTTTTAGGCCCACTAGTTGTTGGAAATTAGTTTTGATAAAATGATAACAAGATAGGATAGATTGTACATACATATGTACTTATTCTCAGATAGATATGGCCAGAAATTAGTCCTGACTTTTACCCCATTTCATTTGTAACCAGTAACAAGGCACTGTTTTCTGGTGACAAAAGTAACATATATGACAAAACTGATTATTTTCTTTCTGTTGGATGGTTTAATTTCATCCAGTAACAATGCGCGGTTACAGCTATATTCTATTGGTGACAAAAGATAACAGAGGTGACAATCCTTTTTCTATTTAGCAAGGGGTCTTATTTTATGTGGTTATAATGGTTACAATGGTAACAGCTGTAATCCATTGATGACAAGAGGTAACAGAGGTGACGAGCCTTTTTCTGTTTAACAGGGGGTCTTATTTTATGTGGTTACAATGGTAACAGCTATATTCTCTTTGTGACATAGGGTAACAGTGGTGACAGTCATTTTCATGATTTACAGGGGGTCTTTTATAATTTGGTTACATTGGTAACAATGGTTACTTAACCCTAATCCTAACCCTAAACTAACCCTAACCCTAAACTAACCCTAATCCTAACCCCTAACCCTAACCCAAACCTATAACTCTGTTTTGTAACCAATGTTACCAGTAACCACCGTAACCTGTCACAAGTACATCAAAGTTTGAAAATCATTCATAATCAAACATTGTTACTGATGTAACCAATATTACTGGTTACAAATAGAAAGGGGTAAAAGTCAGGACTAATTTCTGGCCATATATGTTCTCAGACTGTAAATGAAAATAATCAATACCTTACCTGTAGTTTAGAAAATATTATTTACATATTTTAGATATTAAAGTCTGCCACAGGCTACTGTTTCCGTCACTTTTTGACGAATTTTAAAGAGAATAAACATACCTGTCAAAGAAGTGCAATCAAATATATAAATGATACATATCATGAAAGATATAATATATATTTATAAATTGACATTTCATCTATTTCACTTGGAGAAATTAATATAAATTATAACAAATTTCTTTTATAGATTTAGCGTTATAATGGGAGATTTTGACTCATTTTTTTTCATTCGGAATTATTACTTGGAACACATCGCACTATTTCTCAACATTATCATCAGCTTGGTACTTTTCATGTCACTTGCAATGCTAAATCCCCATTGCCTTTTTATTTTTAATTGTGTATTAAAACCTGAAGTGCTAGAGAGGTGAATCTGAAATCTGAACATTCTAGTGGATGAATGAAGTTTGGGCACAAAAGTATTTATGATTGACAACGAAATATGATAATGAAGCAAAACGTAATGGAAGCAGATACTTGGAATGAAGTATAATACATTAGTAATATGTTTTATGATGTGACTGTGTTGAGGGCAGAGTATCTTCCTCATGACAAAATTCATCTCTAGGCTAGGATATTTTGATTTACATGCACATAAACCAGATCTCAGGACTTTTCTGAGATAATCTAGTTTTAAAACACAATCCAAACTTTGGTTGCTTGTAGGGGTTAAAATTAGTATATATTCCAGTATGCATCTATAACCCGGTTTAATTTGGTAGCTAATTATTCTTCTCACAAAAACATTATTTTTTTTTATATTAAGGTGGAATAACACATCATCACAAAATGGCTGACCGCTGATCGAAATGACATTTTGTTTTATTAAGATAATTTTATGAACTGAAACATGTAACTTAATTGCTCCATAGCAGAGTGGATAAAGTGTCGGACTTGTGATCTGTACATCCCGAGTTCGAATACCGGAGGGGCTTTTGTTGTTACTTACTGAAATAATTATTTTAGATATTCATTTTTTATCCCCAAACTGCAAATTTTTCGCTTATTTGACATTTGTACAGTTTATTTATCATTATATCTTTCATTATGAAAAATTTCCTGTTAATTTGAGTGACTATTTCCAGGTGTGTTATTCAACCTTAAAATAAATAAAGATGTATTTTAACAATCCTCATTGAGACCATTAGAGAATTGTGCATATACATTATTTAAGATTGATTTATAACTTCCATCTCTTTATCGCTTTAGTTTGTATAGAAATGCCAGACCCTTGGAATATAACTTACCGTAATCACCAGAACTTGACCGTAATAACCAGAAAAAGAGGCATCAAATCACTTTCATTGAAAAGTAATGCAACATTGAGATGGTAACAGGCCCGCATTGCCAGCAGGAAAAGAAGTCTTATTTATGATACGTGCAAGTGGATCCTTGCCTTTACATTGTTGGTCAATACATTGCATGTGAATGCTGGGTCATTTCCTACACTTCCTCTAAAAGTTGGATATATCCATAATGTCAGACATGATAGATATAGAAGAAGTGATCAATTTCAAAGTCAGAGAAACAACCTGAAAGGGAAACCGGGTCAAGGCTACTATGTGGAGATGGAGATAGGAACCCCTCCACAAAAAGTGAGCATGCAGGATTATCTTGATTATTGTCATTCAAGTTTCAAATCTGTGAATATTTATAGATTTGACTTTGTCTTTTGTTGTTGGTTAATAAAACAGCTAGCCATACTACTTAAATCAATGGCACAGCTGTGTTTGCTTTACACAAGAATTGTGATACATGTGCAATAATATGATATAAAAAGTATGGTGTAATAAGATCAAAATTATTTGTCCAAATCTTTTTTTAAGAGACAAAATTACATTAGATATATAATGTACATTAGAAATATCATGTATATATATGGCAAACGTTTCACCATAGATTGTAATCCTGATATTTTTTGTTGATCATTCCAGTAATGTACGCTGCACTTGGTGTATTATTTCTTTTTAACAGATCAATGTACTCATTGACACAGGAAGTAGTAATTTTGCAATTGCTGCCACCCCTGACCCAGATATTGATAAATTTTTCCAGAGGGAAAAGTAAGTATCACAATCTATCAACTGGAGAATTGATAATTTAATTGTTAGATCTTTGTAGTTTTTCCCCTACGGATTGGAGTACCTTATCAAACCATAAAAAAGTTGGGGGTTAGGTGGGAGTGTTCACTGAGGGTTTGTCTTTCCCATGCAGTTTATCGTATATCATTGATACATAAGTTTGAAAGAAAACAGCTACGGTATTTTGTTTTCTTTTATTATGATAATCTGTAATGCTAGAGATAATACTACCGTAGATTGTTGTGTTTAAACACCAGAGCCTTGTTTAAAAATCTTGATATTAAAACGAGGAAAACTACTTGATCTGTACCCTATGAAATAAAAACTTTTTCTCAGACTTTAATACCGGTACACCCCTTTTTATGTTCTACAACCAGATGAAATGAAGCGGTTAACCAGTTTTTATTCATTTTCAGCTCTTCAACCTATTCACTTATAGGAACCTCAGTGTATGTACCATACACACAGGGAAACTGGAAGGGAACTTTGGGGTCAGATCTAGTGACCTTGACCTCACTCCCTAATGTCACAGTGACAGCCAATATTGCCTTCATTACAGAGTCAAAGCAGTTTTTCATCAATGGGTCAAACTGGCAAGGCATTCTTGGATTAGCTTATAGTAGCATAGCCAGGGTAATTTGAATTATCAAACATTCAAAGCTTCTAAATTAGTAAATAATTCAAGACCATAATCAGCTTTTACAATAAAAGTTTTATTGCCTGGTTATACGATGATCGCTTTTATTTGAAGGTTTAAGCATATGGAAATCCCATAATATTACTAATTACCGGTATACGATTTGTTAACATTCCTCTCAAATCTGAACATTATAGGGTATTAAAGATAGGATACTTTTTAGAATGTCAATTAAACTAGTCCTGAGAGTTTATCTATTTGTGGATTAAGTTTTATTTATAATTCGAAGCTTATGGCAAAACTCGCTTTTGTAAAAGTAGAGATTTATGAATTTAAACTTTAATTTCCAGTTGTCAGTTATAACTCAGACTTAATTAGATTTATCAGATATGATATGCCAGATTTTGATGAAATATTAATGATATTATGTCATTAGTCAATCGTTAAATTCCTGACATACCTCTTAAATGTGTAAGCATTGTATATCATATACCGGTACAATGCTTACACATTAGATATGTGACTCTTAATGTTTCCAGCCGGACCAATCTGTGACCCCTTTCCTGGACTCTCTGATCGACAATACAGGCATAAGTGACGTCTTTTCTATACAGCTATGTGGGGACAAGTTTGAGCAACAGACAGACAAGGATGTGGAATTAGGAGGCACTATTGTAAGTTTAATTGATCTGATTATTTTGATTTACTTAGTACTAGCTGTCATGTTATTTTAGAAGTACCTATAAAGGTACAATAATGATCCATCAGCGTACATTTCCATTAAAGTGTCAATCCTTTGCTGTAAAAGCGGTTATTTACACATGGGGGAAATTTACACTAGTTACATGGTATGCTTAAAACTGCATAAAATACCCCTGCGCTTATGGTAAAAATATGAAAACTTAAGTGTGGTAAATCATGCATCTATATATTTAATACCCACACATATTGTTTGACTGTAGAAAGCATGCTTAACCACCAGTGTAAATAACCACTTTTGCAGTATAATGCTTGTTGAAAGTGATGTTTTTGAGTAAATAAATATAGAAGTATTTACATGTATTTCCATGTTTACTGTAGACATTTGGAGGGGTGGATCCAAAGCTACACAGTGGACCTGTGTTCTTCACCAACATACACAAACAGTGGTACTATGAGGTCGTCATTGTGGATGTACAGGTCAATGGAGAGAGCATCAACCTGGACTGTAAAGAGGTACACTGAATTCATAACCATCATGATGGAAGTAATCTTTGCCAAATTTCCTTACACCAAAATTTTGTGTGTACTTTTTCCTGGTTCTCAAAAATTCTCTCTGATTGTCTCTCTCTCTCCCACAGACGAGAAAGAGAAATGTGTGACATTCTTATAATAATCATGGATTTCTTCATCTGAAAATATCATTGTTTTTTGATTTCAGTATAATTTCCCAAAGACCATTGTTGACAGTGGAACAACGGACCTGAGATTACCAAACAAGGTGTACACATCGGTCATTGACCACATCAAAAACTATGTACAGGTAAGTTACAAATATTTCAAACAATCAACATCCTTTATAACATGAACATTCTTTATTGAAATTACAAGATAAACACATGTATTAGGTTGACTACACTAAAGATGTTCAAGTAGGTATCCATAATTTTGCTCCGATAGCTGAACAGATTGAAGCCATCTGAATTTTATTTTATCCCTGCTATGTTAGGGAGGATATATTGCAATCATTTTGTCTCTTTTCTGTTCATAAATCTTTCCTATCAGGTTACTGATAATTGCTTAAAAAGAAGAAAGAACAGAGGGTTATCTTTGGCCCCCAAAATGTGTTATAAACCAGACCTGAGGTCATTCTGAGGTCATTTGACCAATGTAAATGTTAAATTACAAAAAAAATGACATTTTCATGCTTAGTCCATTCTTTTTGAGGAGAAGAAACATCAGAGGCTCATATACTAATGATACAGGTTTCTTATGACCCAAAGTTTTGTCATGACCCGACCCTGACCCAAGGGTCTTTTGATAAGGTCAAGTTCATATGATCATCACCATGGTTGTTTTGTGCCTTGGTTCATAATGTTTAAAATTTGTGTTTTCAGAATTCCCCCAAGGCTCCTGCCTTGACTCATGGATTCTGGACATGGAGACTATTGATCTGTGCTATAAAGACTGGGGCAATTCCCTACGACATTTTCCCATTTGTTGCCTTAGGGTTTGCAGAGAATGACCAACAGTCCTTCAAGATCATTGTTGCTCCACAGGTAGGTATTTTTGTTCATTTGACAATTTGTGATATCGTATGTTTAGAGTGTATTTAAACATCATTTTTGTTTTTTCCTTCATTCCTCACAGAACATTGCATTTGCTGATAATGCAATGGTTTCTGGTCAATAGTTTTGTAGTGCAGATTTGATAAAATTTTACTTGAAAATAAATTTGTCTCAACCAGGTACCCACCACACAGTTGTCAAATTGTATAGATGTGCCTTGTTTATTTTCTTCAGCAAAAGTAATTTAATATATGATTTATTTTGATTTAAAAATAGAATCTGCATTTGTATTTGCTCTTTAACAAGAGTTGACATAAGGAAATTCTAGTATGGTATCAAAGAAAATAAATAAAAACAATCATGGGTTAAATGCATCAAAGCTTGTTTTTGTCTTTTTTCAGCAATACATTAAATCTGTAGGGAAGGATGATGAAAATCCAGATGAAATATGCTTCAAGCTTGGTATTGCAAGTTCTTCATCTGGTAAGTTACAAGTCAAAGATATGGGTAATTTTCATTAATTTTAAATGTTCATAGAGACGGACCCTTCCCCCTCCCACCTAACCCTCCTCCCCACCTTACCGCATGATAAGTTTTTAGCTCACCTGAGCCAAAGGCTCAAGTGAGCTTTTCTGATCACAATTTGTCCATTGTCTGTCGTTGTCGTCGTCGTTGTCGTTGTTAACTTTTCACATTTTCATCTTCTTCTCAAGAACCACTGGACAGATTTCAACCAAATTTGGCACAAAGCACCACTAGGTGAAGGGGATTCAAGTTTGTTCAAATGAAGTGCCACGCCCTTTTTAAAGGGGAGATAATTGAGAATTATTAAAAATTTGTTGGTATTTTTCAAAGATCTTCTTCTCAAAAACTATTCAGCCGGAAAAGCATAAACTTGTGTGGAGGCATCCTCAGGTAGTGTAGATTCACGTTTGTTCAAATCATGGTCCCTGGGGGTAGGGAGGGACCACAAGAGGGGGGTCAAGTTTTACATAGGAATATATAGAGAAAATCTTTAAAAATCTTCTTCTCAAAAACTATCAGGCCAGAAAAGCTCAAATTAAAATGGGAGCATCATCAGGTAGTGTAGATTCAAGTTTGTTCAAATCATGGTTCCCGGGGGTAGAGTGGGGCCACAATTGGGGGATCAAGTTGTACATAGGAATATATGGAGAAAATCTTTAAAAATCTTCTTCTCAAAAACTATTAGGCCAGAAAAGCTCAAATTTTAATGGAAGCATCCTCAGGAAGTGTAGATTCAAAATTGTTCAAATCATGGTCCCCGGGGGTAGGGTGGGGCAACAATTGGGGGATCAAGTTTTACATAGGAATATATAGAGAAAATCTTTAAGAATCTTCTTCTCAAAAACTATTAGGCCAGAAAAGCTCAAATTTTAATGGAAGCATCCTCAGGAAGTGTAGATTCAAAATTGTTCAAACCATGGTCCCCGGGGGTAGGATGGGGCCACAATTGGGGGATCAAGTTTTACATAGGAATATATGTAGAGAAAATCTTTAAAAATCTTATTCTCAAAATCTATTAGGCCAGATAAGCTCAAATTAAAATGGAAGCATCCTCAGGTAGTGTAGATTCACGTTTCTTCAAATCATAGTCCCCGGGGGTAGGGTGGGGCCACAATTGGGGGGTCAATTTTTACATAAGAGTATATAAAGAAAATCTTTTAAAAAATTTCTTTTAATAACTATTTGGCCAAGAAATCTCAAATTGGCGTGTAACCATCCTCAGATAATGTAGATTCAAGTTTGTTCAAATCATGGTCCCTGGTGGTAGGGCGGGGCCACAATGGGGATACATTTTTATATATAGAGAAAATCTTTAAAAGTCTTCTTCTCAAAAGTATTAGGCCAGGAAAGCCCAAATTTGAGTGGAGGCATCCCCAGATCATATAGATTCAAGTTTGTTTAAATAATAGTCCAGGGGTAGGGTGAGGCCACAATGGGGGATGAAATTTTACTTAGGAATATATAGAGAAAATCTTTTAAAATCTTCTTTTTAAAGACTTTTTGGTCAGAATAGCTTAAACTTGTGTAGAAGCATCCTCGGGTAGTGTAAATTCAAGTTTGCAAAATCACAGTCCCTAGTGGTAGGGCGGGACCGTGATGGCGGTTTGAATTTTTACATAGGAATATATAGAGAAAATCATTAAAAATATTCTGGGAAAGTTTTTGGTCCAAAACTCAGTACTTAGTGTGAAAGCACAGGTTATGAGATTAAAGGTAGATTTAAGTTTGATGAAACCATGATTCCCTAGAGAATAGTAGGGCCACGAAATGGGGGGGGGGGGGTATATAGGATTAGAGAAAAATCTTAGAGGTACAACAACAAAAAGGGCTTGGTATTTACCAAAAAATAAGAGGTGGATAAAAATTGGCAGATTTTCAATTTTTTTTTAGCAAGATCTACTGTACTCAGTTGTCAAAATATTTTGATACTGTAATGCTAATTTGATCAGAATTAAGGCAATTGTTGCTCAGGTGAGCGATGTGGCCCCTGGGCCTCTTGTTAGTGGATTGTGCTGTTTATTCATGTAATCCTCTTTTATATTGATAGTTGATGCTGTTTCAATGTATTTTTGTGTCTTACTATATACATATAAATCACTCATGTTGCTTTTAGGTACAGTCATTGGAGCAGTTGTGATGGAGGGTTTCTATGTGGTCTTTGATAGACAGAGCAATAGAATAGGGTTTGCCGACACAACCTGCCCAGCGGTAGCCCAGCAGTTCAACCGGTCACACATGTCTGGTCCTTACCAGTTTTCAGGTTTGTCTGCATTTAATTTAAGTTCTTTTTGAAAGATTTTTCTACACTAAAAAATCATAATAAAATAATTTTTGTTTTTGGTTGGTTAAAATTCACATGTTTATATGAAGTTTCTTTCATGTGTAGAGTTTTAAAAAAAGTATTTCGAGTAAAGAGTATGTTTTTAAAAATGTATATTTGTTAAGCGCTGAAACATACGTTAATCCCAATGATCATCAGACTGTGATCATAAGGTGTGTTTACCGTTAACAAACACATTTTGTTCATATATTCCAGGTTCCATAGGGAACTGTGCCTATGCTAAACCAGAGAAATCCAATAAGACCCTGACGATAGTAGCGTACGTTTTGGCGGGAATCTGCGGAGCTTGCATTCTGCCCTTGCTTTTCCTCTTCGTTCAGTACCAGTGGCGGACATCGAAGTGTTATGAAAAGTTGAAACGGCAGAATTCGGATGGAGACTCAAACGATTTGATCGATGAACCATCATTTATGCATGAATCGTAATTACGCAGAGCATTAAATTTTTCTACAGGTAGATTTGTGAAACTGAAAAGGTACTTTGATTAATAATACATATAATTATGTTTAACTAAGAAAACTTTAGGAATGGTGTTTTTAGAGGTGTTTTCTGTTGAGGTGTTAGAATTTTCATCCGGTAGTGAATGTTGTAATATGCTATACATCATGTTGTGGGCCTCAATCATAGATAGTATTATTTTCCATGTAAACATGTATTTTACATATTTTTGAGTAAACGTAGATGTACATGTATACAATGCCTATCACACAGGATCTAATGTATACAGTATACATGTGTATTTTTTATATTGCCTAAGCTAATGATAATTTGGCATTACCGCTATATAACACAAACTCATATGATATTGTGCTCTTCCATTGGTGCATCTCTTGTATTCCAAGACAAACATGCTACAGTAGTTAGGTGGTTGTTGGTTGAATTTGAACAACAATCTCAAAATATTTATGAAAGTAAATAGTGCATAACTTTAATGGGCATTTTATAGCTTAAAATTAGCACTGTAATCTTTGATTTTGGCATTGTTTGATCTTGTATAAATCAGCCATAAACTGGCTATTTTAAGCCTGGTTTGTAAATTACCTGCAAGATTGAAATATACCAGAAAATAAATTCTATGTATTTCTTAAACTTTTCACAAACAACTATACTTTAAGTTCTTTTAGTACTTTGATTTATTCCTGCACATGTAGTACATGTACTGTAGAACCGGTACTTTAACACTCGGATCTTCTTAGTATAAGGAAGTAAAATATATACCCTATACAATGTACATTTTGTATATTTAAAGAGCAAAATTTCCCTCAATTCTTTAACCTTAACCTGTAATCCTGAAATCCCGGAATATGTGTAGCATCTACCTTTTGTCTAGAATATACATACATTAGTATAAAGGTATAGTATATGTATTTAATGTTATTAAGTCTGTATGGGTTCTTGTACAGTTTAATTTTTTACAACTGCATGGGTATACATGTATGTTATTAATAATGTATTAAAAAGTGCATTTTATAAAGTTGCAGTTGAAAATAGGACAAGTTGTTAATGTTTAATGATTTTGTGTTCAGTTGGTTATTATATTATTGAATCTCAATATGTAAACATAATTTTGAGTACATATATTAAGAAGGATATATAATCAAAATGAAAGTACATTATCTTCAAAATGTAATAACTGTTCATGAAATTTACATTATTTGGCCATAAAATGAAGATGTCTCATTTTTGCTTAAAGATCATGGCTACATAGTTGTTAGCATGTATAGTGAAATGTTTATTCATGTTCAATTGAGGTTGTACATGTTGTTGACTAAATACCGTCATACTATATAATTAATAATATGTCCTTTATATATATTTCAAATTCAGTGCATATTTTGTGCTGTGTAGCACAGCTAGCATTAGTGCTTGTTGTAGCTATTACGCTACAGTAAGGGAGAAAATCATGTTATACTCATTAATTAGCTCCATGCAATTAAGAATAATTATTGTAGTTTGATTGGGTGCACATCAGCAACTTAACGAAAAAAACACTCAAAAGTGTCCTAATATTAGTACACGTACATTACGTACTAATATTTGCTATACCCTGTTAGTATATTATATACTCAAAAGCTGGTGTTTCACTTCTCAAAGTCTTCTTTGTTATGTTTATGAATATTTTTGTCATTTATGCATTCTCTTCATAGCTTGATTAGGTATATACATGAACATTCGTATGTGTATATACCCACCTTCTTTGTTTTGAATTATAAAAAGATATATTTATTTCACTTTTTGACATTACACTGCTGCCATTTTTTCATTTCTATAAGGTTTCATGTCTGTTCTAGCTTTCATAAGTATATTGCAATCAAATCCTATTTCCTAATTCTATACAGCTTTGAAATTCTTACTTTGCGTCTATTTTGTTGTAAACTGTGGTTTCATTAAGAAAATTCAATTGGCATCAATTTTCATGGATATGTTAATCTGTTGACAAATTAATGGTCCATTTTATAAAACCTGCTATCAAATACATGTATTTAACTCTGATGGACATTAGGCTTTTGTTGATCACCATGAAATCCACAAAAATTGATGTTTAATCAGTATTGATGAAACCACAATTTATTGCATGGACAAATGATTTGGAAAAAAGTTCTAGAACTTTGCTATAAGTCATGCCTGGAATATAAATAATATGACATCTTCAAGGCTCACTACATTTAAGCATTAAGTGGAAGTTACGGTACTTTGTAGATGTAGTTTTATCTAGTTTTAGGGACAAATTGTTATGGTTTAGGCAGCTATGAATGGAATGATATTTTAATTATCATCATGGTTACAACCTGTTAAATTGTTTATCAAGCTGAGAGATAAATATATAATACATAAGTCTATTATTCATGAAAATAGATTTTCATATGCTGGTTATGTCTTATAGATTTATAAAATAACATCTCATATTGCTAGCAATAATGTGAATAATGAATCTGAGAATACTTTAAAAAAAAAATAAATTCAAGTTAAAAGGGTACTGTAAACGTACTATATTTAGCTTATACGATATTTAGCGTAATATGTTTTTACAACAAGTTAGCGTAGATTTGATTTAGCGCATTTCAGAATGTACCTATTTATCTACTTATGTGTATTACATTTGGCGATGTACTTGATTAAGCGGCCGCCGTTTTCCGCCAGAAACGCTAAATAGAATACACAGTCAAATGTAATACGTTTACAGTATTTGGTTTACAAAACATAATTTTGTACAGTTATTTAGTAATTTCAATACTCACAGCTCTTTATAATATTGCAATATTTTTTCTGTGATACTTGTGGGTATTTTTCAGGTTTAGATGATATTTTCGCACCATGATAGACATTATTACTCACTGGTTTATGGAATTGGGTTTTCATAGAAGTATATTATGATTCAGGTGTTTCAACTTCAAAAAACCTTGCTTATTTGTAGAGAATTCATTGATGTACATATGATATATAATTAATTGCCAAATGGTGTAAAAATTGGAAATAAATGCTTTAAATCTTATAAGGAATTACATTACTAATAATTGTACATGTATATAAATTATGTCTCTTCTCTAGTCAGAAAGATATTTTTTAATGCAAAGGCAACATGCTGCTAAACTGGTTGGGAATTAGTGCAGGGTTTCTAGGAAAGTTAGATGAAAATAATGAAGTTGTATATACCTGTATACATGTAGGCAGGAAAATAAAGAGTTTAATTTATTAATTCATTATACCCCCCTTCAAAGAAGGAAGGGCATATTGCTTTGCTGCTGTCTGTCGTTTGGTCCACTTTTTTTTTTTCAAAGAGGATGCACAAGTTGAAATGAAATTTGGTATACAGATTTATCAAAATAATATCTAGGTCAAGTTTGATTTTGGATACAATTGAGCAATTTTCGACAGAGTTGTGCCCCTTGGACTTAGAAAAATTCCAATTATTTGCAGTTTCTGTTCATTTTCTTCTCAGAGGTACACATATTAAAGTAAAATTTGGTATACAGGCTTATCATAATAATATCTAGGTCAAGTTTGATTTTGGATACAATTGAGCAATTTTCGACAGAGTTGTGCCCCTTGGACTTAGAAAAATTCCAATTATTTGTAGTTTCTGTTCATTTTCTTCACATTGGATGCACATATTAAAATGAAATTTGGTATACAGGCTTATCATAATAATTAATATCTAGGTCAAGTTTAATTTTGGGTACGATCAAGCATCTTTTTTGACAGAGTTATGTGTCTTGGACTTAGAAAAATTTCAGTTATTTGTAGTTTTACGTTCATTTTCTTCACAGGTGTTTCCAAGGGCTGGGGCATAAGTGTTTTACAAACATCTCTTGTTGTAAATTTAAAGCTGCCTTTCCTTTAAAAACAAATGTTTATCAAAAAATGGCTTATTGAGTTATATCTTACAAGTTGAAAAAAGCATTTTTTTTAAATCTTCCAATAGAAAGTTAGGGATGAAGGAGGCAAATATAAAATGGTACATTTAACACAAATTTCCTTGTATACATCAGTATAAAATCTTAGGTAAGATAATCAGTGTAAGCGCATTTATTCATTTCATTTTCTACTTGGTTGCACTAATGGTTAAAGAAATAGGAGACCAGTTTGAGCAAATCACCATGATTCAATTATTGAGCATACACTAGTACATGTATTGGACATTATCAGACACAGAGTATATATATATAAGTTTATGTACTAAAAGAATCTAAATTTTATTTGATAAAACATTCTTTACATATATACAAAATGTTAAATGTTATATAAAAAATCATTTTTGCATACATCCAATAGACAACTTTACAAACTGTTTTTATTAAAATTATTTTTTTTATACAGACCTATACACATATGTACATGTATGTGTGTAGCAGCTGAAAAATCTAAAATGAGTAAAATAATTACAAAGACCTTTTTTCATTTAAGGTGGAATAACACATCATCACAAAATGGCTGACCGCTGATCGAAATGAAATTTCGTTTTATTAAAACAATTTTATGGACTAAAACATGTAACTTACTACATAGCCGAGTGAATAAAGTGTCGGACTTGTGATCCGTACTTCCCGAATTCGAATCCCACAGGGTTTTACTTACTGGAATAATTATTTTAGATATTCATTTTTTATCCCCAAACTGCAAATTTTTCGCTTATTTGACATTTGTACAGTTTATTTATCATTATATCTTTCATTTTCAAAACATTTTCTGTTAATTTGAGTGACTTTTTTCAGGTGTCTTATTCCATCTTAATAGCGAGCGCAGCTCGCCGGCGCGCAGCGCCGGCGCGAAGCGAGCTCTACCGGCAAGGCGTGTGTGAATAGAAAATTCGGACTATTTGCACATTCATTCAACGGATTTTTTTGGCGTCAGTAAATCGGACCAGTAATGCATCGTTTTAATCGTCCCAGTAGTTCCCTGTAATCATGGCAATTTTTATCACTTCACACTCTCACGAGAATCAGCAAGACAAATTTAGACAGTAAAAACAATAACGATGTAAGCGACATACAGTCAATGTTACCTCTAAAGTTCACCTCAGTACACTTTCAATCAAAAATAATCGTGTGACGTCACAAACGTTTACACATTGATCCGATATATTTTTTCGGAGTCAGTAAATTTTGACCCACAATTCATAGTACCAATGGTTTCCAACCTCACGTTCCAACATCACGTTCTCCCGAGAATCAAAGTAAAACCTTTGAAAAGCTTATAAGATGTGTAATTTTAAGAACATCATGCTTTTTAAGTAAATAAAACAGTATACTTCGCATACTTTTATTTCTCAAGGGAATTTTAAAGAGTAAGACGACACTTAACCAACGTCAGCTTTGACGTCACAATAAGCACTGATAAGGGGAAATTACTCTAATTGAAGTTATTGTAAATCTGCTGAAATGACCAAAATCCTCTCAAAATCTTGCAAAGGCTAAGATAAAGAACAGCTGACGAATAAGGACATTTCTTCAGATACAGGAAACAGTTGTAAATTGCACTTATTTGGATGAATGCTCACAAATATTTTATTCACTATAATTACGGTAATTTCCTGAAACGTAACGTTATACGTAGCAGCGCCTTTTTTTAAAGGGGTGGGTGGGTGGATGGCAGCCTCATCCAAAAAATCTTTGCAAGCAAAAAGAAAAATAAATCATGAAAATTCTAATCCTTCAGCTCTTTAGCAGTTCAATGGTTTCTTTATTTTCACTTCCATTTATTACATGCGGGGGGGGGGGGGGGGGGGGGGGGGGGGGGCAACACCATGTTCTTTTAACATGATAAACAAATATTTTAAAGCGTAAACTAAAAATAAAATTAAACATTAATTATTTTTTTTAAGTGGAGGGGCAAATCCATGGTAAGTCGATTTTCTATGTATAAATTGACAAAAATGAAAAAAATTTTAGCATGGGGGGAGCTCTATGATGAGTCAAGTTTTATATGTAAGTTTAAGAAAAAATGTCTACTGCAAAAAAAAAAGGGGGAAATCAATCATAACCACAATCACTTTAAAAGAGGAGATGCAGTGCAATGAATATTTATATATTAAAATCTTTATTATTATTTAACAACATTGTATCTGAGATTAAACTATTGTTCTACATATAAATAAATAAATTATAACAAATCTTATAAACTATGAATAATGAAAATTTACTGAAAAATAGGTATGTTTTATTTTTTGGCATTCAAATTTCACGTTTTTAATTTTATTTTATTAATTTATTATAATTCATTGTTTGATCACATGCTGTGCTCGCCCCAACGGTCGCACCGTAAAACATATTAGTTGCACATGGAAAAAAAATGCAGGTTTAACAGGTATGAACGTGAATGGGTTAATACTCAAAAATAAATATCATATATATGTACAGAACCAAACATGATCACAATTCATTCATTCTCATTCTACATGAAATAATAAGCTGCAGAGGAACCAGTTATTATTCTAAACTTTTGATCATCACCACTGTAAAAATGGTGTCTGGGTAATTTGAGTACAAATGGCCGCTGTATACTGTCTGTACCCAAACTCTGTCATTTACTTGTAGGTGTTGGACAATAAGATTAGATCCTGTCTGATAGGTATGATTGGATGATCCTAAATAGGCCATCACCCCAGCCTTTGCCATGCCATTGATCATTATTTTTGCCCAAAATTGTCCTCGGTAGTCTGCCATGATATTACAAGATATAATATAGAGTCCATTTTGGGGGACCGTAAACACCCCTGTTGTTTTGTCATATCCTCCTCCCACAGCATACAAAATTAAAGGAAAACTTACTCTTTCTTGTGCATTATACAATCCACTATTTGCACCAGCTGAGAATGCTACTGTTCCTGTAATAAGGAATCATGCAGTCAAATCACGACATGTTTTAAAAACGGTATTATTTCAAATAGAATATTGAAATAATCATTTCAGTCCCAACAAGAAAATATGAATATAGAAATGATTAAAACAATATTAAAAGATAAAATTCATAGGAAAAAAATTGTTATTATGGCAAATATATAATCCATTAAGGTGGTATGGAAAACCTCCATATTTCCTATCGAAATAAATCAAGTATAATTTTAAAAATGTTTTCTTTCCAAAAATGGTTACTGAACAGCGTATTGCAGTGGGTTAGAGCATTACATGTAACTACGAATCTGTGAGTCAGGTTCAAATCCCACTTTGGCTTTTATGATTTTTATCTTTTTAAAAAATTTTAAAACATGTTTAAAATTTGAAAATTCTTAACCCATGACAGTTTGTTGTTTATACTATGTACTTTTATCAACATTACAATATTGACAGGTGTACGTCCCATACCATCTTAAATTAAGTTAAGAAACTTTTCGGATTATTGACAGGTGATTAAAATAACTTATTAAACAGGTGGTGCATCTTTACAACCTTTATATATACAGTGCCTTCTATCTTGTTTTTTGTGAAAGCTTTTTATCTTTGTAAATATATCCAGAGGTCTAGGATTATCATTTTGTCATTGTCAGTTCAGGATCCTTGACACCACATGATTTCTACTTTTTATGACAGTACGTCACAACATGCCGATTTTATGCATTGTGAAACAGTTTATATCGATCACCATAATATGGTGTCAAGCTCTGTGGCGCAAAGGGTTTAGCTTCGGCCTGGCAACCCACTGGTCCCGAGTTTGAATAAAGCAGGGACTTTTATTTTCAAGAAGAGCGGTAAAATTTAAAAAGTTGATTTGAAAAATTAATTTTAAGTCAAAACATGCTAAAAATCCATATCTTTTGGTTATTTAGAAAAATGTATGAAGATCTTGTAATTACATGTTAATTATCTCATTATTACGAGTTTATTATCTTGTTATTACGAGAAAAAAGTCGTAATAACGAGAAATGATCTAGACTATATGAAATGGTGCGTTTCATTGTTTTACATGTAGTCTCTTTTTGTTAAATGGATGAACATATGTTTGAAATTTATAAAATCAGTGAAAGATATTTCACAGGAAGGAGCAAAGCAGGTTGACTAATAAATTAATTGATCAATTTATTAATCTGAAGGATAAATAAACTTGCACTTTGTCAATTTTGGTTATTTTAACTGTTTTTATAAACTCAAACCTTAATTAATTGTAATTAATTATACTTTAGAATCAAGGTACAGCAAACTCAACACCAATATCTAACAAGCTATATATGCATGTACGTTAATTGAGCCAATAATGCAAAATCTGTATTGTGGGGTAGCGCAATACTCTGACTACTTTAATGCAGTTCTTCTATTTCTTCAAAAATGAAAATTTCAACTTCAAATTCTTTTCTTATTTCTCTTAAAGTTGCAACAATGACCAACGAATTCTTCTTCTGAATCAATTTCAAAAAAGCCTTTCAATATCATATTCAAATTTAAAATTAGCGATTTCGTCACTCTCAGTATTAATTAATCCCCAAAACTGATCATTGCTAGTGATTAAAATTTGTTTATAAGGCTATCGTTATTAAACATTTATATTGTGTGTCATAAAAATAATTAAGATACCAGTTTGAAGTTTTAGAAATGAATCCTTCAATTTCGTCACATCTAAGCCCAGGGACTGGGACATGTTCTGAATGTTATTTTTTTGTAAGGAGTTGCTGATTTTTCAAATGGGTCACAGAGTATTCAAGAGTTTTTGTTCTATTATCCACATTCTTTGTTTTATTATCCACATCAGATAACAAAAGTAATATGTAGTGTTTCAGAATCGGACAGAAAACACTATCGATTATCGAATCGAATCGGAAACACCATTTCGATTCATAATCGAAAATAATCGGTGATTTTCAACTTACTGAATTTATAGTTACATGTATTAATTATGTACACGTACTTATAGTATATTCAAGCAAATATAACTAACATAGGCATTTGCAAAATGAACTTTAATAAATATGGTCATGAATGCACTTCTGTTTCAAACGTCTATTATTATTATTATTAAATCATAAACAAGAAGTTATATTTCAGCTAGATAGATTTTGTTTCGAGATAAATAACACAATATAAGTCAATAGAAGTTTTGTATTTCAATATAGGGCATTATAGGCATTCAGCTTTTGCAGATTAAAAGTTTCTGTTATGTGACAGAGTGTTATTACTATTATAACAATTAAAGCCGTAGTAAGTTATGAACTTTCTGTTCAAGTATCAATTTTTTATCAGAAAAAATACAGAACATGTACGAGGTATTTACCACTATTCAGTTTTCAATTTTTCACAAGTACAAATCCATATTCATTTTCAAAAACACTATTGTGTCCTCCTAAGACCATCTCATTCTAGATCTTGGATTTTAAATCATCGTAAACGCTGATCATAAAAAAAAATTAATTTATAAAATAGAACTGGCAAACTTCACTGACCGCGCAAAGCAACAAAACATGTCTAACATGTGACGTGCAAGTCGTGGTGTGAAGCTGACATTTTTTTCTGTTTACCTTTTTTGGCATACGATTTTCTACAGAGTTTGCAGAATAACTGACTACCATACTATAAGTTCTGTCTACTTTTTTTTTTGTAGTGAAGCCAAACTATTTCCATACAACCTACCGGGAAGTCCGAAATATCTGACGTTTACCTGGCTTTTAAATGATTTTGATATTTTACTTGCCTGGCATGTTAAATATCAAAATCGTTTAAAAAGCCAGGAAAACGTCAAATATTTGGGACTGCCGACCGGGTTGTCCTTAGTTAAGGGTAGATCTGAGACCCTGTCGTCGCGTCCTGCCCACTTTGCCCAGCCATTTTAACTTTGAACTTTATTTAGAGTTATCGTTCTTTTCGGAAATTAAAAAATGCATAGAACCGGCACAAAACGGATTTGTTTACCGCGAGTTCAAATTTTAGTCAAATGTTTACCGACTATCGATGTCAGCTTTCAGCTATCGATTGTCGGCATCGGTAGCAGTCTAACGACGATTTTTCGATCGTCGGCGACTATCGCTGAATCACTAGTAATATGCTATGATCCTTCCATTGTAATTCTTTAATAATGCCAGATATATTCTTTATGAATTCCTGTTTGTTTTCTTGAATTGTCTGTTCTAAATTAAAGGTAATGATTTTTTCAAGTATTCGCACATCATCTGGAGTTGTCATATTTTGCTGTAGGTACATGATGGTGGAGTCCAGTTTATCAAGTTTGAGTTTCATTGCAATATTTTCTGATAGTAGGAGCGTAGTTGTATGGTTAAATGCTCCAATCTGAGCTGTTAACAAAGTCTGCTGTTGTTCAAATAACTTCTGTTGCTGTAGCAAACGTTGATTTTCCAGCTTTAGTGAAGCAAAATCCGAAAGTACAGAATTTAAAGTTGTTTCCAAATGAAGCAGTTGTTTCATGTAGATATCATGATCTTTTTGTTCAGTGGAAGGTGCTGAGATATTGCTTTGCCCATGGAACAACAAGCCATTAGACTGTAAAATTATACAGACAAACACGGGAAGACTGGAACCCCAAAACATTTCTGGTTTCGACTTATCCAATGGTTAAGAAAAACTGTTAATACCTACAGGTACCTAGTTATATATAATAAGTATATAATTGTGTTATCTTTGTCAAAGATATAATATCAAAAAGCAAATAACATTGAATAATTATCACGGTATATGACAACTAGAGCAAACCAACTTCGATATATACATGTACATCTGAGATAATAAAAATGAAAATCTTCATGTATGAATTTAAAAATTAACCATACTACCGGTACATGTACTGTAAGTAGATAAAATGATAAATATAACAAAGTACATGTATAACATTATTTCTCAGCTTTCAAATAAAAAACAACTTACCATAAGTATTCTTAATCCTGAAGATAAAAAATAGTTTAATTAATTTAATTGTCTTTAGCATCCTATGGTATAACCTTGCTTATTTTCAAACTACGAAAGAACATATTTATCCAACATAAAATTAATTGGTCAGAAATTTAATAAGGGTATTAAGGCTAATTGTGAATTAACCCAAAAGAAGGAAAAGCTAGCACAGGGAGAATATGTAAACAACATATATCCATAGATGTCTGAGTTTCAGATATTATTAGTTAACTAGTACATGTAGATCGATTCCTAAGGTTATATATTAGCTGTACTACAACTATGTTAATCGACCTGGCTGCACAATTTACGTCAGTATTTATAACTATAAAAGTTGAATGTGAACCAAAAGCCTGTAACTCAGTAAAATGGTAAATAAGCTCTTCCAAGTGATAATAAAAACCAGTGAGGGACGAGATTTCAAAGGACCTCAGACTTTAAACTATAGCCAGATATGTTCTATGACATGGGGTCCTTGGAAATATAGGTATCAAGATAACAATTATGTTTATGCAATTAATTTGTAACAAATATATATTGCATTTTCATACAATAAAGCATTTTAGTAATTGGTTATTCCAAGAGTTGTTCCCCTTGATACAGAGCAAAGAGTGAAGATATAGCCTGAGAAAATCCTGCACCTGAACGAATTAACAAGGCCCATTAACGTCTGTTTTCTATAAAGTGTGAAATTTAACATATAGAAGTTCTCCAATAGATGATCATTCATGTATTCATTAAAATTTTTGAAAAAAAAAATTAATCAATGGTAATTCCAAAGAATCAATATTTGAAACAATTTATACAAGCTAATCATAAAAGAGTGGGGATAAAAAAAACTAACATTGTGTCATTAAATTCTAAATAATTTGTGTAATATTAAGAAATACAGCTATTTAACAGACAAAACCAATGAACGATTCGCGATACCCCGATCGTCAAATCAGCCGAATCACTCAAGGAACTAATTGTACTGGCACCTGTAAAGTTTACGGTGCGTTGCTGCTGTAAACATCCGCTGCAAACAACGATATGTTTCGAGATTCTGAATGGTCTGAGGAGGCAACTTAAACGCCGATGTTATGAGTGACATCCAGCTGTACAACAAGGTACTCCCGGTTCTAATTTTTCTGTTTGTTTGGTTGTTCCTTAACCTTTTCGGTCTAAAACAACAGAGGAAATACTGGCTACAAATACAGAAATAAGTTTGGGGGTTTAAAAAAAAAGAATTTAGATAAAAAAGAATTTACAGACTGAAACCATAGCGAAAGAGTTTTTAGATCTTCATCACCGATCTCATAATTTTCTACTTTCCCGCTAAAACGGATGTAACGTGTAATAGGCCCTAATTAGCGTTAGAATTAAGGTATACGTACCCACAGGGGCTTCTCACAAACCTTTTTGTCTTCTTACTCCGTGACCACCCCTATACTATACAACAAAATATTCTATAATATACGTATGTGTAGTATAGGGATGGCCACATAATAAGAAGATAAAAAGTTTGTAATGAGCTCCTTTGCTTCTGCTTGCCAGCCTATAATTAATGTTCTGTGACTCAATCTATGCTTGTGTTGAAAAGATGTAAGGGAGGTTGATTTATTTGTATCATCTTAGAAATATTGCCTGACAAATATGCAGACAGTGGACTTCAATGTTTATTAAAGGGTTAAGAAAAGTGAATTTAGCTGTTCTACAAGTTAGCACAGTTGTTCAGTACGGAATCTGTATCAATTGGTTTTGTGTACATTTTACTTCTACAAACAGTTTGTGGGTGTATAGGCCAAATGGATACAAAACCCAGGCTTGTTCTAAAAATTGAAGTAGATCTATAGAGGGAAGAAATAAAAAAGTAGAATGGCCGGGGTCTAGCATATCGCTATAGGTAATTATGTTGGTATAGGCGAAGGAATTCCATGTCCCCCGGGTCTTAGAGACAACCCTGGCTTGCAATGATGGGATCAGTTGGACAGAAACATTAGATATAGTCTTGTTTTTGGCAGAAAACTGATATGCAAATGATATATTTTATCTGTATATTCCTTACATTGATGCATAGCAGTAATTATGAAACTATATAATCTATCTGTATAAGCTAAAAATCTTGAATTTTTTTTTATTTGATACAAAACTAATATAATATATATATAATGTAATCCTAATTTTTTTCAGAATATTTTGTCTTGTTTTTATAGTGCAGGACTTGGGATCATGAAGCGTTTTTAGACTTAAGTCTAAATTTCGGTCATTTATGAAATTCTAATTTGCCATAAAGTTACCCGGTATGTTTAAAATTTGTATATTATCAACATTATAAAGAGACACATTTTATATTAAGCATTTCATTTTAACATACATAGTGTATTTACTCAAAAGACAATATGACAGTTTACAAGTTTTGACTTAGGTCTAAGATTGCTTCATGATCCTGTGGTCAGGTTTATATATAATAGCATAAACTGCTCCAAGTTACATGTATGTTGTATAAAGGACGACATACATTACCGGGGTAATTAACATCAAAATTATATTCAGTCCTGAATTTATTCACCAATGCTAACCAGTGAGTGTTACCAGTGGTTACTGTACAAAAGAGGTGTATATCTATCGCTGTGCCTCACTTTTGCACCACACTGTATTTTCCAGAAGATGGTTACTATGGAAACACAAGAGTTTGAAACTAATCCAGAAAAAAGTAATATGATATAAATATAGCAATGTTTTTGGAAACTTCTACTCAATCAAAGAAGTTTTTTACAAAAATAAAAAGAAGAAAAATCTAAGCTAGAAAAGAAAGGGGATCTCAGGCAAACCAATTCTTTTATATTATAATGTTGATGAAGTTTTGAGAGTGTGCTCATCACTTCCTGTTCCGGTGAAGCATGACGACTGCCTATCTGCTGTGTTGTGTCCGCTGTAGATACAGATTGCAGAGTTCTCCCTACCAGGCCACATGTAGCAGCAGTTATTTGGTAAATGACCTGCTTTGTACTGATTGCAGAGATATCTGCAGAGGGTGGATCTAAAAGTTTACCAGTTTTTACATTATGAACTTTCATAATTTTTTTGTACAGTACGTGTACTAAGGGTAATATTTTTTAAGGTGCTCTTATACAGCTGTCATTTTATTTTTCCATATTTTGAAATGCCATACTGTTAACTTCAAGAAGTTTTACGTACAGTTTTACGTACAGTTTTACGTACAGTACACACTGGCTTCCATGCACTTAATCCTTAATTGTTACACATGCTATGCATATACAACAGTATTATACTAGCAGTTAGACTCAAGTCTTAGTAGAATCACAGTCTTTACAATAACTGACTTTTTGTAAATGGAAAGGTATTAAGATGATTAAATTTGACTTTATTAACAATATTTTTGAAAATTAATTGTGATTTGCTTTTAGCATTGTGCATACATGTAGATCTTAAAATATTTAGATTGGAAATAAATCAAGTATTCCCCCATTCCCACAACAATGATATTTTTCATGAATTTAAATTGCATACTAGATGTTATTTACTGTTTTCCTTAAATCCATAAAGTTTCTATCAATGAAATATACAATGTATATGTATTATCAAAAATGACATCCAAGATGTTCAATGGTGAAGACCCAAGTGAGTTTAAATTGATTTGAATCTTGTCTTATCAATTTATCAGCTATTCATAATGGAACAAAATAACTTAAGGAATTTATTTGGTTGTCAAAGTTTGTCAAAGGAATTTGTTAACTTTTAAAGTAAACATTTGTCTATCAATATTATGAATGGCCCAATTGTTCAATTTTGAGCAAAGATATATATAAGACTTTGTACAATTTCGATGTAAGTATTAGGGAAGGGTACGAGCATGATAAACATGAAAAGGCAATAAGTAAAATTGGGATATCCAAGTAGTAATACCAACCAATCAATTTCATACAGAGAGAAAACACAATGGCAAATACATTGACAGGAAATATTGGAATTTCTTTTCTTTTCTGTTATTGATTTCTTTTTTTTGGAAGTGGTGCCCACCTTATACTAAGTGCCATGTGTTCATGTTGATCAATTTTTCGCTACCGTATTGAGGGGTGTTTTAAATTAATAATTCCTGTAAAGAAAAAAAAAAGAAGGGTAGTACTGGGTGTAAGTCGCAGTGCTTAACCCATTGAAATCCGTTAGCAAATACCAGAGGGAGACTTTAAAAACCTTCTGCATGTGTTTTGTGTGTCTTGTGGGGGTCAATATCTGACCTGTTTAAATATTGAATAGGACCATTAGATTGACTCTCTGCCACCACAATCAAGACTCTGCTAGGCTGCCCCCCTTATCTTCTATCTCACTACAAATTTAAAATTCATTCTTCGCTATCAAAGTTATACCCAGCACGCTTTGCTACTCGACAGTCGTCTTTGATAAGTCACTATCCAAATTAATTTACATTGTTTAATTGTTTTTTTTCTGTTGATTTTTTTTAAGTCATGAACAACCTGATGTTATTTTTAATCAGTGATGAACAGATACTTGTCTTGGGTTTGTAAGTTATGAAGAAAAAAATTTAATCTGGCATGTGGCATATATTAAAGATCAAAATTCTAATCGCAGTGCTGGAAATATAGAAAAAAAATGAAAACAATCGGTTAAAGAACTGGTGGTGTTTCGTTCAGTAATTTAACATTGATGTGTTAATAAGGGATTAAATATACGGATCAATATTTTAAATGAGTTTAATTGAACGCAAGTGGATCTATTTATTGAATGTTTGCAAAGGTCAAATGCTTTAATCTGTTTGGGGTCCATTGTTCTGTAACTGACTGTGAGGTGCAGCGGACTGTTAATCTATAAGGATAGATATTTGTTTTACGGGTTGTTAATGAAATGAAGAGGATTGTTTTTGTTAACATGCAAGTGACGTAATTATATTAGTTCAGCTGTGGACTAAAATGGGATTTGAAAATCAAGATCAGGTGAGAGAAAAAATAATTCTATAAATTATTGAAATATTGTTTGAGACACCAAGGTTTTATGTCAAATGGACTGAACATGCTTAAAGGGGGGAGAGAGAGAGAGAGAGAGAGAGAGAGAGAGAGAGAGAGAGAGAGAGAGAGAGAGAGAGGAGAGAGAGAGAGAGAGAGAGAGAGAGATTGTTTGATTTGCTATGTAGACTTTCACAGATCATTCCTACCAATAAAAAAAAATATTCAGAGGACTGGTTTTGTGCCAAGAATTTGAAGCAATAATTTATCTACTGGTTCTACATGTATTACATGCAGTTATATGTTTTAAAAGGTTTGATATGGAATAGTAGCAAGACCGTCAGGCTTAAATTATGGTATGTACATTGCATGGTATTTCTAGGTCAAAGTAATGGAATAAGATATACCATGCATGCAGAAGGTACATTTGTACTGTGATTTTGATATGTAATTTTCCTCAACCATTTGTCATAATTTTTCAAAATTGTACTAATATATCAATACATTCCACAGATATCTTTAGGCTATTCATCAACAATAGCTTAGAATGTATGATCATATTAGCATATGATAACAGTAAATAAGAGTTGAGACTATTTAGTTACCGGGTACATTATTGTTTGTCTTTCAGATATCTGGAAATGACTTAACATCAACGGGGCCAGACAGGGCCCCTAATCAATCGGTGAGTATCATAAATTTCTAATTTCATTATAGAACCTGTGTGGGGTCCCATTAAAATTTTTTTCAAAGCTGAAAAATACCTGGTTGAGGGGTAAATTTTGACTTCATAAATCTTAATGTCATGATGTGTAGATGTTATTATTTGCTTGTTAATGAATTAAATAAAAAAAAACATATTTCTTTCAGATGGGTGAGAGCACTGAGGAAAACATCCGTAAAGAAAATGGAGATATCAAGAAACAGGATGCGGTCACTCAGATGCATGCCGCCGCTGTCAATGGAGACAAGGCCTTGCTGGCCAAAATCATCGTCTGTGAGTGGAATGTACACCTTATCAAATATAAATCTGTTTTGTAAGGCGGCCTTGGCCAGGCATACCAAGCCTTCATCCACTATGGCTTTGCATGCCCATCCATTTTTCTAACGAGAATAATGAGATACATATACAGTACAAAAGTGCTTTCAAATGCAGAAGTTGATGAACATTTTTTCTGTTATTCCTAAAAGCTAATTACATATTGTCAGGATTTTTGAAGTACAAGTATGTGGATTATCAGATATTGCATACTACATTTGAGTCTACCTGTAAATTAACCAGTCATGTTTGTTTATAGCTTTTAAGGCAAAACAAAATAAGAGAAATGCACCAAAATTGGCAAAATATATGATTTCTTTTAAACTATAAAGAAGAATGATTTGGAAATTGTCTCTTCTTGAGAGTTTAGTTCCTTTGAAAGACAATTAATTTTCTTCCATGAAATATCATTTTAGTACATGATTGTACAGAAAAGTTTTAAGATATTGTAAATATGTGGGTATATGCATGGGGTACATGAGAATAGATGATGTTCCACCAATCCACATCAAATCGATCCTCCAGAATGTTTGAGATTTACTACATGTGATTTCCAATCTGTTTTCTGTTCATGTTCCAATGTACCTAACATTTTTAGGAGGGTCTGGTTGAATCTTTCAGCTGATCCGTTACCCATTGGATGATACGGAGTGGTGCGAGTCTTTTTGATGCTTAACATTTTACACAGTTCCTTTATAACCTTAGACTCAAAGTTCCTGCCTTGATCACTATGCAATTTTTCTGGAAAACCATAGTGCAGGAAAAAATTTTCATATAATGCCTTGGCTGTGACCGTGGCTCTTTGGTTGCGGCAAGGTATGGCCTGCGCAAAGCGTGTAAAATGATCAGTTATGATCAATATATCTTCTGTCCCCCCTTTGCTTTTCTCAAGACTTTAAAAGTCAATGCACACTAATTCCATAGGGTGTGTACTTTCAATTGGGACCAACAGAGCAAAAGGCTTTGCTGGGGTTTTGCGCCTAATACATCTAGGGCAATCGTCTACCTTCTGACTAATTTCCCTTTCCAAACCTGGCCAAAAATACCTATGCTTAGCTAACCAAGGAGTCTTGTCCTTACCTGGATGACCGGTATCTCTATGAATTCCCTGAAAAACTACTTCTCTGTACACCTCTGGGATAACTAACTGATTCACCTCTCTGTCCTCAATTTTCGCGTTCCTGTATAAAATCCCATCTTTAAGATGAAGTTTCCTCCATTCCCTACAAAATCTCTGGACGGGAAAAATCTCTCTCTTCACATTATTGGTAAATCTGTTGGGATAAAATCCTTGTTCAATAAGTCCTATCACTCTTGCTATCACCTTGTCCTTCCTCTGTTCTATTCTCCAATCTATATCACTTATGTGTTGAACATCTCCAGACTCCTCATAATTAGCTACAGAGTCAGCTCCTATACTATGACAGTATGGTACAGCACATAACACAGACTGGCAAATGGCCTTGACAGCATCGGAGAACAGCTCTGGCTGTCTGGACAATCCATCCGCATCAGCATTCTGCCGACCGGGCCTGTAGGTTAAAGTAAAGTTATAACTTGCCAATGCAGCTACCCACCTTTGGCTTGTTGCATCTAACTTAGCTTTATGAAGCACATAGGTAAGAGGATTGTTATCAGTGACTACCTGGAAAGATGTTCCATATAGGTAATCATGAAATTTGTCACTGATCGCCCATTTGAGAGCCAGAAATTCCAACTTGTGGGCCGGATAATTCCTCTCACTTGGTCGTAATCCCCTACTGGCATATGCTATAACCTTTGTCTTACCGTCTTGCACTTGGTAAAGAACTGCCCCTAAACCAACACTACTAGCATCTGTATGCAAAGTAAATGGGAGTTTGTAATTTGCAAAACCAAGAATTGGAGGTTGGATAAGTTTCTATTGCAGATGGTTCATTGTTGAAGTACATGGGTTATATAGAGTGCTGTATAACAATTCCATTTATGAACATAGATTTAGCTGTCCCTGTGTTAATTGTACCAGACACTAACTTTAACAAAACCTGTCCTATGATCATAGGTACAAATGTACTAAGACTCTGTAGAGATTTAAGTGATGCTACTCAAAGTCTCAGTGAAATACCCAAACAATGGAAGAATGCATTTGAGGGCTTAAAATGTCAATCTTACTGTGTACGGTCTGTGTCTAAGAAGACAATTATGGTAGAACCAAATGAATCAGTAATGGTCAAAGGGTTTACTAAGGGTATTCCTGTCAAAGAGCATATGACGGTAGTTACTGAAAACTGTAATAGTGATTCCACTTTTACGGTGTGCCCCAGAATAGTAAAGTTGTCCACTCTGACTTCAAAACCATGTGTACAAGTTAAGATATGTAACATCTCTGCAAAGCCTATTTCGATAAAACATGGTACTGTGCTTTGTAGTCTACAAGAGGTTAAGGTGGTAGATGACCTTATGCCCATACAAGCAACCCAACCCAATACTATACAGTGTGACCCTATAGAGTTAGGAGTCAAAGTTGATTCCTATGCACTGAGTGACAAGCAATATGAGTATGTGAAGTCCATCCTTAGGGAATATAGTCATGTATTCTCAACAGGTCCATTAGACTTGGGAAAAACTAACTTAGTTAAGCATTCAATTGAGTTAGAGGACAATACTCCGTTTAAACAACCATACCGCCGCGTACCACCTGGTATGTATGACGAAGTGCGTCAACATATTAAAGAAATGTTAGATGCGGGAGTGATAAGAGAGTCAAATAGTAATTACTCCTCCAATGTCGTACTTTGCCGGAAATCGGACGGTTCATTGCGGTTTTGTTTAGATATGAGAATGTTGAATGCAAAAACTAAGTTAGTTTTTCCCAAGTCTAATGGACCTGTTGAGAATACATGACTATATTCCCTAAGGATGGACTTCACATACTCATATTGCTTGTCACTCAGTGCATTGGAATCAACTTTGACTCCTAACTCTATAGGGTCACACTGTATAGTATTGGGTTGGGTTGCTTGTATGGGCATAAGGTCATCTACCACCTTAACCTCTTGTAGACTACAAAGCACAGTACCACGTTTTATCGAAATAGGCTTTGCAGAGATGTTACATATCTTAACTTGTACACATGGTTTTGAAGTCAGAGTGGACAACTTTACTATTCTGGGGCACACCGTAAAAGTGGAATCACTATTACAGTTTTCAGTAACTACCGTCATATGCTCTTTGACAGGAATACCCTTAGTAAACCCTTTGACCATTACTGATTCATTTGGTTCTACCATAATTGTCTTCTTAGACACAGACCGTACACAGTAAGATTGACATTTTAAGCCCTCAAATGCATTCTTCCATTGTTTGGGTATTTCACTGAGACTTTGAGTAGCATCACTTAAATCTCTACAGAGTCTTAGTACATTTGTACCTATGATCATAGGACAGGTTTTGTTAAAGTTAGTGTCTGGTACAATTAACACACCGGCAGCTAATCAAAGTGTGCGCGGGCCTGGTTAGTTAGGCGGGAATATTGGTTAGTAGAAGTTAAATTTAGAATGTTGTCAGACAGGTCAAACGGGTAGTCGAATGGTCAAATAAAAATAAACAATTACACGTGGACAATCTCACCTGGAGATGTAAATAAAACACACACACATGCACACAGAAACAATTACGTTTACAAATAGACAAACATTATATATTAATTACTTACACTGGTTACATATGTATGTTAAAATACATGAATAAATGCATTTATACATGTATATCTGAATTATAGCACATATGGGCTAAAGATTCATATAGATTTTGACTGATACAAAAATTATTAGTTTTCAAGAGACCTTGATTGTCCTAAGGCTTATATTTATCGATTATACGATTTTTATTAAGAGTAAATATACTTTTTAATGGACAAGAGATTACTCATGGGGATCTGTTTTCATAAAAAAACTTGCTATCATGCTTATAACATATTTCTTTATAAATTTACAGCCAGTGGACAAGAAATTGACCATGGGGATCAGTTTGGGAGGACCCCCCTTATGTTTACCATCCTTGCCGATCGGCTGGAATGTGCTGAGTTGCTGCTTCGGGCGGGAGCCAATGTAAACTGTAAGGACAAGGGCGGTCGTACAGCTCTACACTGGGCCGCTCATAAGGTAGGCCCAAAAGGAAAGGAGATTAATTGATGTACATTGTATACCGCAATGTGTTGATTCATGTACATTAAGTAGTTTAAAAAATTGTTGTTGGAAATGCATGTTGGATCAGTCTATGGATGTTTAAGGCACTAGATGACAAAGAGTGCAATATTAGAAGTTTCTAGCAATTTAAATCAAATCTAGGTGAATGCATTTTGATATCATAAATAAATTTTCTGAGAATTTTGAAGTCAATTTGATAAGGGGGACAAACAATTAATACATGGAGCCACAATATAAATTTTATGATGGAACATGGTTTTCAAATTACTGACCAGAACAGTGTTTTGAAGTTTGTAATAGAGGCAATTCAATGTTTATAGTTTGGGAAATCACTAGTAAGATGACATATGTTAGGTTCAGAACATTTCACCCATGCTCTCCTAAATTTAAGGGTAACCTGAGGATGTTGAAGTTACTGCTGTCTAAAGGAGCCAGTATACGTGACAAGGACAACGAAGGACAGACAGCAGTACATCTGTGTACACGACACAAGTCACCCAAATGTATGGCGCTTTTGCTACGGCAACTCTCTCCCGGTGAAATTGATGATCAAGACAAAAACAAGGTACTTGTGGTATCGAGTTATTCATATACATGTATTAGTTTAGAAGTAAATGTACATGTATAAAAAAATTTTAAGAGTTTCAGACATTTTGTAAATCTGTGAATTCTGAATTTCTTTTTCACAGAGGACTGCACTCCACTGGGCAGCTTCCTATGGCAATATGGAACATGTGAAGATGTTAATCAAACAGGTACATGTTGGCATTAACAAATGTACTGAATAAAAGGGGAAATTAGCTTATTAAACACTTTTTTCTTGCCAGAATCTAGCCTCAAAATATGAATTCAAAGTTTTGAAACTGCATGAGTAATGGAAGTAAATGTTTGCAATTGTGGCCAAGCAGTTCTTGAAATCTTGAAAAAGTTTAAAACAACTTTGCTATAATGACCTGCTATGTATTTATTGGAATGATTGATCAATAGGACTCAAACATTGGCATCCCTGATGTGGAAGGGAAAACTCCACTTCATTGGGCAGCCAGTAGCAGGGATTCAGAGGCGGTCAACTGTGTCAAGACAATCCTAGTATGTACATGTATATGTAATTTAAACATCTTGCTTTTGATTTTTCTTTTACATTGTATAATCAGATTAATCTTGCTTTGAGTCTGCATGCAGTCTGACTCTGATGTTATTGTATTCTTTTAATGAATTTTTGGGGTCTTTCAAGTTCTTAGAATGGATGGTTAAAATATATATAATATGATTAAAGCAGTAGGATTTATTGGACAAAATCATTTCATAAATAAGATGATTTATAACGAAAAGTAAAAAGGCTCAAAAGTACTTATCTGACTGCTGTTTATTGCTGTTATAGGAGACCACGCCCAGTGTCATCAACTGGCAGGACTATGAAGGGAGAACGGCCCTCCATTTGGCTGTAGCGGATGGAAATGAAGCCATTGTCAGAGCATTGGTAATAATATGATTCATCATGAATTCTTCAGAAAAATTGGTTAACAATAAAGGTTGATTAGTCCCAGAGTTTCTATTGAGGAAAAATGTATTGTTCCTTTTTCACAAAGGTTATGATTAAGCAAGGTTAACTTTACATTGACATACGATTATTAAATGCATCATCTGTATTTCTTAATTGTGTTTTAATCAGACATCAGTGGAGAATTGCAATGTGTCGGCCTTAGACAACATGTTCAGGACACCACTACATTGGGCCGCTGTATTAGGTATACTATTCCTTTACTAATCTCAAATCTATGGATCCAAAAATCTGAAAATCCGTTCAGAAACCAGTTCATGCTAGATTTTTTGTTTTTGGAAAATAATTGAATTCATTTTATTGTTTTTGATTCTTTTTTAGGTTAAAAAAAATTCATTACAAATCTCTTCCAATACTTTTATAGAATGATGATTATAGAAGCTGTTTTAGTGATAGAGAGATCAAAACATCCATTGAATTTTTTGGTAGAAGATGATAATAAATTGATTAAATTAAGCTTTGAAATATTTTGCTTGATATGTTCATGGGATTTATTTTTGGTAGGTCACTCTGCTGTGGTGGCACTGCTGTTGGAGAATGGTGCTGAGTACTCGGTCTCTGATTCCAATGGGGCCACACCACTCCATTATGCAGCTCAAAATAACCACCATGTAAGTTAAATCAGCCCAAAATCCAGGGTATATATCTTGTAATTAATATTCAATGTAAAGTTTTCACAGAACATGATATCACTCCATGATCATTAAAGTTAATGAACTGCATTCATGAACATTTTGATCAAGGGCAGTAACTCTTACAAGAATCAGTTTGTACAATTTTTTTTTTTTTGCTTTTGTTTTGGTGTAGGAAACGGTGGAAGTTTTTTTGTCCTGTAAAAATGTAGTGGATGAGCCTGACATTGAAGGGCGTTCTGCTTTTATATGGGCTGCTGGGAAGGGTGCAGATAATGTTATAAAAGTGTATCTCAAACACAATGTTGATATTCAGCAAGTGGACAGCCATGAAGGAACAGGTATGGACGGTATATGTTCATAAGAATTCAGTTTTCATAATAAAGTTTTACATTCAATCAGTGAGTGAGAATTCAGTAAATATACTACTACATATCTAAAATTGAATTGTATCATGTAAGGTTCACGAGTTAGGCTACCTAGGGAAATTTTGGAAGGTGTTTTTTTTTAAGAAAAATATTGCTTTTATTTTTTCACTTTATTTTATCCTATATTGATATTTGATCAAAGTGGGAAAGTGTTATTAACTCTAGATCATTGAAATTTGAAACTTTGTACATTTTATAAACAGCTGAAAAATATCACAAATGAAAGAGAGAAAATTCTTTTTAAAAATACATACGTACATCTAATACAGTTTATGAATACTATCTGCTTTCTTTATGTCCAGCCCTTCATGCATCTGCTCTGTCTGGTCATGCCTCATCCGTCAAGCTACTGCTGGACCATGGAGCACAGATTGATGCTGTGGATCGCCTCAAACACACGGCGCTGTTCCGAGCCTGTGAGATGGGGCACACCAGCGTGGTGCAGTCACTGATAGACTATGGTGCTAGGGTTGACGTTTTGGATTTTGATGGACGGTCACCACTTCACTGGTAAGGGGTTAAAAAATCTTAAATCCATATAAATGTTTGTGACAACGCTGAAGAAAATTTTATGCTGAAATTGGTTGCAACATAGTTGAATGAAAGTGAATATAACCTACAAAACAGTTCAGTATCATATGAATTTGATGTGAATTAGAACATGAAAGTTTTATAAGTTTCACATTTTAATTCCCTTTCATGTGAAATTTTCTTTGAATATCTCATAAAAAATATAGTGAAAATGAAAACTGTCATTAGAGGATATTGATCAGTATTTGAGTATACTAGTGTGTGTTGTGATTGACCACCAGCATACCATATATAGTCTTATATACGGAATATTTTTTATGAATCACCTTGTGTTTTTTATCAGGGCAGCTTTAGGGGGTCATTCTTACATTTGTCAGACCCTCATTAAGTATGGTGTGGACCCAAACATCAGGGATTACTCAGGGTAAGTTTACACTGACAAATCAGGATCCATATATACCAGATGGTATATTGTACATATTATTGTTTCTGTAAGGATTTACTTTTCACTTTTATTTTTTGTGGGTGTAGGCGGACTCCACTGCAGTGTGCAGCCTATGGTGGATTTGTCAATTGTATGTCAGTATTGATAGAGCACAAAGCTGATGTGAATGCTAGAGACCGTGATGTAAGTTTTTCTGATATGAGAATTAATATGCATGAACCATATAAGGTAACAATAAAGGTTGCAAATACATGCAAATCTTTTATACATGTATATTAACAATGCACGTAGATTTGAATTACATTTTATAAAAAAAAAAAATCTTTTTTTTAATTATGCTTTTAATATTTAAGACAATGCAAAATATTCATGTTACATTAATTAACTTAAGAAATATTTATATGACTATATAGTAATTCTCCATCAGTTAAGTTAGTATTTATTTTTTTGTGTGAAAAATATGCAACCAGCCTATATATTTGTTTTAGGGTATGACAGCTTTACACTGGGGGTGCAGTAAGGGACATTTAGATGCTGTCAAATTATTAATAGAATACCAAGCTTTTCCAAACCACATGGAAATGACAGAGGACAGGTGAGTCCAACATTGTCTATGAAAATTTGACAAAATCTTGTGCACTTTCGATTTCAGTCTCACCTTTTAAAGAAACTAAATGAAATACAGTAGATCAAATGAATGAAACGGAAATAAATATGAGCTTGTCCAACCTTTATGGCCTCATGGGTTAACTTTGGCAGGGGAACCTTATGGATTACATGGTTAGGATCATGTCAGGAATTTGAAACTTTGCTTGAGTATTTTTTTTTAATTTTTTTTTTTTTTTTACTAAAACGTGTAATGTTAAAGCAAATGAAAGTCATGATTTACCGGTGGTTAAATACCTAAGAAGTTACTAAAATTTATTGGAATATAAAATATTGGTACATGTATTTATATTGACAACATTTAAAGGGAGGAAACTTTGCTTTCTTTTCATTAGAACCAAATAAGTTTATGTATAAACAGCCACTTGTTTAGTCTACCAGTAGATTCCATCCATGTCATCATGATAATGAATATGTCACTGATTTATTATAGGCATGCTTGGTTCACTGATTTTAGATTCTTTATTTCAGTACCTTTCCATAAAGAATTATGCAAAATATACGGCATTGACCATTTTAATGAATTGATAATTTAAGTACATTTATTGGTGTATAAATCAACATTGCCATATTTGTCTTGCACCTGACTATTTACCATTGTTCTTTATTGTCCATTTAGTTTGTGTAAATATGTATTTTGTATATTGTAAAGATGAAAATCCTAAATAGAAGAGATTGTAAGGTGTATGGATGATGACTAAGAAATGCTTCAACCAATTTTTGTTATTAGAACATAGATGTTCTAAAAACTTTATCCTTTTTAAATTCTTTAAATGTAACAATAAAATGTATATTAAAAGTAAGTAAAGAACATTTCTGAAATATTTGAAGTGTATTGTATGCTTGGATGCTCCTGTGACTTGTTAGTTATAATAATTAGTTTCATTAAAACTTTATCAAATCAGCTCCATATGTAACAGTTACTGTAACAGAAATACTTTTTCTAACGATTCAATAATACCAAATCTTATTAGTGATACACCTTTAAATTTTTCAGATATACACCCCTGGACTATGCCTTGATGGGGGAACACCATGATGTAGCCCAGTACATGCTGGAGCAGGGGGCGCTCTCTATTACGGGTATACAGGATCTCGCTGCCCTCAGCATCCAGGTCAGCTCATCATACCATTTTTTTTTTATTCAGGTCTATCTACATAATATAGGCTTTGTTGGTGTAGAAATTTTGGCAAAATAATTCAGGAGTGTTTTTTTTTTAAATCAGAATTCTGCATTAATTTCAAAGATTTTCAAAAGCATGCAATTTCATATGTTAATCAAAGGTTTATATCATTTTTTGACATTGATATATATCTTATACATACAAGAATTTCAAAGATATTTAAAACCATTTTACCATGTTATTCAAAGGTTCCCCCATTTTTCAACTATTTACATGCATACAAGATTTAAGTTTAGTATTTTTAGTTTGGGGTGTTTGAAATGTAAACTTGATCCACGAGTCTTATATATGATTGAACCAAAGTTTTTCTGCTTTTTCATGGTTTTTTTGTTTTTCATTTTTAGAAAGTGTTCAGAGGTTATCGAATAAGGAAGACTTTCTCTGAGAGGAAGAAGTTGCTAATGAAACATGACCAACTTCGGAAAGAGGCTGCTAGGTATGTAGTGTATCCATCCACTTATTTATCAGAAAATTGAATGAAATTTCATCCTCAGTCAGATTATTCACATTTCTCTATGTATGTTTGTAGAAAGCGAGCCGTTGAGGAAACAAGGAAGAAAGAGGACATGAAGCACAAAGAGGAAGTCAATAGTCGCCAAAAACTTGTGTTCAAAGAGATGAGTCTGGTGGAGCAGGAACCTCCTCCAACAGTCAAACAGGAAGAGGTTATAGAGGAAGAGGAAGTGCCAAAAGTTAAAGAAAGGAGAGAACCAAAACACAAGAAAAAGTAGGTTTAATTTTAATGCCAGTTAGATAGAGTACTATAATGTATATATTGGCTGAAAAATTATGTTGATTGTTTTAAAATCTAAGGTAGTGTCTGGGATTTCTTTTAAGTTCATATATGTAGTGATATTTTTTTAGGTCAGTCCTGTAATTAAGATTCTATAAAAAAAAAATACTACTAATTCTGTTATACCAAAAATCCCTACAGCCTAAAAGTGGAAGTTCTTAACAAAAGAAATAATGAGTTGCAAATAATGTAGTTGGATCTTGGATGAACTTTAAGTATGGGATTTTTGTTAAAAAATGTAAAAACATTGGTGTTATCATGAATTCTTTCTGTTTTTGAAACTGTAATGATCAAATATTCCTGCAGTCCTATGATATTCAGGTTAAAAAATGTGATTTAAATACATGTACCTTAAATCTAATTACAACAAAATATTGTCCCTTTACTTTTTAAAACAATCATGCCTTGATTGAGTGTTGTACCTACACATATAAAGTGTGTTTGTAAGTCCGGCTAGCATAAGAACCACTCCAATGCAATTTCAAAAAAATGTATATTTTTCATGTAACCACATGCATGCATGCACATATCAAACAAATCAAATTTTCAAGATTCAGTGAAGTATATTACCTAATTACTGGTAATCTACAATGTATATGGTGAGATTATTGATCATTTGAGATTGATTTCTTGGTTTATATTTTTCATTGAACTGAAAAAGACACTGGTACCTATAATTACCTAGCTGACTGTTTTTATTTACCTATTTTGAATTATTGATGTTTTGAATTGATTAGATTTGAATTTTTCTGAAATTTTATCCAAATCATTTTAAATGTTCATGAAAATATGAAAGAAATACATGTATACTTGCAATATGTGCAGTTTCAAGCATGATTTCATGAACATTTATTTTAAGTATCAAATACCTGTTATGAAGCCATACATGAGCTTGGGTACCGGTACCTGTTCATACAGAAATTGATAATATATACTTGCAGAACTTGTGGCATAATGGGAGTATTGATTATCTCCTGAGTTCAGACTGTTGGGCATCTAAATTGTTTTTGTTTTATGACCCGGTATCAATTTTTGAATCAATGCATATTGTCTGATGGAAGAGTTGTTTGAATGACAAAATCCCTGACCCCGTAAAGAACAAAATGCTTGTTGATTGCTTCTTCTTTACACTGTAAATGACCATTTAATCAGTGCAAAGAGATCGAAACTTCCATTTCATTCATTAGGGGTATATAGAATAAGAATGCTGATGTCATCATGATTGTTTCACATACATCACATGGAACGATCAATCTGTGGAAAATAAAACACTCAAAGTGAATGAATGAAAGCGCCAGAAATCAAGAGCTGTTCCTTAGAATCAAAGAATTGATTTTTGCGTTCAACTTAGCAAGATTGGGCTATTAGCAAAAGATGACATTATAGACACCCTGAAGGGAAGTTAGGTGTATCAGTAGGAGAAGAGTGTGTTTGATGTGTTTTTCTTGTTGGAGTTTTGTGACGGAGAAATGTATGTCACTGACACATTGACAGTGGTGGTCGGTATGCGGGACTCTGAGATGCAGTATGACCGCACCACTAAAGTACCGAGGCGGAGGTTGGTTCCTTTGGTTTTAATGAATTTCTGGCACCATTTTGGTTTCAATATTCCATATATGATTAGATTATTTTTTTTTAAATATATCTAAAGTTCAGAATCATTGTTGTGTTTCTATGAAAGCATTTGTACTATCATCGGTTAAAGTGTTTTGTTGTTGAAATTTTTAATTTTTCATTAACTTATATTGAGAAAGTACATTGTTATATTTTTGTTAAAGGACTTTTTTCAGTGTTATGCATTTACTGCCCCCCCAAATTAAAGGTTTTAACAATAATATGCCTTTTGAGTTAAAATATATTAAGATATAAAAGCCCGTTCATATAAATAATCTTAAATGTGTATAATTTATACATAGGGAAATTATAATCAAAGAAGATGCAGTCATGGCATTTTGTCTGCTTTTCTGTAAGTTAAACATCATTTAGCTTTCAAACAAATATTTTGAAGAATTTTGCATTTTCTTTGTTCAGTTAATCTCTTCAAACTACCAGGTACATGCATTTCAAATTTTGCCCCTTTTAAAAGAGGATAAATAGCAGCCTGTAATTCTTCTAAGATTATGATAGTGTCAATGGGTAAGGACCTAAACGGGATCTCAATGGGATCTCAATGGGATCTCAATATATAATGTATGATTACTTGGACTAGAATTGTATGAACTAATGGTAATAGATTTAATTCATCTGAGGAGAACAAAAAATAAACACTTGGAAAGCAATTCAGATATTGTTGTGCTAACTGGTAGGTAATTTTTTATAGAAATTAGATTTTATTAATATGTTTCTATGCCATACATTTAAATCTATCTAACAATGATCGAGTGTCAGTGACTTTATTCCACTTTCTCAGATTACTAAGGACTTTAACTACTAGTGTTGAATTCATTTACATCTCCTAGGTGTTAAGAGATTTGAATAGAATGTAATTGGTGACCCCAAAATCTCCTGTTATTGTCCAACATACAATAAAATTAACAGATAGTAAAAAAACCTGGTTGGACCTTTAATTCTCTTTCAGTCAGTCGCAACATGTATTACACTGCTCGTTATTTTTTTTTTTTATATTGCATGTTAAGGGGATTAATTGAAAGTAGATTTTAAATGGTTTCTATTGAAAGTTAAGGATTTATGATGTAAAGATAACTGTTCCGTTAATATAATGGGACTCCATGCTTTTGTTCGTTTACGAGAGTTATAACGGTCAGTTAGAATTTAAATTGTCCGTGGAATTAAGGGCATATTGAAAAAGTGTTCCAGTTTCATGGAAATGGGCTGATTGATTTTCAATATAATGTTGTACGCTTAAATTTCACACTTTTTTGTTGAAATGTGAAATAAGCGAAGGTGGAGTTTAATTCGGAGTGTGAAGTAATACCCAAAAATTTGATTTTGATGCAATTGGAAATAGGAATGTGTCTGGAATATCACATTGTGGAAATCTGTGTTTCAATCTTCAGGAAAAATTCAAAGTTTTAGTTGGGATTATCGTACATGGGAAACATTTCATTAATATTATTGTCTTAAAATAGCAGTGATGGGTGGAACAGTTGAACATCTTCCTAACTTGAATGGTTATAATGCTAGGGGTGTGAAATGGCAAAAGTTCACTACAAAACTAAACATTATACGAAAGTTTATGAACGATGGACAGAGACCGAAATCTCTGCCCCCAATCAGCCAGGGACAGCAAGGGTTTTCTCAATCACGCTCAACAATTTTAAGGTACAGTAATTCAGATGAAAAAAAAATTTGAACTGTAATGTTTCTCCATGCAACGTGGCTTTTAGTACTAAAGATTTGACCATATATGTTGGTCCTGATTTATTTTATCAATATAATTGTTATAGATTCAATATTCTGAATTCATTTCTTAGTTTACTTATAAAGAAAAAAAAAGATATGCATAGTTACTTTATCACTTAAAAATTTAAATATTAAACAAGAGAAAAAATGAACACATTTGATATAATGATGCATGTATTACACTGTATTTGGTATCATTCCCTGACCTAAATTCGTGTATATCAAAGACATTGTACATGCAGCAGAATACCGGTACATGTAGTTGCCACAGTGAATAGTTAGAACAGTTTTTCAAGGTGTCATTATTATTTTTTCATCTAGTTGGTTAGTTTTGTTTGGTACCTGGGTATTATTTCGTAAATAATTTTAAAATCTTATCATTGTTTTTCTGCAATTCCTTTTGGGAATTTTGGGAATTTATAGTTAATGGGTACTTCACCTTCTGGCAATACAGTGTAGTGGCTTTTTAAGACTGGGTTTTAATCAGTGCACAGATTAAAAGTGGCAAAGATGTAAACATGTATAAGTGTATAGTTGTACATACATGTATATGTTGTGAATACAATACCTGTTGATATTTCTGCATGCTGTTAATATATGCATGAATTCTTATGAAAAGAACATACCCAAGTTGTATTGGTAGGGATGCTGCAGCAAAATTTTGCCAGCACATTCTGATAAATTCAAAGGAAAATGAAACATCTAAAACTGAAGCACTCCAAGTTTGTCAATATTAATTCACTTATAATTTTTTTTTACTGCAACAATTATGCATGAGTATCAAGTGTAATAATCCTAATGGTGTACCATTTCAGAGAATTTCTCATCAGCACCAGTATCATACAAATTTATGATGAGATAGAAAGGTAAAATGCTATGTGTTATACATGTGTATGCTGTGATAACATTGTATTTTACATGTACCGGTACATTGTGATTATGTATTATTTTGTTACCGAACTAACGAAATTGTATTACCTGGTAATTGTTTTAACACATATATTTTTGACTTAATTCAGTGATGTATGTATCGATCGGCACAGTATAAAACCCGACCATTTTAAATTTTGTTTTGTTTGTGTTAACAAAATGTGCTTATATATGTTTTGAAGCTTTGGTTTAAAGTGGACTAAGCTAGTAGCTGAGAGCAATTTAAAAAATGAATTTTTTTAAAGTTCAAATGTTTAACAGCCAGTCCCTAAAATAGGTAACTCAGACCTTGAAACTGCCTCATAGATGTGTCTTTTTAACTACATTTATAGGCTTATACAATGTTTTTCCCAAGATTGTATACAGTCTTTTCTCTCTATGGGATTGAATGTTTTTTCAAAGATGCTTAGTCCAGATTCTTGTATAATTATGTAGTTAATCTTGTAAACGAAAGACATTTTTATGGTCTTTAAAATAAAACACAGCCATATACAGATAAGTAGTGACAAATGCTGATGAACATTGAAGGAATATACTGGAATGGAACCCTCATCCAAGCATCCTTTAGGATGTGATGGATAAGGGTCATTCTCTGAATTAGACGGAAGGCTACAAGTGTTAAAAGTACACGTGGACTTAGTATGACATGATGTTCCATTTAAGCCAGAGTAAAGACTGGATCAGGACCAATGAGGGAAAATAGAAACATCACTACGAATTATCGACCATTTTATTTGTCAAAATTTATTTATATAAATCCGATGCAGTCCATTTGAGACTCAGCATTGATTTCTATCTGGTGCAATTAAATTTTGAGAAGCAATTAAGAATCAATATTCATTACCATAGATCATATTTTTTAATGAATTGAGCAAGATCATTTATTTATCGTAAAATTTTGTTCCTATGTATAACACGCACCCCCTACTTTGGGTAAAAATTTGGCTGAAAAAATTATTGTGTTATACATGAGACATTACGATATTCTTATATAATTTAAAAGACCTATTGATTGGCGCATTATGTAAGTAATAAGACATGTAATTAAAAGTCTTTTACTGTTATTTCATATAGCAAATAATACCAGTACATATCCTTTACCATATTTATTTACAACCTGACATTATATTAGCCCCAAGACAACTAAATCAACCAGGGCCAAAGGCATATGCATGTCAATATGTAAAAATATAACCCATTCCGTATCATACTTATGTACTGATTAAAGTATAAAGTACTACCGGTATTATATCCCAATAATATACTATAAAGATGAGATAACTTTCTAGTTTCAGGTACAATGTAGTATCTTGGAAGATCGACACACAGTCTCTGCGACCAAATCCGTTTAATTTAGTTTTAAGATAATTTAAAAGTAGATGTATATTAAAGTGAATTTTGTGTTAGCAAGATTTTTTAAGTGATGAATCTCTGAACATGCATGCATGAAACTACTGATTAAATTCAGAATGAATTGTCAATTTTTTTTTTTTTTAATTTGAGATAAATCAATAGTTGAGTTTGTCTGTAATACAAGTAATTAATGTTTTATGATCATAGTCTCAATGTGTTTGATTTTGCAATTTCATAAATCCATACATCAAGAATAGCTAAAAATATTTGTTCAAACACAAGTTCCAGTTCCTTGTTCATCATCGTTTCCTGGATTCAATGCATGCATTGAATATTTAAAGTGCAGATTGTAATCAAGATTTCAAACATAAGGTTTGAAAAAACATCCCTTCTTTCACTGCGAGGTTGAAATCAATGATTTATGTATTCAATACATGGCAGATCGTCGTTATTTGCTTCTTTGAAAACAGAATTGCCAGTTTGTAGATTGGTAGTTCAATATTTTGCTTACGAACATTTGACAAACAATTTCTATAGACATGGAACAGTTTTTAAGCTCTATTTACATTTAAATACCGATATATAAAGGATTAAGATTTTTTTGTCAAAAAATCGCTGATAGACTTCAGAGGCTCAAATAATTGGATGTATTCTCCAGGACAGATTTGTCATATTTTTTCAAAGTGTGAATATTCCTATGTTATATCCTTCTCTAGTTACATGTACCGGTAAATAGAGTAACATATGATTGAATTTTATTGGTAGCATTGTGGGAATTGGTCTCGACTTTTTAAATAATTGAGAAGGGTGGAAAAAAAACAATTAAAGTTATGGGCAGTTACCCTTGATCATTTCTTTCAATATTTAGAGAAAGGATCAACCATTCTTTGTGAGACTGGATAGCGGATTATAAAAATCTTTATTCAATGACTGGCCGAGATTCTTTTGAAGTTTGGTGTACACAATTACTGGACAACATGTAAATTTCTAGATCGGATGTGAAAAATACTTTAAATAGATTAGTTCATTGGAAAACTTTGAGGATTGTGTCAATTAAAAAAGTGTGTCTTTTATATATGTGTGACTCAAATATTTTTTGACTGCAGTGTATTTTCATCCTATTGTGTCTGTGTAGAGTACATTATTTTGTTTGAGCACTTTGATCAGAGAGAGTAAAGAGTGCAAAATGCCTCAGTTTTTCCGCACTCTCTCAGCCTCAATTCAAGGTTTTTTGAGATCGTCTAAACCTTCTCAACAAGAACCTCCTTCTAAATTTTACAGACGGAAAGAACGGGACCTCTCTGAGCAGGAAGTGGTCTTACGTAAAAAAGAAAGTCAGAAAAAAATCAAAAGTGCTGAAAAATCTCGACAACGACAATACAAACTGAAACAAAAGGCAGCATCCAAAATCCAGAAAGCATGGAAAAAGTAAGTATTACTTCATTCATGTCAATTTTGTTTGAATCGGTATGAGGATATAACAGCCTAGCTCCTTACTTGGATTGATATATTAGATAGTACAGCAGTATTTTACAGTAATTAATGAGTCAAAATAAGTATTAACATAGATATGACTTTTAAAATATATTTTACTGTACGTGTGTCTACCACTGGGGCGAGCACAGCAGGAACGTACAACACACACATCTATCTCGGGCATCATAATCAACTACATATTGTACATCCCATGGACTTGCGAATGCCCCACTCAAAAACAGTCCTTTTAATTCTCTAGAAGATAATTTGATCAGTGAAATCTGTAAACGATAAATTGCTTGTCAGTGTTATTTCCTTGTTGTTATCTTGAGCTTTGAATAATTTTCATTTTTGTATGCTAAATATGTATGTTGTACCCAAGTGACCCCTCTTCTAGGTGTATAATTACCAACCTAGGTAGATAAATACGAATTACCATAAGCAACATCTACATATATTTCTTAAACTTTAATTTTTTTTTTTTTTTTTTTTTTATTATTATGTATTGCTGTAGATTCCTAATTTAACGTGAGGAATTAATATTCACGTAAAATCACAAGAAGCAAGTCTCGCGGATTTTAAAATCTCGCTTCTATATTTCAAACAGATTTAAACTACTGGTAATTAAAATTAGAACAAAAAATGGTGTTCGCGATTTTATACTATCGCGATCTGATACAAAGTAGCAGAATCGCGAAATTAAGTACTCGCGTAAAATAAGGAATTTACAGTACTTGATGTGGTGTTAATTCTAAAAAAAAATAGATTTTAAAAAAATTCCTTCTCACTATTGAATCAATATCACAGTAAAGCATGGAAGTAGACAAATCCATCATCGAAGCCAATATAATTAAAAAAAAAATTTAAATCAGCCGAGGGATCATAATTTTTGAAATAGCGAGTACTCATTACATATAACTCCCAATACAAAAGCTTGATCCAATCTCTACATTTCATGTCTTACAACTATCTAATAATATCATAACACCCAGAACAAAAGCTTGATCCATCTCTTCATATATCGCAGTGCCCAGTGCTTGGAGTTCGCCATACTTGCCAACCTCCAACATGTGAAAATCTGGTCATGACCAGATTTGGAAAGTAAAAAATCTGGTCATAGCGCATAACGACATTCACGACATATTTACCATGCATTTCATAGGTATATACAATAGAAATATGTGTTAAAACTTGTGTGTAATACTTTATTGCAAAGAAGCATTTTAACTAACAGTTGCTGATTTTTAATTTTGTAAAGTGATCTGACACAGAAAACGGTAGGTTGCGTTCAGCTGAAAAAAAAAAGCAAAAAGAGTTTCTGCTATATTAACCTTGCTTTTGAACTCTGAATAATGATGGCATGAAAGTTGTAAGTGACTTGGAAGACTTTTGTGTATTAAAAAGCATTCTATACATGACTTAGCGTTTTTGAATGTTTAGTCAGATCATTTTGAGCACAAAATCCAATATTCAAATGTGCGTTACATAGAACACAAGAAGCCTCGTTTTGTACTCGATTACTTTGTTTTACCTATGGGAATTCATTTTCCCAGATATGTTGATAGGTACAAAAATATCGTTTTCTTTTTGTTGGTTTTGATTCCGCTGGCCGAGCCTGGCCCCGATGAAGACCTTTTCTTATTGGAAGCCATCACACTTAATGATTTAAACCTTCGCTTAGTCAAAACAACTCACGATGATAATTACACTTATGTGTGTTATAGCCATCGGCATTGTTTACGCGTTACGTAAATCCAAGCTCAGCTTGAGTTCATAACTGGAAATCAAAGGCGCAAAGTAATTTACAAACCAAATCCGGAAATCGGGTGATTTTCGGGTTGTTCGACAAAAATCGGGTGAAAAGCATGACCCGCCGGGTCATAAAAAATAATCGGGTGAAGGGTTGAAAAATCGGGTGTGACCCGACGAAATCGGGTCAGTTGGCAAGTATGGAGTTCGCTGTGCTTGCTGGCGCTCTCGCCAGCAAGTTAAATGCGCTCGCTGCAATTCGACTAATATTATTATAAGTAATTTTAAAATTATATTCTTTTGAAATGATTTGCATTTTCAATAAACTTGATCTCTTCATCTAAAACATTCTTCAGTTAGTTATAGTTGTCCCCAGTTTAACAAGTGTATCGGTCACTACTGATGATCTATCTTTTTTGGCGCCAAATGTTACAAGAAGTGAAAAGTCAGGTTTTAACTGTGTAGGGCTTGAACTCAGGGCTAATGCCAGTAACCGCTGAGCTACTGAAACCTTATACTAGTATATTGACAGTCACACACCTGTAAACAAAATTAAGTGACATAATTTATATTTATATAATTATAAAACAGCTTGGGTCAAGTAAAGATGAAGCAATTATATGTGTTGATTTCAGAATATTTTGCCTTTACTGTAATATTGGTTTGTTTGTTAAATTGAGTACATAACATAATTGTTTGCCCCCCCCCCCCCCCCCCCCCCCAACCCCTTCCTCATTTCAAGAAGAGGGCATAATGTATGTATTGAAAATGTCTCTTGGTAGAACGGTGCTGCATTCAAAATTGTAGATGCTTAAGTTAGCTCTAAGATACCGGTATTTTCCTCTGTTGGACAAATTCCTCATCAAGATTTATGTTGTTATAAAGGATTATCTTTAGGCATTCCATTTAAAAACATGTGAAAAGTAACCTGTATATCTATATTCAATTTCTATTGTTCTTTTAATGACACCATGGTTGAGAACATATAAACTATAATGTACTGATTTCTGAAAAACTAGCCATTTGGATACATTTTATTTGTGTAACAAGGAAAAAACTAACATTTAAAAAAAAAAAATTCTTCAATTTTAATTTAAAATGACAGATGAAAATGTACATCACATGCATTTTTACATTATGTTGATTTAAAGATTATGTCACAATTAATACACCATAATTGACCAAGAAATATTGAATAATTATTTAATTAAAGAAATATATTTATCAACTTTGGGAATTAACAAAGACGTCAGCTACTTTTACATCTTAATAAGTTACGGTACATTTCCCTTAATTACATGCATAAAAAACTTTGCTGTTGTGTACGTTACAGCCCTAATGAGAAGAAGGCTTCAATTGTTGAGTCCAACCACACAGTATACTAATTGTAAATACCTAACCATGCAATTACAGGTTTTACCTGCTCAAAAAAAAAAAAGGAGTTTCAATTGATATTTGTTTAAGATTTTAAAGACGTCTTAGTTTTCGAGTCATTTAAAGCATCTCAATGGATGGCATTCTATAACGGCCTGTGATTGAAGGGTTGCCAAATGCGATGTAAGGGAAAAAGGGACCATTATCTCAAAAGGGCTAGAATTACAGAGTATTGAATGAAATCGAGTATACATTTAGTATTAATATACCAGGTAACACTGCATGGCCACCTTTTGAAAGTGTAAACTGAAAAAAAGTTTCAAGGAGAAGTGGAACATTGAAAATAAATATTGTCAGTGATTTTTTTCTAATGATCTTTGGGTAATATAAATGGAATATTCTGTGATCTCTGCCATGGTGGATTATGGTAAGAAACATCAAATTTATGTGTATTTCATTTCATGGTAATTAATTTTGAAATAGAGTCAGGATTGATTTGAATATAGTTATATTGCTTGTTATTTAATGGGCTATTTAACACCGCAGGCCCCATGAGAGTGAAAAATCTGCTATTCAATTCTGATGAAGCTTTTAGTTCTTGTCTATATAAATTATTGTTTGAATAAATACTTGTGTACTAAACTTCAATGTACGTATATTTGCTTTTATGCAATTTTTGAGTTTGTGGGATCTTAGCTGATTAAATGGAATAGTTTAAGGGTTTACTGATAGAGGTTAAAGATATACCAATAAGTGCAATTCTGTAAACCAACTTTTACTCCAGTATGAGAAAATTTAGCAAGGTTCACAATTTGAGCATCATCACTGGGAACATTTCTTGCCATGAACCAGTCACCAAATGTCATCAAATGTCCCAGGTCTTTTTCCAGATTATCAACTACATCTTGATCGTGAAAATTAGCCTTTAAATTGATAACCAGTTTAATAATCAGTCATAAATTGTGAATAAAAGTTGGTTTACAGTATTACTATTAAGTTATTCAGGATTTTTTTAATGACTCATCACAACATTTCTCCTGCTCAGTAACCACATCTAGTATCATGACCAGAGAAAAAAAACACCAAACACCTCAGGGTCTGATTATCAAATTAACTTTTTAATCTTTATCAAAGAAAGTTCGATATCATCATCATGCATATACAGTGTTTTCATTAAAAAAAAAACCCCCAAAAGAACAACTGTATGGAAACTGTATCCCAGTCTTATCAGTATAACTAGATAAAAATACCCAGTAGGTAATTGTAAATGTATAGCATATCATACCTTTTTACATTTATTTCATTGATACACTTTTTTTTTGGGGGGGGGGTGTAATCTTAGCTTTATACCCTAAGACAACAAATGAAATAGTCGCCATGCACCCTTTTAACAGATATATATATTTATATACTTTCCCCGATAGGAAGAAAGTCGACCCAAAAAACCACTTAAACCATTTGTTCAGTGTCAATTGCTCTTTCAGAAATTAGCTCTCCGTGTTATCATAGTTAGAAACCTGACTAGAATTTTACATTAGGTAGATAGCCGCTTTACCTTGTGTGTTCTAGGTCATCAACACTCTTGAAGAAAGAGTTTAATCTTACGAGATATATTTTCATTGATTTATATGTAAGCTGTGTCTTGGAGACAAGGCCTTAGAAGTCAGCTTGTTGTCAGTAAATTAGTTTCAACGTCTATGCGCGTATTGATAAGAAATGAGAAATTTGTAACATATAGCACATATTTTTTGATATCGATTGTATGTTTTCTTCAGTGTAATGTACGTACCCCTCAGGATTTCATTCGGCACATAGTACCTGTAATATCTTGAGTTTAAAGCTCACTAAAGTTCATTTGTGGGGAATATTATGGAATGCATTGGTCAGACAATTTTTCCAATGAGTAGATGAGAATATAACATTAAACCTTTGAAGAATACATGTACATGTATTTCATTTTCTTCATCAGCTACAAAATGCGACAAGTTGGGATTCTGAAGGTGGCCAAACAATCGATAAGAACCATGCGACTGCGTGCAGGGGCAGAAGAGTTTGAGAAGTCCATAGCGGCTCTGACCATTCAGCTAGCATGGCGCAAATACTACAGGTAAGAGTCAACAAGTGCCAGAACAACCTGGTTAGGGTAAATGTTAATTCTAGTAAAGAATTGACATGAGAATTATTCAAAAGAATTGATCCATGCTTAGATTTTTCACCATCATCATATGTAGTCAGCAGAGAAGCAAATGATAACGGAATATTTATAAAAGGTTAATTTTCTAATTGATTTCTTGGTCACAACATTAATTTCATTATGCTTAAACCTTGACATAATATTTCAATTCTCTCCTTCAATACTTATCCCCATTACTCCTAGCCCACCCATCTTTGCTCTCTTAAATTTAACATTTCTCAAAAGAAATGTAATCAATTAAATAACAAATCTTATTTTCAGTTCTTGCACTGCATATCAATAGAGTGATGAATGGGTTTAGGTCATTTGGTACAAACACCAATCATCAGCATATTAGTTCAATTTTTATCAACCTTTTTTGTCCTTCTTCAGTATCAAATTCACGCAGTTCTGTTCAGAAGAATGCATGTGTCTGAACAGCATCAAATCCAATGACAAAATCCATACCAGTCATTGTATTGGCCCTTTCAGGAAGCTTCATCATCCTTGAAAACTTCCTTCGACATTTTAATCTTTAGCGTTTTTAAAGTTGCATCCAGGCTCCGTGAATCCAGGCTTATTAGCTTGGGTCTGATGCATTTATTCGGTGAAGCAAAGTCATCGATTAATTTGTCCAAGATTTCTTCCACCAGCTAGTACGAAGCTAGCTGAATGACAAAGTCACATAAAAAAGTATTGATGTCTAATTCTGATGGATTAATATTTGTCTGATATACCGTATTTCAAATTCTCTCTGCTTTTTGGAGGTAGATACTGAATTCACTATACTATGGTAAGGTAGCATTTAAAAGGTTTGAGTAATTTATCTATGCAATTACGGTATATCTATGCAAAAGTTACTTTAAAATTGTCGTTTTTGACCAGATGATATACCGGTACTGTAGAAACACATGTTTTCGTTGGGTCAATATTTCGTTGTTTTTTAACCAAATAAAATTCCGTCGATTTGTACTGCAAACGAAAATAACAAAATTGAATCCTCAATGAATATTTTGCTTCTACAGTATTCTGAAACCTAGCATAGATATTTCTAAAGGTCTGTTTTTGATGACATTAAATCTTTATTTACCAAAAAAAAATTTATGGGTATTACATTGACTGTGATATACACACTTTTCTCTAAAAGAAAAATATTATCATAATGGAAGCTGACCGATTAACTGTGTTCATCTTTCTTCTTTCCTAGTAACGTCCTACATATTTAGTGTAAAATTCACCCGACTCCCTCATCTAAATACTGCAGATTCCTAATTAAACGCAAGGAATAAAATTCTGCATAAATTTACCAAAAGCAACCCTAGCTGAGTTTTAAATCTCGCTTTAGTTTTAAATCTGATATTTGTGAACTACATAAAATTATAACAAAATTTGGTGCTCCCAATATATTATATTCTTGATTTAATTAATAAAAATCAGTTGAATTGTGGAATCAGTAACTGCAGGTCTGTAGCTCCCGGTCAGAAAAAATTCAGATGGACAACCTGGGAGCAACAGTACCTCCCACGGTAAAAAAATTTGCAATTTACAGCGCACTAAAAATTGTGCTAGTTTTGGACTGATTCACCTTGTTTTCACACAAATACTGTGAAAAAAATCAACACTTTTAAATTCTTCAGTCAATTTACTATTGATATCTGTACTTTTCTTGCCTCAAACATTCTCTTAAACGCCTAACCGACCTTGGAAATTAAAGTATGTTAAATTCACATTGAGATCGAGTGTCACCATTTTTACATGCAAACAAACTGCACCACTTTACTTTACATGGCTGGTGATGGTGTTGAAAAGAATATCAGACGCAAGTAAAGTGTTCATATTGTAGCAAAATTTCCATGGAATTTTTTTGAAATTAAATATTTGTATAGAATGTGTTCGGAAATAAGGTTAATCAGTCCAAAACTAGTGCAGTTTTTTGTGCCGCATAAATTGCAGAATTTTATTATGGGAGGCACTGTAGCTCCCAGGTTGTCCATTCAAATTTTGCAGACGGCCCGGGAGCTAATAGACCAGCAGCTAGTGGAATCAAGTACTCGTGTAAAATAAGGAATCAACAGTATTTGATTCAATATGCAGAGTACTACATGTTTAAGAGACATAGTGGTTTAAATTTCAATATTGCATATTTTTTTGACAATTAATAAGAAATAAAAATTTTGACAACCAATGAAGGAAAATTTAAAAGATATGAATAAGATTCCTAGATGTTGATCTTTATTTACATAACCCCATCTATTTACCAGAAGATATTAAACATCAGACTTATTAGAATGATAACAAATAAAACCTTTTGGGGATTTTTTAATGAAAAATATTTCATATCTTTGATCCATTCAGCTAGAAATACATACTAAGGCATTTAGTTTGCCTATTTTTTCAACATCATCAAATACCGGTAGTTTGCAATGCAAACATGTCCCTTTTCCATTTCTATTATGCACCATAAATTGATTTGGCAGATACTGTAACCTGCAGTTTTTAAAACTTGGTCATCAATTACTTGTTATCTCTCTCTTATATTATGTAATCTTGCCAGCAGATTATGTAATCTTTTAGTATTCGACCTAACAGAGTTGGCTCAGGCAAACTGTCCAATATGATATATTTTGGCATGAAATTGCAGTATCCGCGGCCCATGGAACACTCTATGGGCATGCAGTCAAATCATGGTAATAGTTTAATCCTTGTGCAGTGCACATCATGCAGAAGAAAATTTTAATCCTTTCTGAAAGTTTTATTTTTGGGTAAGGTAAAAGGTATATGTTTGCAAATCTTTTTTATACATGTAAAGAATTTAGAATTGCTATATTGCAAAATTAACAATTAAGAAACAATCGCAAATCAAAGAGAATTTTGATGAAATGTTTTCTCAAGAAAATCAATGCTTCTGTTTGAAAATCAGCTGTTGAAATGAAATGGAGTATTATATCGACTGGGCAAACTTCGGATAAGTTTTAATGGGATTATGTGTCCACTGCTTTCAAAGTGCAAACTTAATTGATATTGATAAATTCATTCTCGGTGGCTACGATTATATCTTTGAATAAAATCTCTTACCTATTATCAAATCAAAATTGATTTTTTAATACATATACAGCTTGAAAACTACAGTCCTTGCTAAAAGTTAAGCTACACACTTTTTCCATTGACATTAATTTATAATTCATTTGATTGGAGCGTGGGTGAGCTTGTAATGTTCTTTTGTGTTCCTGAATTATTTATGTGAATACCTCATTTGATAAGGCTTAAATATCAGCATGATCGATATATCATGAAAAAGTGATCAAAGATTAATGAATCGATTTTTATTGCCATATTTTCCCCTCCTCTCTGAGCTATACTTTTGGGTTAAGACTATATTAAACGTTTAAAGGGCTAAATCTGCCATTGTTCCTGCTTAATCACAAATCCATTGCTATATACTCTTTGTCTTGAAGTGAAAACGCACCACACACTTTAGCTATTCAAAAAAAAAAAATTAAAATCTGAATACTGTTGACTCAGTGCACGTTGCTATTGACAGATCATTTTGAGCGAGATATATTTTTTTATTTAAAAGGAAGAACGTTATTTTCCAAAAGTGTGTATTCATGTTGGATATGAAAGGGAAAATATGATTTAATTAATTCATTGTCAACTTTTAAAGGTGCGTATGAATAATCTTTGTTTGTAAATTCAATCTCTACGGTGCCTGTAAAATGTGTAATTTGAAAATGGCCTCTGTGAGTATTATACACATTGAACATCTGTCTAGGCTTAGCTAGGAAAGTTGATTGGCACAACTGTGATGGTTTTATGATACTTTAAGGGTGCCGGTGTAAAGATCGAGAGCTAGTCTTTTTAGATTGTTAACCCGGCCGGCCTTAAATATTTTATTTACTAATACCAGCATTAATGCTAAATCACAAACCTTAATTAATTAAATGATTATATTTATGCCCAATCAAATGCTGTGTATTGACCTGAGAACCTGACCTCTGACCTCAGTAAACTTGTCCTGATAGTCACCTCACAGGGTCATTTCAATTCATCATATTAGACACTTTATATTACGTACTGTGTTTTATTCAGTTCGTGTCAACTGCATATCTGTATAGCTCTAGAGGAAATTTGGGTTGACATCCCATAACTTCCCATAATGCTACAAATATGCAGCAATCAAAAACTGTGTATAAATGTATAATGGTGTTTCCAAAAACAAATTGTTATCATTATGATACATGGTGATGAATTTTGTTATTTTAGTTAATCTTTGTATTGTATAAACATTAGTGTTAATGAATAGTTTCAAGGTCACATATCAGCCTCAAGAAGAGGTTGACAACTGTTTTGACCTATGCCTTAGATGTGCTGAAAACAATTTTGCTTTTGCAATAGGAACTGAAAAATTACAATATCAAGGGTCATTAAATAGAATGAAATATATAGGTTAATCAAATTAAACTTGTAAATCAACATTTTGAATTTCTACATGTCTTATGGTCCTATTTAAAATATGCATTTGTAACATAAACTTTGTAACAAAAATAAAAGAGCCTATGAAAAAAACCCCCAATATTTCAGTTCAGTGCGATTTTTGATTGTAGGAACGATCAATTTCCAGGGTGTGCTTGTTTGAAACCTTCATTGTTTGATTTTTTAGGCGGAAATTACTACGCCAACTACATCCTAATAAACGTCAACTGCATATGTGGGATCCTGAAGTCATAGCCATGAAACAAAGAGCTCTAGTCAAGTCAGTTTACGGTTAGTATCCACATAAAATTCACATTCCCTATATCTAGTCAGGTCAGTTTACAGTAAGAATCCACACAGCATTTACATACCCTATCTAGTCAAGTCAGTTTACGGTTAGTATCCACATAGAATTCACATTCCCTATCTAGTCAAGTCAGTTTACAGTAAGTATCCACACAACATTCACATACCCTATCTAGTCAAGTCAGTTTACAGTAAGTATCCACACAGCATTTACATATATATCTTATCTAGTCAAGTCAGTTTATGGTAAGTATCCACACAGCATTTACATACCCTATCTAGTCAAGTCAGTTTATGGTAAGTATCCACACAGCATTCACATACCTTATCTAGTCAAGTCAGTTTATGGTAAGTATCCACATATCCTATCTAGTCAAGTCAGTTTACTGTAAGTATCCACACAGCATTCACATATCCAAATCTAGTCAAGTCAGTTTACGGTAAGTATCCACATAGCATTCACATACCCTAGCTATCTAGTCAAGTCAGTTTACAGTCAATATCCATGCAACTTTTACATATCCCAATCTATGGCAACAATCATTCTCCCATATTGTTTAGAAAGTGTGTTTGACTCTTGATGTGGTATCTGAGGATTTCCTTTTCAGTAACGGTTTTTACCACTTACATTTCATTGTAATTAGATTCCTGAGTTAATTTTCATTAATTAAATGGTTCACTTTTAAATCTACATTTATGTAGCAAGTGGAAAATGTATTAGGTAGGGGGTCTTAATCATTCTACCTTTTTTTAGACAATGAGTATATACATGTATTGCTATTTAGGACATCATGTCTATTTTACCAAGGATAAAAAATCAAGTCAAATGTGTTTTTAAGACTTGAAATATGTTACACATGAATAAAGGCATATGAAAATAGCTGGGAAACATTCTTTTGTCAAAAGAACCCCTTTTATTAATTCCAACAGTAATGCAACTACAGTACATTAAGCTGAAATGTCAATATGGAATCAGGATTATATATTTGTATTCATTTAAATAGAAGGTTATGAAAATACCATGGCCTTGATGTTAAAAGCAGTTCAACATGTCATACACACAATGAGATAGTGTCTTAATTTGAAATATGTTTCAGCATATCTTAACGTTTTAAATTTTTAGGAGAGAAGGTGAATGCCCCATTTTGGCATCCCCAACAGAGGAAACACACAAGGCCATATTGGGCAAAATGGATTCCCTCCCCTGCTGGTATATATGATTTTATTTCTGTTGTACATATGTGTATAATTTTTTTAACTTGCTGTGCAATTCTGTTTGAAGTACAAATAAATTAATTCACAAGGGTACTGTATACAGGGAAATATTTGCCCCCGTTTTATTTTCGCCCCTTTCGTCCTTGTTGTCAGCCTGCGTATTTTTAAAGACTGGGCAAATTCCAAGGTCCTAAATTATTTCTCTTTTAACAAACATACTGTCTGGTCGAATTCAAGACGGAACGAAACCTTTTGCAAGTGAAGAAGGGCAAAAATAACCCTGTATACAGTATTTATCATGATGAATAAATAAAATGGTTATACAAGTATATTTTCATTTGTTGTACAAGAGCCCTATTATGATTTGATCATTTCATTCTGAGATATATTTTTTTTTTTAGCAATATTGAATATCCTAAGGATCAATGTGCTACTGTTACATGTGTTATCATTGTCTTAAAATCATTATCAAAATGCAGCTATGATTTTGACCATTTGTTTTTACGTCACTTCAGATATTAAATATCTAATCACTGTAAAACTAAAATCTCCTCTGTACAAGTTGAGAATCACTTTGAAATGAGGATCTTATAAATAAATAAGCCATAAGTTGATCTGTCTGCATAAGGTCAGGTTTTGTAGGTTAGCTAAGGCACCAGGCTCCAGGACCATAAAACTTAGACGAGCTTACTTTTGATCTAAGTCTCACTTTTACAAAAGGAACCTAAAGTGGAAAAGTGAGACTGAGATCAAAAGTGAGCTCGTCTAGGATTTATTGCCCCGGGGCCAGGGCTGCGTTCTAGACCTTAGCAGCTATTTAGCTCTGCTAGCCACTAGCTATGAATTTGAATGATAGGCTAGCTTAGTGATAACAGCATAAATTTGTTCAGTGTGTTCAATAGGACCTACAATACATATCTAACTTAGCAGCTTGGGTAGCAGCTACAATCTTGAACACTGGTCCCTAGAAATAACCATGCTCATTGACTGAGGGGTACTTGCATGTTCATTGCAGAAGTACGAGTACAACAAAAGATGTGCTCTGTTTCTGAACAAAAAAATCACATGGATAGAGTTTAAGATTCTTTATTGTACCCTTTCAGCTTTATCATATAACTTTGCGGTGGATAACTATCATCCCCTGGCCTCAAAGAAAGGTTTCCTTCCCACCCCATTCCTGGATGAGACTGGGCATCCCAGAGATTTCGACTGGAAACCAATTGAGGATGAAGATTTAGAGAGTAAGTCAACACTGTATACTGAGAATTATTCTCTCCTGTCTTATGTTTGCTTCTTTCGCCCTTAGTGTCAACAGACGAATTTAAAACTGGGGCAATCGTAATATTTCACATTATCTTTCTGTAAACACAATTTTGTCCGGGCGAATTAAAGATGGAGCAAAACTTTTTGCAAGTGTAGAAGGGCAAGAATTACACAATGCAAAATTAACCCAAAATACAGTAAATAATGGATGTTTGAAGTCATGTATAATCAGATGTTGTGATGAGGAGATATAGTATAGGTTTATATATACTTATACACTTTGTTCATAGCTGAGATGTTTTTCAAACAGTGGTACACATGTATTGATAATTCCAAATCTGTGTTGCAAAATCCTGACTTTTTCAAAAATAATAAAATTTTATATGTAGGCATTGCATAGGAATAAATTAATTTTTAATAGGTCAAAATTGCTCTGAAGGCTGTCCATATAACTTTAGTTCAAATGAAGGAGAAATTCATGCTGAGAACCTTTGTAATCTTTATTCAGCTTTCAGGGAAAAAATCTGTTTTAATATCTAACACTTGATACCTTTTTTCTTTTTTTTTCTCTTTTTAGAAAATTTGAGAGATGTTCGAATAACGGATAATCCTTCGAGGAAGTCTAGTAGGTATTCATACAATTTCACGCCTTCGCGGGGAGGGGACGTGACGGACATGTCAGGCCTGAAGAAGAAGCTTCAGCAAATTGAGGATGAATAAAAACTGTGCTTTAATTTTGTCTACTTAGGTGATATTTCTTGTTAAAGGCTGTATGTTTTTTGTTGCAGGTAAAATTTGTTTTTATTAAGCCTATTTGATGGTTGTGCATTTACAGTTTGTATATTTGTATTTACAAAGTGCAAACTGAAAAAATTATCCGTTATATAACGTACGTGTTTGGGTAGGAAAATCAAGTATCGTGTGTGAAACTGTCATTTTGAGATGAAAAACAATGACAGTCTAGTCTCAATCATCATTTGCTGTATCATGCATCAATTTAGATCTGAATTTCTTACAATTTTGATTAGTTTGCTTTAGCAAAATTCTCTTGCTTCAACATTCTCTCTCTCTCTCCCTATATTCGTTGGAAGTTATAAATATATTAGACGATTTGTACATAAGAATGGAGTACTTTGTAAATTAAGTTTGTGCATAAATGTAGTGAATTAGAGATGAGGTTGCCAGTATTATGAAGTATATTGTTTTATTTCGAAGGAGCTAGAGCAAAACTTTTTTGTTTGTACTGGTTCCTGCATTTTTTCTGCAATAAAACACAATATTTTTTAATCCGGATGGTTTACATTCATGTATGGATGGTAATTAACTTATTTGTAAATGCACACTGTGTATGAATTTACGTTAATGCATGTACACACTCTTAATCATTGTGTTTACAAATACATGTACCAGCTAGTATGGTGTTTGGGAATCCAATACTGAGGTTTATTGATTTATGAACCTTTTTTAATCAATAAGTCCGTCCATCTTCAAATATGATTTTCAGTATTTGTTGTATGAATTAATAAAATGATTTTATTAATAAACGTCTGTGGTTGAAATCTCATATGGATTGAACTCAAGATTTGACTTGTAGTTAAAATAATTTTAAATTTTATTATTATATTTTGGCTAAAAGCTATTGTATTATAACAGATGTATAAAAGAGGTAACCTTAAATGGCCAATTGTTCTGCATGAATGGTGATTATAGAGCAGCACTTGTGTGTAAATTTTAAATAGACCTTGAATTTTGAACTGTTGGTTGTTTTAATCCTTTGTGGTTCAATGCCAAGATCGAGCTTTTCATCGAAATTCATTGATGATTGCCAAGAGTTGAAAAACTTTCTAATCTAGCGCACTAAATTCCTTTTTCTTTTTGGTACATATATGTAATTCATTATTTGGAAAATATTGTGGTGGTAATAATCATTGTTATCACTTTTTAAACAAAAAATCGCTTATTGATCAAAGAAATAGTTGAAATTTTGTTTCTGTTGTAATTTTTCTGTTTTATACATATGGGGTTTTTTTTTCAAATGCAATCATTGATGTGAAATCTTGTTTCTCTAGCTCTGTTTGAAATTTGATCATGAAATGCATTTCGAAAAATATATTCACTTTGTTTATCGAAGCATGAATTCTGATGAAGAGTTCTTATTTGCTTTGGCTGTCTGTGATACAGATGTTTATTTATATATATATATGTGTAATAATAATTGTATCATACAGATTTTATTGTTTATTATTGAATGATTTGACTGTAGAAATATATTTGTTACATGATATATTAATTATTAAAGATGAAATTTCCACTTATTCTTACTCTCTTTTACTTCAAGTTTAATTTTATTCTACGTTCCCTTTATTGATCCATCAACTTTTAAGTGCAGGGCATTTTAAATACAGCGGTAATAAGATAGATTTTCCATCATAAACGAAGTAAGGAAGAGCAAATATTCTCGTTTTTTACTTAGCTAAGCACAACAGACAAGAAAATAAGTACTACCTTATTTGGCATAACGCGCCAATTCAAAATATTTAGTTGATGGAATACTAAAAAAAATTAAGTTCATGTTTGAACAAACATTCCATATCATATTTATTTTCTCCTTTAATCTGCAATTTTTAAAAGTTCACTTGAACCATGCATACCTGTTTACAAAGTTTACACATTGTACAATACCGTATAATATCTGCAGCATCCAACAGATCATGTATCTACGGACAAATATGCGATCTCCATGCTATCAAAATGTTTGTGGACTGATGGTATACATATGATCAAGAATGAATCTTTAATACCATATTTATAGAGAGACAAAATGCGATGTTCATCGATGACAAAAGAGTGTGTTTTTCTTGCGTTGACGTAGCGATACTTCAAAACTGTTAATTAAAAGGGTCTTTGTAATTCTTCACGATATCATTAAAACCTTCAGGTTTTTGTAGGGATATTTAAGAAAATAGTCGGTATGCAGTAAAATGTTGGATATTTGACTATTTGAACCCACTCTAAACCAAATATTAAGAAAATCGATTAAAATTATGTTCTACATGTATTGTACGGGTATTGCAGTACACTTTAACATTGAATAAGGAACTTTTCTTTGAGTATTATGAGGTGATAATTTTGGTCGGGGTTTGATCAAATCCAATAAAGCCCGAAGTGCTTTATGATAGATTTTGCTAGAAAGGTTAACACTTATGTGGAAGAATCCTCAAGTAGCATAGATTTGAGTTTCTTCAAATTATGAACCTTGTGGGGTAGGGGTTGAATTTTTACATAATCACTGAATTAAAGAGAGAAAACCTTTTGAAAATCTTGCTTTAAAAAACTGAAATAAGAAAAGGACTTCGATATTTAATATAAGAGTATGGGGAGAAATTGAAGGATATTTCTGCACAAGATATTATAGACTTAATTGTCAAGATGCATATTTCTATGTGATACTATCAATTAAGCCGATTTGACCAGGGTTTTTGGCTGTATGTTGCTCAGGGGGTGATATGACCCCGACTCTCTTGTTTTTTACACAAAATATCGGCGCTCGCATGCACGCAGCATCGTTTTTAAAAGAGGCAGACTCGTCAGAAATCTTGACAAAAATTTGCCAATCTTCAAAATTGCCAGTCTTTAAAACTCAAACACTTGTTGGTGGTGTGGGGGTGGTATGTGCGAAGTACTTAATTTTTCTGTTCCGTTATTAATTTTGAGTTAGTTTATTTCCCTATGATTTACAAAAAAGCTTCCCAAAAGCGGGGCCATCTCCATCTCCATCAAAATCAAATTATTTCTTAAGTACATTTAACAAAATTTAATATGTTTGTTGCAAAAAAAAAAAAAAAACCTTTATGCCACGTGCCCGCCTCTTCAGATATGGCCGATTATTTGAATTTGAATTGTTTATTATGGATTCATTATTTTTTTTATCATTATTGATTTTGATCAAATTACACTGTGATTTTCTCAAAAGAGGTTTAGCGCAATTGGTAGCTACGATTTCGCCTACGATATAGCGCTTTTGCAAATACCACACATTTTCATTATTATACTATATATATATTTAGTAGCAATTTACACAAAGTCAGTTGCCTGCTTGAGAGAGTCTTAGTTATCTTACACAACATCAATGGAATCTTAGGTTTTGTGAGAGATATATCAACATGTAAAATATACATTTACATGGTGATAATTGTAAAATGTATATTTTACACGGTGATAGATACATGTACATGAAAGCAGTATAAAAAAGTTAAAATGCAATATACATGTACAAGTAGTTACATGTAGGTTATTAATTAATTGAGTCTTTAAACCACATTACAAAAATATGTTAAAAAAATGTGTTATATATGTAACGCGCAAGTGCGTTTGATTTTGCTAAGTTGATAGAAAACTTAAATTGCATGTAATCATACATATATAAATACAGGTATGTTGCATTGGATTAAAAAAAACCCAAACATCTTGTATAATTCTATAATATGTGCACCAATATTCACAGTATAATTTATTATGTAATAATTTATTATTAGATCTTTAATTTAACACTACATTCTGTTTACGGTTAGATGTACTGCATTTTGGTGGAAGTTATCACGGTTCAGAATGTCAACTGACTTTTAATTTATACACAGAGGTCTATACATGTATATTCATATATATATTTCTTCATTATTTTGGTCCACGCTTCTTTAAATGAAAAAATATTGTGGTTTCGAAAACCATATTGCAACAGGTTTTTGTATTTTTTTTTTGTAGTAAAGAGGTAATCTTCGTCAGAACGTATATACTAGTATACTTAGTATATAATATACGTCCCTGTCTTCGTTTTGAACACGGGTGTAGGCGAATTTCTATATTGTCCGGATTTCACATGTCTGTCGTCGAATTTTGATTTAGTTTTCGTCAACTCTTTTCCGGTGTATTGTTAGGATGTAGAAAAAAAATATTTTCCTTAGTTATGGTGAGTTTCATCAGTTTTATGAATTTTGAATAATCATTTATTGCCTGGATGGTTTGAAATGTGTTCTTAACATCTTTAGATGGTTCAATCCAAACAAGGAAATGATAGTTTCCGAGTAAACTGATTTTGTGCTGTTTTTCTGCACGTGTCAGAAATCATCATAATGATCAAGACATCACGTGCTACATTGTATTTTTGAGAACTCCGCATCAACTTAATAGTTGCACAGTTACACTGAATGAATACCAGCACATATACTTGTACAGTATCTGAAATTATATCAAACATTCAAATTTATTGCCCTAGGAGGACCTCATTGAGTCGTTCTCAGCTCACAAGTTTATTCACAGAGGGAAGTACATGTATGTTGATGGGCTAATTGAATAGAATATTGGGTTGATCAATCTCACAGATGACTCAGGTTCGCCTTGTCCTTTATGCAATTTATGCCTATATATATAAAACATTCTTCTTTTATTTTGTAGATTACAATATCCAGACGATATGCTGTGTCCTTTTTGGCACTTGGGAAAAGAAGTGTGCCTATGGCAATATTGGTGATATACATAGGCTTTGTAACATTTGCTTTATTTAATTATCGAATGCACTGTATTTTCACGGAACCATCCACACTGATTAAATACCATTTGTTGGAAAAGGAGGAGGCAGATAAGTTGTGTAGAATTCCATTGGATTCTCTAGGTAATGCATGTGTGTGTATGAGTAAGATTTAATTAGAATTCAAAAATACAAAGATAACAATTAAAAAAAAAAATTAAAGAATTCCCCCCCCCCCCAAAAAAAAACAGATGTATATGAAATTGTAATATGTTTAAGTTTAATATGCAGAATTTTAAATGTGTAATGTGTGCTTGTAAAATTTCCAAACGTTTCCAATATAATTAAATTATGAGTTCATCATTTTATGAGGTTTGTATATATGCCAGTATATATTCAATGATCGACATTCAGAGAAGGTAAAAATGTGCCTTTTCTTTTTAACTTTTAGGTGTTGAAGATGTTGACATTTTTCATGACCATGATTTAAATTCAATTCAACACCAGAATCCATTGGTGATAAAAGGGGGAGAGGGAAAGCCAGAAGACTGTGTGTCATACCAGAAAGTGGCCATTATTGTTCCATACAGAAACCGATATTTTCATTTGAAATTGTTACTCTCTAGACTTCATCCTTTGCTTAGGAAGCAGAAAATTCATTACCGCATATTTGTCATAGAACAGGTATATTTACCATAATTTATGTATGTTCAATATCTAAATTGACAAATAATATATGCATTATTGCATGCATAATATGATATACATGTATGCCCAGTTCAGCCACGTTCCCTCGTACAGATTAAAGTCTCTTATTGTTACACAATGAATGCTAACTGTTTATGTCATTTTCATTGTGCCCTTTAGAAAAAGAACCTGACATTTCGCTGTTATTATGACATACAGTCAAACACTGTAATCTCAAACTAGATGGGGCTGTTTAAAAACTTCAAGATATCTAAGTATTCAATATATCGAGGGTAAAATACTGACTTACAAATCACTTCGGCATATCCATGATATTCAAGATATCAGCTTTCGAGTTATCAAAGTTCAGCTGTTCATAAAGTACACCAGGTTAAACAAGACCTTTCAAATGAATACTGGTAATAATATTATCATCCCTGTTGAAATATAGGCCACAAATGACAGCTTTAACAGAGGAAAGCTGATGAATGTAGGATTCAAGGAGGCACTGAAGGAGGACCAGTATGACTGCTTCGTTTTCCATGATGTTGACATGATACCAGAGAATAACAAAAATTTGTATCTATGTGACGATCATGCAAGGCATTTGTCATCTGCTATTGATGAGATGCGTTATCAGTACGTACTTAATTGTTTTAACTCACTTCAAACATTTTTTTCTTTATCTTAAATCTTGAATGAAATCTACAACTATATGAACAAACATTGATGTTTCAACACCTCTGCAAGGATTTACCTGAAAAATATATGTTAACTATTTTTTTTATTAGTGTGATGTATTATAATTATGCCGGTGGAGTAATTGCCATGAAAAAAGATGTGTTCAAAGTAATTAATGGTTATGCCAACTCCTACTGGGGTTGGGGAAATGAAGATGATGATCTCTCAGCCAGGTAAGAGACCCTTGATATTGTATTCAAGTTCATATAAGCCTTGATATTAAAAAGACTCGTGTGAACCAATATTTCAGATTCATATCATAGCATCACTAGTGTCTTCAGAGAGAGAGAGAGAGGAGAGAGAGATTTTATGTATTTTCAGAGTATTTGTAAATAAATAACATCTGTTAATTTTGTCTAACATCCAGTACTAATTGTTTATGTACCCAAGCAAAATGGCTATGTACTTTACATATTTAACCAAAGAAGAGAAATATTATGGAATTAAAACTCTTTATGTGTAATTGTTACTGTACATTTTCTTTTTAAATGAAGAATACAAGAAGCAGGGTATTTATTAACGAGGCCACCAGAACATATAGGGAGATATAAAATGGTACGCCACAAAAAGGAATCAAGATCAGAAAATGGGTGAGTGCTTGTTATTTAGTATAAAATACCCGCCACTTTGTATGAAATAACACTTTATTTATTTATAATGCTGATAAGTTTGATTTATATTGCTGTTAAGTTATTTATTTAAGGCATAACAATTCTCTGTTCATGTAAACTCATATTTAATTTTGCTTAAATTTTTTTAAATATCTGAAAAAAAATTTAAGTTTTTAGTTTGAAAGGCACAAAATGCAATGCAGATAGTCATTCATCCCAGTTTCAAAGATGTATCTTTCACTTTGATCTAAAAATTTACTGTAGTACTGTTGCTTTTAAATTAGCAATTTTGTTCATCATGATCAATTTTCCTGATTAATTTAAAAATTTAAATTCCAGTTTCAAGAAAACTAAAAATATTGATTTGTTGGACCATCATCAGAGACTCTAATGTATGTTTTCTTTCAATTGTGAATTTGAATTAAATTCTCCATGAAAATTGATGGCAACGAATATTAAAGAAACTACAGGAAATTTTAGGTCACATTGAGATGTACTTTGACCAAACTGTTACCATACACTGTACTGATGAACAAAAAGCATGTTGTTTAGTGAGCCATTATCAAATAAATTATATTTACATTTCTTACTTTGATAAATATTTAAATGATAGATGAACTACTAGAAGCAGCTAAATCTGTCCGTGCTTTTTTGAATATATAGTTATTTCCCTTTGATTCTTATTTGTTTTTTTATTTGATTTACTACATAACCAGTAAAGTTGATGCTTATGATGTCATGATTATTTTCAAACGATAATGAACATTTTATGTTGGCCTTGATCTATATATATAACAAAGTGTTTCAGTGTACACTGTTTTTGAGGTAGACTAATGAGTTTATGCATTTGCTGTAAATGTGCTGTCACATTTTATGTTTGCCTGCATGTATATAGAGTTTAGTATACATTGTTTTAAGATTCATGTAGACTTATTGGTTTATGCATTTGCTCCACCGAGAAATGTGCTGTCACATTTTAAGTTGGCCTGCATCTATATTGGGTTTTAGTGTACATTGTGTTTGAGATAAAATTGATCGGGTACAGAAAGTCTGTCATCTCTGCTCTTAAATTTAATTAAAATAAATTCATTTATCCCTTCTCAGTGTTGCATCAGAATAAGTGTGTGGTCATCCCTGCTTACTCTGGCAGTGGAGCATTACGGTAGTTCCAGGTCATCTCTACATGTGTTTCCTTCTCTTGTGCAACTGTGAGGCTGTCCATGCTTGTGTTAAGCCTATGCATTTGGTGTAAATGTCATCTCTGCATGTGTCATCATAGGTTGTATCTGCTGAGATTGTAAAGGTATATTGACTTCCCTGGCTGCACAGTGCATCATTCCTTTATAGTTACAGTTGTAGTGATCGAGTTTGCTTTTGTACATAAGATGTTTGTATCAGTCAGCTTTCTCAGTTATGAGTCAGAGCACAAGATAGAAGCAGGGACCTCAGTGCATGTTACAGAACTCAACATCTAAATTCAATTAACTTGATAATTAGTGTTCATTCAATAATGATCAAACTACAGTTAATGTGCATGTAAATTCATACTCTTTTATCTAACATTGCACCAAAAAAACTTAAGTTTTGCTTTTCAGGCTAAGCCGCATCAAATGCTGTCCCATTTTTTGGCCATTTTGAAAAGGAGAATAGAATAACTTAATGTTTAGATTTTAGTAATACATGTACTATGAACATTGAGTTATTCTTCTGTGCAAATTTTGAAACAAAATAAAAATAATGCTTGTCTGCCATATTAAATTTTGATTATTTTTTTGAGAAATGAAAGCCTTAATTTTTTGCTTTTAAAAGGTATCTTAGTTGTTATCAAAAACACCATCACTACATCACTATGTCTGATTTAAATACTTATAAGGTTATAAAACTTAAGAGAAACAAATACATTCTTTGTCTCTGAACATCCAGATATGAGCGTTTCCTGGGCTGGCGAGGAAGATGGCTACAAGATGGCTTACACAGTCCTAAGACCATGACTTACAAAGTCCTCAGCAAGTCCAACGAACCGCTCTACACCAACATTACAGTAGATCTTTTGTATGATAAAAACAAAGAGATCAACGTGGCTGAGGATACTACAAAGGAGTCACTGTGGTGGTAAGTTTTGACTTGCATATAAACCGTGGTATCAGTAATACTTTTGGGCATCAATTTTCCAAGGATTTAGAAAAAAATCACTGTTTCAAGGATACATATATATCTTATTTGATATTAGAAATTGCAATTTAAAGATTATTTGATTTTTTACATCAACTTAACAACGAAATTCATGAAAATTGGTATTTAACGAATATTGATGAAACACAGAAGGTCACCTACAGTAGATTTATATTGCAACACTGTATACATACATGTACATTGTGAGTCTTTTTAAAATTTTAAAATTTTATTATGTAAATGGTAGTTTTAATACAATTTCATGCTTGTATATTCATTTTGAAATGACTTTGTATAAAGTAAATTCTTTGTTTTTCTTTTCCAGGTTTCTGAAATTTTATTTTCCATAAAATGTTTTATTGAATCAATGAAACATTGATGCTTGCAAGAAGGAAGCAGAAACATGTTATATTTTATTTATTGATATTTATTCCTATAATAAATAACCTATTTATTAGTCTGAACTAGTAAATTTTTCAAATTTTGATAAGTAGGCACAAATATGAACATGTTTTTATCTAAGCAAAGCCTAAATGGAAATATTAAACATATGATCGATTAATTCCCAGCTGATTGGTTATGATGAAAGTTCATTCCTGTTGTCCAATGAAATTTCACGTCTCTCGCTGTGTTTGGTTGTTTGTTTAAATTGACGTAAACAAACTTAAGAATGGTTACGAGGTTTTTCTCGCCTAATAACGCTCAATTTGATACGTATGTATCAATATGGTACTGAATCATATAATAAAACAAATTAGTTATTGCTGTGTTTGAGGTGAATTCGAGGATTTAGCTACCCTCGAAGTACAGTATTCACCTAGCCCTTCAGGCTCTGTGAATATTTTACTTCTCTGGTAGATAAAACATTGTATTGACCTCAAAAGCAGCAATAATATACATGTATATTATTATACTTTCATGTTAAATACTGAAATCTGATTGGTTTAGACGCAGTTGATAATCCGTTCTATTACCCTCAGCGTTAGCAACACACGTAGCAATGGGTAACACAACGAATTGTTACATGCGCGTAAACTATGCGCGTATGGTTCGCCAAAGAATTTACGTCATTCATATTTAAAAGTACTAAAGTTTTCTTTAAAATTGAGACATTCATTATAGTAAAATAAATAGTGCCTGTTTAGGAGGGTTAGAGTTGAAATTGACACCCCTCGAAAACCATTGTCAACCTCCGCTTTGTGTCGGTTGACAATAGTTTTCTCAGGGTGTCAATTTCAACTCTTACCCCCCTAAACAGGCACTATTTATATATTGTACAATTACATGTTTTTCGCAATGTTACCTGAGAGATTGCCCTGTAAATATGAAAAATAAAGAAAATTGAAGCAGTATAGGGGAGATTTAATATTCTCTAAACCTATACATACTAAACGTTGAAATGCTCGTGTAGTAGGAGTCAGATCTTAAATATGTATCAATGTTAGTAGTATATATGTGTTAATAGTTGTCAAGAATTCTGGAAGATCGTTCCATATTACATAAATTTTATTCTCTCAGTTTTTTTCATATTCAACTAATCCTGTATGATTATATTTTGTATATATACATAATACATGTATTTGAAAGTATGCATAGCGATATAATGTCAATATTGGCATTGGAATTGTTCATATGTACACGAAATAGTTCTGTTTCTTGATCATCAGAGGTTCCTTCAAATATGGTATGTTAATTTTACAAGAAACATTATTTTAATACTTACAAGTGAGGATTCCTAGTTTTAATGGAAAGTAATAGCCTACCGTGAATATGTAGATTTTTTAAATTGCACATGCATGTACCTTTTTATATTTGTATATTTTCCCCATTTAAGTTTAAATTGTGTACTTCATGCATTTGCAAATGTACATAAAGTTAACATGAACATCTTTTTATAAAGAAAATTATAAAACTTACATGTTTTACTTCATCATTCAATGAAGATAAGATTGGTGTTCAGAAACACTATGTGGACTAGGTTTGTGGTTTTAATTGTCGCAGATGATAACTGTTTAGTAAACAGTAATTCATCCTTTAACTGTCTTGGTTACATTAATGGAACATGAAAGTGGACTCTACAAAATGATGATGATGAATCAAGTCCCACTCATGGAACCATTGTCATATGGAAACCTTTTTTCAAAAACCCATTTCCCCCGCAAGTACAAAATTTTCATTTTATATATATCTTTTAGTCGTTAGGATATTGTGTAATTTATGGGATTGCTTAAATGTATAAATGTGAATGTTCACCCATCAACATAATAAATAAAATAAATGTCATAGTTTCACTTGAAATTTGTGAAAAATCATTGATGATCAGATGATGAATATGCAAGTCCTGTCAGAGAATCCTTTAGTTAGATTTTTTAACACAAAATAATAGCAGGTCAAATGTTGTATATTTACACCTACCATATAATTTCTCCTCTATTTTTTTTAAAGGGTCTTGGATACAATTTGAGCTCAAAATTTTCAACTTTTTTATTTTTTCATTTTTTGTACCAAGACTGGTCACTATGGGTATTTTTAACGATTCGCCAAAATTTGAAAGTCAAATATTACATTACAAGCAAGATACAGAGGTTGAAATTCTTTGTTATGTAAACAAAGCTTGAGTCTTGTTAATTGTTTACATATGTGTGGTTATGGTATGAGTTTCAATCAAATGTTGCTTTTTATGCTAATACTATTCATTAACACCTTGAATTAGTTTATCTTGTTTGGTACGAGTTATTTTGTCAAAGAAAAGGTGATTTCTGTACTTTGCATTATTTGAATAAAAAAGATAAAGAATCGAGCTTTGTTTACATTACAATGATTTCTTGTAACTTTTAACAACTGTTCAAAATGCACAAGTAAATAATTTTAAACATAAAATTTTGATCTCAAATCGCGCCAAGGCCCCTTTAAGAAAACCGATTCAGATTCATAGCTCTACAGAAACTGACAGGGAGGAAATCTACATGATCCAGTTCTAACCAATTTATCAATCGGTCGAAACCTTCAACCACAGACTAATCATGAAATAATCATGATGATGTCCGACTGAAATTCCCATATAATACGATTTGGCTATTTCTTTTATCTAACGTATTGGTGCACATGTACAATCATTTAGTTACTTTTTCTGACTTTTTTACTTTACGATCAATTCATTAATTTGTTTAAAAAAAGATGTATACATTAACAATTAAATGCTTTCTTTGATAATCCATGCAGGCTATGAAGGTAGCGATCATTGCAGAAAAAATTTACTAACCCGCTGACATATTACTGCATATCCGACATGAATCGCCAAAAAATCATGTATTCTTTTTTATTGTTTAAATAAAAACTGTTCCTTAGGGATGTAGTATATCTCGGTCCATTAACATTTAAAAATTAAAGTAAATGTCCCTTTGATTTATAACATATGAAATGTTTCTCATGAGGACGTTATATATAATAGAAAAATATCCAGGAATCAACTTAAAACAAACATGAATGCAAAACATCTTAATTTATTGCATACATGTATATAGTTAATATAATGACAATGTGTAAACATATAAATACAACCTGAGCATTTATTAGCACATGTCGTTACTGACTGTATATATATATATACATGTGGTCATACAATAATTAAAATATATAATTGTACACAAAATTATTTTGTCACAGAAATTTCTCAATCTGGTATCTTTGACGACTGAAGGCATTGGTCTAAAATATACAAATGTATAAATGTTAGAGCTATTGTATTTAAAAAAAGTATGCTGGTCAGTAAAAAAAATAGTGAGAGACAAAAAGTAATCATTGTAAAATGTAATTTGAAAACGCCATTTAAAAATAGTTGAGATCAGCAATAAACCAATTAACAGTATGATATGGTATTTAAAAATTCATTATAAAACTCAATATAAATCATCGAACACACTGAGTATGTAATAAAAAAACCTGAAAGTAAATATAATTACGATAAAATTAAAAGATAATAGACGTAATCAATGACAATATACTGTATATCAAAATATTTTGATAGTAGAAATGTACCTATCATAATAGAAAAAAATTTAACACATAGTTTTTCCATATAATAAGTTTGAAGAATTCAGTCATTAAATACAAGCTTTGCCTTCTCAAAATTGCAATTTTTTAAAATCTCAATATTTCCAGCTGTTGGAAAATCCTGGAATGTTGATAGAGGTTATCTAATATCTAATAGAGAGAAATGATACAGCATCTTTAGAAAAAAAAGAATTATAACAATGAAAAAATGAATATAAATCCGATTCCACTATTTCCCATCAACTTGGGCTCCATAAACCATTAATTTATCAGGTGAGCAACAACTCGTATTTATCTGAGATACCATTTTACTGTGAGAAAACTATTTTCAATTGAAAAAATACATGTAGACATGTATTTGATTTGACCATTATGCCAATTTCTTTTGCCGCAGCTTTGAGCCTTTTGACAGAAAAGGTAATTGCAATTAACATACACAATCTCATAGTCCAGCCATCACGTATGGTAAAAAATACCAACTATGGTCATGTTTATTGTTTACTAGTATTGATTGACAAGTGTTATAAGTTACTGACTTTAGTCCACGTGAATTTAGTAGATCATTGATATGCTTTCTAAATTCAATCTGTGTTTCAGCAGATACAAACAACTTAAAACTAAATAATTTCGGAAGACTTGATACCCTTGTTAGTGAATGGATTTTTGTCAGTCCAGCTTGTTTACTGTTTTTCCACAGGAACATGTTACCCAACACTTATCACTCGTAATCTCTACTTTCTTTTTACATCTTAGTGCACTCATACTTTTTCAGTCTTGCAACATTATAAGCTTCGTACCCGTCTGCAAAAGTGAAAGCCAGAACAAACTCAACACGTTCTCCGGCATAAGCGACTTCCAACTAACTGCTCATTTGTTCTCACGGGAACGAAAAACAATTTAATTGGAAAGACATTGTCCTCGATATCCATCTGAATATATCCTGTTTGCCTCTTGGTATTGGGTCTGCAATATGGTTCCTTTAAAAACAGCTAAGTGAGTGGTTGAAGTTTCTCCGGCTTGAACAGGCACCACTTTCATTCTTGTGTACTCTATGTGCAGGAATAATGGCTTTCACACCAGGACCCTTGCCAAACCATTCTTTTGGTTTTCGAGACTTTGATAAAGATTTGCTAAGCTTCTTGATTTTTTCTTGCAATTGCGAAGCCTCTCTTAAAAGTTCTGCATTTGGTGCTACGTTGTCTACACATCCAATTCCGAGAGCGGTTAGAAATATAAACGAATAAAATGTTGAATTAGGGCTTCTCAACAAAGCATGCCATCTGCGTATGCGCATCATTACATCTTCAATTGTATATATGTCAGAAAAAGCATCGGTACGTATTGCATTCAGCCAATCCTTGTGTTCCAAATCAATTGCTCCTCTTGATAGTGTGATATCCTCTACTATCCATTTCCTTAAAATTCAACTCACACAGTCGAACTATCTCGGAAATGTCATTGCTTTGATGTGACTGTTTCCAGAGTACCGAGATTTTCATCCTTCCCATATTTCAGTTTTATCAATGCTGCTTTTACTCTTCTAGAATAAATATCCTCAACAACTTCAAGTCTATCCAGTTCTTTTGCCTTGTCTTTAAACAAGGCGTTGTACCAATGAATATTGTGGAAGAAGTCTCGCGGGAGATCTTAAAGATCTACAGAGCCGAGGCATTGCATGAAGAGTTCAAGTATGACGGTTATACTTTCTGTTACAAACGATGACATATCAGAATCTGAGGTTGACTTTAGGTATTCTGCTAATTCTTTATTCGGCATACATTGGTAAACCATTTCGCAAATCCTCAGTCGCGTTGATATTTCTCCCACATACCCATGAGCCTCTTCACAACCTAGTATTGTAAGATCACGCGTTTCTTTGAAATAATAGCAGGCCTGCTTTGCGTAATGTAAAAGGATGTGTTTACGTTCTTCGGAAATGGACGTATTTGTTGATGTTGTACGTTTTTCTCCGTGTGTTCTACCAGTATATTTAGAAATTCGCTGCAGATAGAACATACCATACATATGATATACATGCTTCAATGTGTTTTTTGTCCCTTCGTCAAGTTCCGAACCCAGTTTCCCTTTTGTGCGACTCTTACAAAGATGAACAGCTGTTTCAAAACAAGACTCTGCCTTATCCTCCTCCTCTGGACGACAAATTGAAATGATTCTTCCCAAATGAGCATGGAAATTCGCGTCCTCGGGAAAAAGCTCAGTTAACTTCTTAATAATATTTACTCTCTCCGTAAATGGTGCTTCACATTCAACATCGTTTAAAAGTTTCGACAGCTTTCGTCGCGTGAATAATTCATTTTCTGCAACATCTAAATTGTCTCTAAATATTACAGTTTTAGCAAGTACATCTGCAATAATGCTTGAAGAAGCGTGGGTTTTCGGTTTTCTTTTTCGGATTTCACCCATAAATATCATAACAAAGTCGTATAGATGAGCTTTTGCTGAACGCGACAGTCCAGATGACATTGATATATCACCTTGAGGTTTTCCTCTTGTTAACAACTGTTCCAAAATTTCCCTCGCCACCAAATAATGTGAAATTCTGATACTGTTATCTCTACTGTCATGTTGACTTGGCACGATAAAATGTCGCACTAAATACGGAAAATCTTCTATTGATACATTATAATTTTCTTGCCAGCCGAGCAATGAGGCAAAAAATTGACAAGGCATTGATGTCTGGCCATAAAAGTATACCAGTGCCAAAATTCCTAGTATTTTTTGAGACGGATTAAATTCATAGGATTCGTTTTTATCTAATTGAAGATATCCTTTTACGAAGGATCGTATTCCCTTGAATTTTTCTTGATATGCTGTCATACCAAATTCGTACATAAGATGGTATCGGGTCCCATTCTTGATATCGCTTACTAATTCATCAATTCGATCTTTTTTATAAGGCGCATCACATCTACTGGAAAATTTTGTACCCAACTTGCTAGCTTCAGAGACAGACACGTTACCTGGTAGCAAATATTCGGTTTCTCTAAGGATCAATTCGTCCTTGTACTCTCTTGTACTTCTTCTTACATGAAGAAGTATCACAACTAATCGATCAGCAAGCTTATAAAGATGAGTGATGCGCTGTTGATCTTCACCGTCAACAAGCAAAACGATCGGTAAATTTGTTTTCTCAAAAAGAGTTTCTATTTTCTGAAGCAAAGATTGGACTGTACATCTTGTATTCGTCTTCACTTGAACACAGGGAGTTACATGATTCTTAACTCCCATAAAATCCGCTGGCCAAGTGTTGTTCCGCCAGAACCTGGCGCGTGGTAAAGGGTGACCTTGCCTGACTTGAACTGATTCGATGAAAGATGATTGGATCTTGGAAACAATCTCTTTGGTTAAATCCCTTTCTGCATCAAAGTGACCCGCACCAGCCTCATAGAATAGAAACCATGGATGTTTCCCCCTTGAAAGAACAAATCTCCTTCTCTTTCAAGTTCTTCTACTGTATAGTCTCCTTCTATTCCCTTACGATAGGGGTTTTCTAAATACAAAACCTCCAAATCTTCCCTCAGTTCTGCGGCTGAAGGTTCGTCAATGGATGGAAGATTCTTTCCATCCGAGGTAGGAAGCTTATATTTAAAACCGTGGACAGAAAAACGATCCCCGAGCGTATCAATGATACATTTACATATATCTTTAAGGCAACAACTTGAAATAAAATTTGGTTTCATAATACTAGCAAATGATTCTTCTTGTTGGGTCTTCTGCCTAAACGAATCGCAAACTATTATTTGGAGATCTAAAATCTCTTCAATTTTCATTAGCGCTCTATGCATAATCTAATATCGTTCTCGTGTTCTTTATTAGGCCACAGAAATATCAATTTCAGATTGGTATAGTCATCACAGAAATTGGCTATTTCTGTGAGGTGTCTCTCAAAGTTTTGTCGTATGTATTGAATCCATTTCTTCTCTTCACCTGGAGTTTTGCTGTCTGCTTCTTGTATGGAACCCTTAATCATACACCATTGAGTGCTGTGCTGAGAGAGAATTGGTGGATCTTTCCACGTGCACGTATACAGTCGTCTTTGACATTTTATTTTATCCTCGAGCATAGAAAGCAATCCATCTGTTCTGCTTCTCTCGTCAAAATCATAAACACTGATCCACGGCACCATTGCGAGTGCTTCAATATATTTATCCGTTGTTGTCTTGAAGTGAATAATATGAAGTTCCCCTTTTTGAATTTATGAACGTATTCTAAAAAATCTTCAACTTTATCTGATCTATCTAAAGATTTTCTTTTTTCAAAAGCAGAGCTATTAGGAGCATTTACGCTTTGCCGTTTTCCACTAGCCACAGATGCGTATGTATCAACAGACGACCCTGCATATGAGGAATGTTTGAGAATTAGAGAGATGCATGCCTTCGTTCAGGTTCTGCTGCTCAGTTTTTGTTGATGACGTTTATGAGTGACAATAGTCCAACCGCTATCTACACTTCCTACAGACAAATTGTCGACATCCTGCCTGTCAGACGAGCAAGCGCTTATGATAGAGCCTGCTTTTTCGTTGGCATTGGACACAAATTGGCAAAGACGAAGTGTCAAAAACACTTTCGCACCTATCTGTTACATCAATGCACGAAACATAGCATAGCCCTTGTCTTTTATCAGTTCTTAAAACAAATTTTCCGGAATTATTTTTCAAAAATGTCTTCATTTTAACGCCAGAAATTTCAAAGAATGTTTTTTTCTCTTTTCTTCTTGTGCCATAAAGTTTAGTGAATGCAGATTCAAGTTTTTGCAAAACCATTTCTTTAGATTCTTCACCGTTGTTCGGATTCAAAATGCTCGTTAACATGCCAGCTAAAATGATGTGCTGCTTTGAAATATCGCCTGAAAAAAAGTTGGTATATAAATTCAATATTTTAAGGAATATTTAGCGTATATTAGCGTGATCAAAATTTGAAAATGTCTTTTCTTCATCTACTTTTGTAAAGATTAACTTTCTTGCAAATAATATTTTCTTTAATCGCGTTATAATGTAAACAATATCGTGTCAACTGTGAACACAACATTACATCTGACTCGAAAAACTAAAAATCGTTTTAAAGAGACTGGAAGCTCAACAAAATAACTGTCGGATCTACTTTAAAATTTTTAATATGATTTTAGTCGAAAAGTTTTAATTAAGTAAAGAAAAATCCATAAATACCTTTAGTTAAAATATAAATATTTTTCTATATATCTTTTAACTACTTTGTCTAAATGTGATGTATATACATTGTAGTCTAAAATGGTCGCGATCATCCAGCTCCTTACATACTAGTATCTGCCAAAATATGCTCACATGATTGTGTTTTTAATTTTATCCACAAAATAAAGAAGACATAGTGATATATTTAGTATGTACGATAGAATAAATTGATATTTGTTGAAAAAATATTACAGAAAGTAAGGCTGGAAAAATACGAGATTAATACGACAAGGCATCGAAATGTAGACACGCGAATGTTTTTGATTTATTCCCGCGCCCATAAACGGTGGTATTTACATGTTCAATGACAAGATTTAATAAAGGTTAAGGTCAAGTAAGTAAATTAGTAAGTAAGTAAGTTAGTAAATTAAAGGTGTCTACAGGTTCATAAAATTCAAGATATAAATGCTTTCAATGATGCTTCATTACAATAGCTTTTTTGATAGAATGTAACTGGGCTAAAATTTTTGGTAAACACAATAAAAAAATTATGTTTTAAACTGTCATTTTCAATTAAATATGAAGGAATTGAAGGGTTAAATTTCGGTGTTTTATCCATTTTTGACTAATAAAATATATCTAGAATGCCTACAGTCTCCCCAAAAACGGAATTAAACAAGCTCTTGACCTCCTCTTTAAAATCAGTGCATATATTCACTGTTAGTGATTTTTTTTTCAACAGATGAAGGATTTCAAACTAAAGAAAACGTATTTTCTATTGAACAACGGAATAAAGGGTAAATTTTACTTTTACTTTTTTCCAATTCCTGGTTTGCCTGGGAAGTCGAAATGATATAGTTTTTACCAACAGCAACTCCACTACAATTCTTGATAATGATTGACCGTCCTTTATCTTGGATTTCTGAAAACAATGAGTGAACGAATAGATACATAAATCATGAAAGAGAGAGAGAAAAAGTGAGAAAAGAGAAAATAAATGCCCACCTTCTTCATCTGTATCCGAAAAAGAAACTTTATTGAGGTCTTGAATTAAACCTTCCCAAATTTCTTCTTGGTTTGATGCCTCATATTCTGTAAGCAGTAAATTTTTTTTCTCAGAGCTGAGGAATATTTGCTTTTTTAAAAAAGTTACACTGTTAGAATACTCTTTTAGATTTCAGATTTACATACAAGTTTTCTTTTTGCTTAGAATTATTCTACATTTATATCAATACACAGAATGTAAAATATTACCAATACCTAATAATAGGGTAGAAATTCTAAGGAAATGTTTTTGTTTAACCTGTGATCTGTGTTAATGTAGTCATTAACCGTTGGAAGTTCCATAGTTTGTTGTTGCGAGGGTGCATAAAATCACACGTTTAATTTAGAACCATTTTAACAAGATCTTGGACTATTAGTTGGATGTAACGATCTATTTCTTGCGTCAAAACAAGTTAAATGACGCTGGTTTCAAACGAAATATACACCGATTGCATAGTCTTCGCTCAAAAGCCAGACAAATCTTGTTGATTTCAAAGAGCCATGGCCGAGTGGCCTACAATGAAATAGACAGACGTACGTCATATTGCCGTTTGACTCAACTACCCAAAGTTCAAGCTCTTGTGAAAATGGTTCTAGTAAAAGGAAAAAATTAAAATGTCCATGAAATTTCGTACCCTCAAACTTGTTTTACAAAAATGATACCCATAGATAATAATGAAACTACAGAACCAACTAAATGTTGAATACAGGTACAGCTGAAGTATATGTTACATGCATTGTGCTATATTATAGTGTTAAAATATAGTTACAGATATAGCAGCAGAAAATATTTGGATGCGTAAACATGGTAAATGGGTACTTCTTTCAATCTACATACGTACTGATATTTGCCTTTACAAACAAGAGGCCCATGAGGCCACATCGCTCACCTGAGCAACAATTGGCGTTCAAAAGATATTGTGCCATATGGCCCTCGGTAGAATAACAAAAAAATTAATATTGTAAAGTATTCGAATTTTAAACTTATTTTTGCATACACGTAATCTTTGACATTGTACCTTCATGAAATACTGTTTTTACACAGAATAAGAAAATCCTACGCAAGATATAGAACTAAATATTTGGTAGGGGTACACTGTTATATACTAGTTATTGTATTTTAAAAAAAAATATAATAGTTATTGTACTTTATCAAAAAAATTCTACATGTATATATATATATATATATATATATATATATATATATATATATATATATATATATATATATATACATTTAAAATGGAAAAAAATGAATGGCCTCAGATCTGTGTACAAGCAGAATTGTGAGCAAATCTCTGTATCTTGCTTATAATTCGAAGCTTAACACTCAAATATGGTAGGTAAATAGAAATTGTAAACAATTAAACACAAGAAACATGCACTATAACAAATAAAGAACACAATTTATTTTTCAAAATGAATCATATACATGTACGAGGGTTGTCCCAAAAAAATGTAGACAGGACACATAATTTATAATCTGTCCACTGCAATTTCATTAGACTTCTATGTTTTCTTCAATAACCCTTTGGCAAACAATGCTGAAAAGTTCAAATTTGTACTTAATTTATTTCTCGAGAAAATAAATAATTAGTAACAACAAGTTTTGTCAGGCGGCGCAATGTGCGACGTCGAAAATTTCCAGTTTTACGTTGTTGCTAAACCCTCCACATCGATCACGATAACATTTACGTTTTATTTCCGAATGTCTTAGAAAAAATATTATCTTTGAACATGTACTCTGCGTGCACATTCAATATATATTTCTAGTTTTGTTTTGTTTTTTAATATTTTCTACGTACAAACGATCTGTCGGCTCCAAACTTGCCTTGTTTTACTTGTTGTCTAACGTCCGTCTTACCGAAATGTCTCGTTAAACATTTTGACGTCCATTGATTTCGTTCGAGGTTTCTTTTTTCCACTTATTGTCATCATACTTGTTCAAATATTTTCAATGTTGTTTAACTACTTATTCACAAAACGCATTTCTCATCGCCTTTGTTAATTTCATTTACTTCCAAAGCTGCTTAGGATTTATTTCATTGTCTTTACAAAATTGTATCAGTTACTGCTGCGCCGCCTTAAACGCTGACTACGTCATTTTATGACGAGTTAACTTTTCAACTTGTCACAAAACGCGCTATAAAAGATTTGAAAGTTTTGTTATAGCCAAAAAATTTTCTGAGTAAATAATAGAATTATAATGAAATATCAGTGTATGTTTTATTTGAATTTTTTCATTCGAAAAGTACTTTTCCGCCCAATTTTCAATTCATTATGTTGATTTTAACTTTTTGTTTTTGACATTGCGCCGCATGTCGAATTTCTTATCTAACATGCTTGCATTTCACTAATTTAATCTCAAACAATATTCGATTTTAAAACATTATTTGAATGGAAATTTCTTGAACCCTTTGTGGCACAAATTTCATTTTCCTTTGTCTTCGATTAACTGAATAACGCTACTTGTCTACGCTATTTTGGGACAACCCTCGTATATCATTTAATATTTATTCGTTTGATGAGATATCGGCGCTTCTGATTGGTCGAAAAATTTCTTTGATACCTGCATCAATAAAATTTTTGGCCGGATCTACTTTTCTCAACTGTTCTGATCTAACACTATTTATAGAACGGGAATTTCCAAGATAAACACTGTCAACAAAATGTAAAGTTGTGTCTGTTTTATTGTCAGCAAACAAAATGCAACCTTGTGAATATAAAAACTTGAAAGTTTAACCTTCAAATTAAACAAAACACATTATTTGATTCACGAAATAGAAAATTAAGCGTCTTCTCACGATTTCGTCTGCTTGAGATCAATCAACATTTACAGCGAGGCTGGCTGTTCCTTTTCCAGGAATATTAAAACGAACATATAGGCCTATAAACTTTCACGGTAACACTGCTGTTCAAATTTGGTAACGAAGATTTTTAAATTTACACACGTACATCATCGGTCATCAGAATAAGCGTCGTAAAGAAAAGCTATGAGTAATGCATCAACTCCTTCGGCGCATTCCAAGCGACAGATATACCATTTAAGTACATCACTGGCCATCTAGTTACCACAACGTTTACAAAAGTCGCTTATACATACTATTCTCTGTCGACATATAATCTATTGTCATCCACGATCGCCTTTCCTTGGATGGTTATGTCCAGTTGCATATTCCAGCGATCTCGCTTTTATTACGAGTTTTTCTGCACAGTGAATAATATCACAAGCTATCGCATGTATTTTCCTTTCGTTTTCAATTCAGCTGGTTCAGCTACGCGCATTGATGAAGTTTTCCGGTCAATTTTTTCTTTGATACGTCGATCAAAAGAAAAATTATTATCTTCATTTCTTAAATACCTTCATATTTCCGTCAGCGATATTAAACTTTTTTAAAATGAATAAACTCGAGAAAATGCCGAGCATCTCAACAAAACATATTGCATTATTCTACCATTACGCAAAAGATGATACCGAATTACCGATAGCCTGAATGAATTGCATTTTAGTTCTTTCTTAATACATTAGATGTTGCTTAATTTGCGCAGGTAAACAGTAAACTGTTTGATTTACCGAAGTCTCTGTTTGATTTGATACGTAAAAATCAGGAAATACAAGTGACAGTTACCATGTCAACGCAAAGCATTAATGAAAACGAAACGAAAATCACAACAAGCTAACACCACCGTCATATGTGAAAACTGTCAACGCATTGAAATATTTGGCCTCAATTTACTTCACAAAATCGGCACCAATGTATTTTGCATGATTCAATGATTCCCTTCGTACACGAACCGTTGCACAACAAACAAGTTCATCATTGTAAGATCGACCCGTTTATTATATAGTGTCATGGCTGCTTTAAACAAAGTACCTCGTTTTAGAATTATGGAATACGAGTCTTGGTAAAATGGGTAAGCAAACCCGGGCCGGCGGGGCAAAATAAAAGCCGGGGCAGATCGGAATCGTCAATTCAAATTACGCATTATTTTGCAGCAATTTACAGCGGATACAAATATACTGGTCAGTTAATATCTTGAAATTTTAATGAGATTGGCAGATTAATAACTGTCAATCTTTTGTTTGCCCTGGTCCGGTCATGCCTATCCATTTTACCAAGACTCATGGATGCTATAAAATGCTTGAAACACGCCTTTTCTTTCTTATTATTTTCGTAATAACTCAGATTTGAAACAGAATTCGCCGATAATTTTTTTCAATTTATATTTTCCTTCCCATAAGGATTATTTATGCAAAATTACGTTGAATTTGACTCAGTAGTTCTGAAGAAGATTTTTTAAAATGCACCCCCCTTTTTCTTCAGTTTCGGTGTTTTCTCCGCTTTCAATAAAGATCGGTCTTTCATTTCTGCAATTTATAATCACCTTTCAATAGGGATGTTTTGTGCCAAATTTAGTTGAAATTGGAAAAGTGGTTATAGAGAAGAAGTTCAAAATGTGAAAAGTTTACAGACGGACAGACAGACGGACAGACGGACGGACAGGACGACGGACAAAATGTGATCAGAATAGCTCACTTGAGCTTTCAGCTCAGGTGAGCTAAAAAGCATTACATATCATAAATTATATAAATTTATATTGAACGAATTATACACCTGCTAGAGCAATATAATTTAAAAGGATGCATTGTTTTTGACATATTATCACGGTAATCTATGAGCTGAAGAAACGTCTAATTCAAATCTTACATTTTTTAATTATTGTGTTTGCAAACTCATTGCAAGAATGTTATTATGGTAAATCAGTTGAGCACTAAGTTATATGAACGGTGTATTGTTTGAAACAAACTCCTTACCATTTTTATCTGAAAATACGAAAAATATTTTGTACATGCACAGTTTGTGTTTTGCATGAACTACAAACCGATATGCAAGAATGAAACATTTATTAGTTAAAAAACCGTTTCTACATCTACATCTTAAGTCATTTGTAACCATTTCTAATTAGAGCACTGAAACACGCCATTATATTTTGCTCCATATCAATGCACTAAGGGCAAAATGGATGAACAAATTACCTTCTTTTGTTTGTTGTCGTAGACGTTCAGCAAGGTTGCCAAGCCCAGTAGATTGAAGACTTTGGTACAAAAGGGGGATAATTTTAATTGTGTGTTTGACAACTGTTTGTTTCCACATTTGTATCATGCGTTTGGAACACAGGGGAACATCGTTTTTGTATAGCTGCTGGAGTTTTGTGAGTTTATCATGGTCAAATCCCAGATTAATGCCAAGTCTGAACCAAGATTTACTATCCAACTCAGGGCATATGATGTCTTCAATTTGCGGCAAAGAATTTGATTTGCCTGTGAAATAAATACTGGAAACATAAGTCATTTTAATGAATAATGTACAAAATCATGGATTTATGCTGAAATGTATGCTATAAAACCTCAGGATCTGATGACGCTTAAGGGAGAATTTCGGTGTAGCAGCACAACAATATTACTCTATATTTTTCAAAGTATTTTCAGCGAATCAACATTACGGGGTCTTCTACAATATTTTGAATTAAGGGTAACTTTCTAGCTACCTAAATGTGATATGTTAATATGAATTACCCGCGCTCTTTTCGGAAATTATCAATTTTTTAAAAAAGTTTTTTTCAGCAAGTAAAAAATTGATTTCATTGTATTTATTTGCAAATTGTTCAAAATAATTAAAGGAATACATGAATTAAGGAATCAGTATTAATACAGGCATTTCTAACGAAATTCTTACGTACGACTTTGTAAATATTTATTGACCTAGCCACAACCTACCAGAATCACGATATATATGGAGTAGTAATGACAAAGATTGTAACAATACGCTACCATTGGAGAACTCTTGATAAAAGTCCACACTGTTGCTGTCGGATGTAACGATTACCAAAAATGTTCTGTACAAGCAACGCACAAGGATTAGAAACGGACTGTTTGGAAACGCATAACCGTCAGTTAAATTGAGTAACGTTTACATCATGGGAAGTCCTATTTATCCTTTTACTTTTTTTTCAGCCACTAGTTGTCGGGTTGTAATTAATTTTGGTATAATGGACATCAACATATCCTAAAGTATATGTCAGATAAAATGGACAAAGAATGTTTGCAAACAAAGACAAAAGGTTTAAAATCAAAACTTATAACAAATAGTCATCCCTTTCACGTTAGTTAGTGTTGTCTGCTGAGTTGTGACTGAACCTTACTGTATATGCCTTACATGTATAGTTATATGGATAGTTAAATTCTTCACAAAAGGACAGCTAATAGTCGTTAGTTTCTAAACCTTAAATGTACCATCAAAAGAATTTTTTGGGGTAAAACTAGCCATATATTGCCTTAGTATTTGAAACCTAAATTCTCATTTAAAATCTCATTTTTATCACAAAGTGATGTCTACACAGGCATATATAGACGCTAAGTCACAGAGTTATTTTGCACTTACATATAAATAATCTTTTCTTATGCCAATATGTGCCAATGATATACGTAATACTAGTGATGGCATATGAGAGTACATCTTTGTTTGTTCTTGCTTTTTATTTTGCAATGCTTTTAGTTTTGAACGAGTAAAGGACTCTGTCATTGTTAGTTATATATATGTATATATGTCTTGTACATATGTTGCTTTTAATAATGTCATTTATTTACTTAATAAATGACATTTTTACCTTTATATGAGTTGAAGTATTTTTCTTGGCAGGCTGACGTAAAAATAATTAATATGTAAAATAAATCCAACTAATCGTTAGAAAAAAAACCCACACAACCATTCTTCATAAAACGAACCTTTGTTTCTTTTCTTTTTTTTCTTTGCCACGGGTGCTTGTGCCATATTGCGATTTATATGAAGCCTATTTGAAATCAGCACGGCTGGCAAATCTCCCTCTGTACGAGAAAAGTATAATTGTATACAATATGCATTATGTTGGGGCGCAATCGAATAATACGAAATTAAAATAACGTTAAAATATTAATAATAACATGTCATGTTGAATTGTTCAATTGTTGAAAACTATATAAACGTAAGTACCTGTAATAAGGAATCTTCTTTGAATATTTCGGAGCTGATCACATCATGGTAATTCCGTATCTTTTAGATAAACTCCTAGGCAAAATGAATTAAGTAGCTTTGCTTGAATATACTAATACCTATGTCGTTTTAAAACAAGGGAAGATTGCTACGAGCGCTTTATAAAATAACTAAGGAAAAATCAACATGATATATAGACAATCCCAACTTTGTTGGTCTAATTAAATGACAGGCACCTGGGGTAAAAATGAAAGATAATTATATTTCAGGAAATTATCTTACTATTAAACGAAATGTTTTAACGTAAGTCAGGCGCCTGTTGATTTTGAAACCTTTACAATTTCAATTGTCCTATGTGTAAATGTAGAAAAATATAGTTGTAGTTATAAATTTCATCTCTATACATGTACTGAGCAAAAGAAATACAAAATAAATTCATTATTGAAAAAAAATATAACAACCTGAATTCGTAACGAATCATGAACAACTTATATAGAGCATATCATTTTCAATCCAATAAGCATATTCAAGGACTTTTTTTTCTAATTTCCGTTTCGCCTTCTGTTTCGTTTTCTGTCCCGCGTATTAATGGCACCCTTCAGCCCTAAACAATTATATAATAATGAAAGTAAAAATATGTCAAATACAGCTTCACTTAACTTATATGATCCAAAATCATAACATTAATGGTAGATTAAGAATTTATGCTTAACGTTTGCTTCAAATGACTGACCTGGCTTTAACGTTTCCGAAACTTGCGGAATTTCCAATCGATATTTATAGATTTAATTACCTTAGATTTTTGCGATGCTTTGATTTATTTACAAACATACATATACCGTATGAATAAACATAAAAAAGCAAATTGAAATACAAATTCAGCATATATTTGTAATAATTTATATAATGGTTAGGAACATGACCTGTTTAACTTTCCTTACCTAATTTAAAAGTCCAACTCGTGATCGGCCATTTCCGTTACATAAATATTCCTTCTATCGGCGACTGTGATCCGAGTAAATAAAGACGCGCAGCAGCAAAGTCTCTCTTGACCAAAACACTGTTACAGCAATTTGGAGATGTGTATGGACCACACCTCCAGACCCCTTAAATGATTTTAAAACACATGAAAAACTGTCCTAATTATTTCCCCTATTCCTGTGTATGAACGGAAAGTACAATTTTCTAAAAATAGATAATATCTATTTTTACCAAAAATACACGCATCTGGCGAGATTTGGAGCATTGATTTCAACTAGCATTAGAAGTCTCTGAACTAAAATATCTAATTGAGATAATTGTATAAAATTTGAATGCAGTAGATCTATTTATTTCGGATAATAAAACAACAGGAAAGCGATCTTGAATTAAAAAAAAAGATTAGAAAGTTCAAACTTTCTATTTTTTAATGCTTCTCGTGAAAGGACAAAATATAGTACTGATTTTGTCGTTGCTAGATCATTCTCGTTAGTTTTAAATACATGTAAATATTTTCCCTCTATTTTTTCCAGAAATATAACCATTGCCATTGATAAATGTAACAACACCACATTAATACATACAGAATAAAAGAGGTACATGTATAGGACAATAGGTTTACGATTTCCCTACATTATAGCAATTGAACAGTATTTTGCATTATCTTTAATTGAAAAATCTCATAAGAGGGGAAATTCATACCATTATACTCAAAAGAGTCTTAACTATCTTTAACGACATCAATCAAATTTTAGGGTTTTGTAAGGAGCATATGGAAGAGAAACGAAGAGTTTGCATTGAAAACATTCATATCTGAGTATCTGAACCACTTAAAACTAAAGAAATTCTAAAATGCTATCTGGTCTAGGAACTTAAATGCCAACCAGTGTTCTCCTTTTTATAAACCCTTTTTATAGAGGTGGAATCTGAGCATTAAAATGCTGAAATTTTAAGATCTTTACTTGCTACAAAACGGGGTTTAACAATTAAATTTGCTCTTCAAGTAATATACTAGATTGAGCAAAGTCTCAGGGGGTTGCAAAGAATGAAAAAAAAAATCTGTCCTGATTCCAATTTGTTCTTGAAAAACGCCCTACCATATTTTACACTAGATAATGTGATTAAAGAATGCGTACTAGTCTATTATCACTGTAGTCAAATAGAGATGGTTTGAAGAGCTCTACGAGTTTTATTCATTAACCACACTTTCAACATCCATAATTACTAAAGATTGCCTGGATAGCAATAATGCACCTTATTGATATTTTCAAAGCCTTATGAATAGACAGAAGTAATTACAATTTATTAATACTTTGGGGAAAAATACAATTGTATATATGAACATGATTCTCAAGTTTGGTCCAAAATTTAGCATATTTTGATTAAAGGTGCCTCGGCACATCAATATATTATATTAAATGGAACAATATACTATTTGAAATATGACTTTACGATAAGAAACCGATATAAGCTATGACTTCTTCTTCTTCTTCTTTTTTTTTTAAATTTCGTGATTTTTCACAGACAAGAAAATTGTTTTAACTGATTATTTTAGGGGTAAATTTTGTTTTGAAATATGCAAAGTATAATTATCCATTGCTTAGCAAAGATTGCCAGATAAAACTTTTAATCAAAAAGGTAGTTCTGAAAATTTAATCAACCATACTTTCGCAGATTGTAAACTTTTTTTTATCTCCTATCTAAAAGATAAATAAATGGTTAAAGTGCCATTAAATTGATGATTAAATAAGTAAAAGGTTTAAAAAACGTCATATTAAGGTGGAATAACACATCGTCACAAAATGGCTGACCTCTGATCGAAGCGATATTTCGTTTCATTAAAGGAATTTTTTTGATGGCAACTTGTAACTTACTGTATAGCCGAGTGGATAGGGTCTCGGTCTTGCGATCCGTACATCCCGAGTTCGAATCACGCAAAATATTTTTGTTACTTACTGAATTATTTTTTTAAATAATCAATTTTTATCCCCAAACTGCAAGATTCTCGCTTATTTGACATATATTTAGTTAATTGTCATTATATCCGTCATAATCAAAATATTTACTGTAAATTTGAGTGCTTTTTCGAGGTGTGTTATTTCACCTTAACTATTATGATGGTTAACTATTTTTAAAGTGCCAATTCTCATACTAGCATTCACGTCCAAATAAATTCATTTTTTTTTTGCTTGCAACAGCTATTACATACTTCTGCCTTGTTCAAGCATTAAACACTGTAAATATGAACGGACAATACCTTTGTATGTGTTGTTTTGAATTGTATCGATTGAAGAAATAAATATCTTTACCTATCCCTCATTCTACATCTAGTAGTGGCTCAACTTTAAAACGCACACATTGTAACAATAATTTGTTGTAAATTTGTTACTGTAAATTATCTGATGATTATACAAACCCTCATCTTGTAAGGACCGGAATTTAATAACTATTTTTTTTAACGACACGGTAGTTGCCATCTTATCTTGGATTGTTCTTCAATTGTTACATGGGTACATTTATATTTTTACTAGATGATAACCCGCGCGAGCGCGGGAATTTACACTTAATAAATGAGTGACAAAATGCAATAATGTTGAATCATATTTTTTTCCGTATATATTATGTCCGAATTTTTTGTTTATAGTTTTCTTCACATATTCTTTAAAATTGAAATTAAAAAAATACATAGAAAAATTTAAACTCAATTGGATGATATATATACATGAACATGGCCTGATTCTTTTTGTTGCAACTGAATGGTCCAAAATGATTACAATAATTTTTTTAAAACCAGTGAGTGTGTATTTAGGTCGTCATATGTCTAAATTTTGTTCTTTAGGTCAAATTTCACTAATATTTTTATCCCTGTCCCAAATATAAAATTGAAAAAACCAGGTCAAGGTCGACATCATTATGGTCACTGAAATCTGAGCTCTCGACTGTTTGCGTGTAGTGCATCAAATATCATGAATTGAGTGTTTATAATTGTTCCATGGACTTTTAAGTGTTTTTGGAGTGTTCTTTCGAAAACGTGAGTCAATATTAGTTAGCCTTTCTTGACTTTTTCATTCTGTGAACATTGTATGTCTGTAAAGATTGACATCTACTCACGATCAGTATCAACATGCCGGAACACAAAAACGAAAACAGGTTTAGATTTGTAAGTCCAGCAAACCCAGCCAAAAAAAAGAAACCGAATGACTCCTTAGGATCTGTATCTGATGCTGACAGTGACATTTCTGTCCTCAGCAACATATTAGAGAATGCGTCAAGCAGTGAAGAAAGTTTGCGCAGGGTCACCAGTGTTATACTTGGAAATACACTTATCAAAAACGCTCTGGCGATGGAGCTTGTTCCTGAAATTGACCGAATGAGAGCTGAAATAAAAGACCTGCATCGCCAAATTGACGATCTATCTCAGTATTCCAGAAAAAATTGTCTAAAATTTTCTGGCATTGCAGAAAGCCCACACAACTCAAAAGGAGACCCAGAAAACACAGACCAATTGATCCTCAACCTATGTAATAAAGTAATCCTGAAGTCCACTGGCACCACCCTCAACCCATGGACCATCAGTAACTCACATCGCCTTGGGCCAAAGCCACGCTCCCGCAACGACCCACCGAGAGACATCATCGTAAAGTTCGTGCGGTACCGTGACCGTGCCCTCGTGTATGGCAATAAAAAAAATCTCAAGAACTACAACAACAACCCCTCTAGTGGATATAAGGTTTTCGTCAATGAGGCACTGACCAAGACTCGCGCCAAGATGTTCTCGCGTCTGCGTAAGTGCAAAAGAGATGGCCTAATTGACTCGTGTTGGACATATGAGGGAAATATTTTCGTCAAAAAAACGCAAGGTGGTCCCAAATCATTGATCCGAAGTGATGATGACGTGCTGTCCATTGAACTTCGTGGTGAACAGCGTACACAGATCCTGGAAACTTCGGAAGTGTAACCACTATTCCTTGTCAGCTGATTATCAGCTGTTTAAATCCTAATGTCAAGGCCATTCTCAAACTCTTTCGTTTCACATTGTATAGGTAAACGATACGATGTCATTTCCATTACACGCAAACATTCCTACATGCTTCTATCATTGCTATTTTGTCATGTATATATGTTCATTTTTCTTTGTTTAATTTTTTCTCCCAATTTTTCCATTCCGGAATTTGTTGCTCTTTGTTGGTACCGGTTCCTATATTTTCTGTCTTATGTATACATCCGACTACTACTTGTGTCCATGGCCATGCTGAATAATATGTTCATCATTGTTTTTGATACTTTTGATTGAAAAAAAACTTAATTTATTCTAGGCCATGGACATTTATTATTACAAGGTATGTTCAGCTTTTCTTGATATGTTCTAAATACGACGCAAGCTACGGCGTTATTGTAGAATTATTATTAATTCTTGGAGGTGTTGAAAAAAACCCTGGGCCTAGCTCAGATTTGCCCAATGTTAAACTTAGTTCTATTCGTATTGCACACAACAATGTATGTAGTTTATATCCAAAAGTGGACATTGTTACTGCTGTAATGTCTAATTTTGATGTTATATGTATATAAGTGAAACACATCTTGATAACTCTATTTATAGTGACTCAATTGTAATTGATGGTTTTCACCCTCCTCTTAGGAAAGACAGAAATAGACGAGGAGTAGGTGTTGCAATATACATTTCAAGTTATTTATCTTTTATTGAACGAACTGATTTATCAACCCCTGGTTTAGAAATTCTATGGGCTGAAATTAATGTTAATTGTAAAAAAATCCTTGTTGGTGTTTTGTACCGACCACCAAGTGCCCTGGCAGATTATTGGAACCTTTTTTGTTCAAATCTTGAAAAAGTAGCACAATGTGAATTACCAGTGTTTTTATTAGGAGATTTCAATGTCAATGTCATGAGTGATCAAGGTACTAATTTTCGACAAATGTTGCAAAGACTTGGTCTTGATAATTTAATTCATGATGTCACAAATTTTACAGTTAGTACTGGTACCTGTATTGACCTTATCCTTACCAACAACTCTAGTCTAGTTATAGATTCATTTATTCTTCCACCATTTTGCAGTACTCATTCGACAATAGGCACCGAGATCAAATTTCAATCAATCAAGCAATATGCATACAAGCGCACAGTGAGGGATTATAAATATGCTAATTACAATCAGGGTTGGCAAAAAAGCGGGAAATACTCATATTTCCCAGGACGGTGGGAAATACTGGTAATTCCCGGGAATTACTGGTATTTCCCGGGAAATACTGGGAAATAAAGTACAACTACATATTATAGTACTTCATACTTAAGACATTAGTCTTAATTAAATCTGTAGGGATGTAGACAATAGTACACCTTGTCAGCAATGACATTTTATAATGGTCTTTGATTTTAACAAGTTTTGACTGGTCAGTAATGCATTGGTTATCTCTTATGAATACTCAAAACATGGTTCATTCATATACCATTGTAATTTGTTTTTAAGGCTTTAATCAGGTATAGGTGCATCTACACAGTTATCATAAACATGATATCAAAGGTTACATTTTCTGGTTATTTGGTGAATATGAAAATGGGGCAAGAAAATTGTGAAAAATAAAGTGTGACTGTGTCACTACCTCAGTATGCAACACACCTAAGAAAAAGCCAATTTGCCCCACTCATAGTATACATCTCCCCAAAACAGGAGCACAAAACTGTCAAGTGTAATTATTTATTAAAACAACATGTGTGATTATTGAATTTTTACTTACAACACCTACACTAATTATAACAGTTTATTTTGTGCTTTGAATTATAAATCTGTAAAACACAAAACTTGAAGTTAAAAAAACTGAACTAAAATTTGTACATTAGCAGCTATAGAAATCTTTTGGAATAGGTGAACTGGTGAATTTAAGATTTATAAACTGACATTGAAATGGGGAAGTATAATATAAAATTGGTTTTTGATGCTTACTGTTAATATCTTTTATCATAAACATAAGTTTTACATTGAACAAACTAAAGAAATAAAGATTATAAATTTGTATTTCCCAGTATTTCCCAAATTAGTGGAAAACAGTAGTATTTACCGGGACGGGAAATACCGGTATTTACCACCGGTAATTCCCAGCACTGGTATTTCCCGGCCAACCCTGATTACAATGCAATTAATGAAGACATTAGACAAGTTAATTGGGAGGAAGATGTCTTCCAAGGGGAAAACATTGATGACATATACAAATCTTTTTTAGATAAAACCAATGAATGCATTAATAAGCACATACCATCAAAAATTATTACAGTTCGTCCTAGAGATAAAGCATTTATGAATAATACAATTCGCAAATTAATGAGGAAAAGAAATCGTATGCATCACAAAGCTGTTAAAACTCAAAATCCTGTTCACTGGGGAAATTATAGATACCTAAGAAATAGAGTCATAGATGAAATTAGGCGTTCTAGAGATAATTACAATAAAAAACTTACAGCACAGATTGATAAAACAATACCCCCTGGCAAATGGTGGAGGATTATTAAATCTTTGACTAAACTAAATAATAGCCATAAACCACTACCCCCTCTTAAAGCAGCTGGTCAAACTCTGTTTCATCCAGTTGACAAAGCTGATGCATTTAACAAGTATTTTGCTGAAATCTCATCCTTGCCTGTAGAGCCTCAGCTCCCTGACCCTCCGTTACATGGACCTGGGCCACCGAACCATATGAACAATCTTATAATCTCTGACCAAGAGGTATTGGATCAAATTCATATTTTAAATGTAAACAAACCCTCTGGTCCAGATGGTATATCACCCCTTATCATAAAAAATATATCTTTATCTATTGTTAAACCCCTTACAAAACTATTTAATCTTTCCCTATGCTTGGGTAAACTCCCTAGCATGTGGAAAATTTCCCATATAACACCGGTATACAAAAATAAGGGTTGTGCGCAAGAAGTTAATAATTACAGACCCATATCTATTACTTCAATACTGTGCAAGATCCTTGAAAAAATTATCTTTAAACATATTCACAACTATCTCTTTGAAAATAAAATTATTTACAAATACCAGTCTGGGTTTCAACCTGGAGATTCTACAACTTACCAATTAGTTGAAATTTATAATACTATCATATCCAGTCTTGATAAAGGTAAAGATGTGAGATTTGTTTTTTGCGATATCAGTAAAGCCTTTGACAGGGTATGGCACAAAGGTTTATTATATAAATTAAAACTATATGGCATTTGCAATCAAATTACTAACTGGGTTGAGAACTATTTAGTAGAAAGGAAGCAAAAAGTCTTTTTGGATGGTTTTTCCTCATCACTCAGACATACTACCTCAGGTGTTCCCCAAGGATCTGTTCTTGGTCCATTTTTATTTTTATTATATATTAATGACATGTCTTATGATATATCAAACAATCTTCGTCTTTTTGCTGATGACACTTCTATATATGTTATTGTTGACAATGACACACATGCTGTAACAAATTCACTTGTTTCTGATCTTGACAAAATATGTAAATGGTCTGACATATGGGCAGTTGATTTTAATCCCAGTAAAACCAAAAACCTTGATTTCAGTAGAAAAAATATATCTCATCCCCCTGTGCAGTTTGGTGTCCATGGTCCATTTATACAAAAAGTTGATAGTCACATCCATCTTGGAGTAAATCTCCAATATGATGGAGGTTGGAAACAACATATTAATTCTATTCATGAAAAAGCTTGTATAAGGTTAAACCTATTGAAACTTGTTAAATATAAGCTATGTACATGTAGATGCTCTCTAAACAATTGATTTTTCATTTATAAGACCAGTTTTAGAATATGCTGATATAGTTTGGGATAATTGTTATGATAGAGAAGTTAAACTTCTAGAAGATATTCAAGTAACTGCTGCAAGGATTATATCAGGTCTTAGAAGTAACTCATGCAGGTCAGCTCTATATGATGAATTGGGTATTGATCTACTATCAGATAGAAGAAAGGTTCATAAACTCACATTATTTTATAAAATGGTCCATGGTCTTGCTCCCAAATATCTACAGGATTTACTTATGCTATGTACACCGCAAAATAATTACTCACTAAGACACCAAGATGATTTTAAATTTGTTATACCCCAGATAAAAACAACTGCCTTTATGAACAGCTTTCTACCTTCATCTATAAAATTATGGAATGAATTACCTCTTCACATTAGAATTTTACCAACTGAGTCTTCATTCAAAACAGCCATAAAAAACATATTCTTTAGAAAGCCAAACAAACTTTATGACTTTGGAAACAGAAAAGCAAATATTATACATTGTCAGATAAGAAATAATGCAAGCAATTTAAATGCTGACCTATTCAATCATTTTTTGTGTGAAAATTCTATTTGTGATATGTGTGGTTATGTATCTGAAAATGCTTATCATTATTTTTTTGTCTGTCCACATTATGATGCACAGAGGCAAGTTTTTATACAGTTAATAAGTAATTTACACTTAGATATCCCCATCTCTCTGGACTTATTGTTATATGGGGACAGTAGTTTGCCTTATAACGAAAATGTTGCTATATTTAAGATTGTACATGATTATATATTAGCTACCAAAAGATTTAAGTTTTAATGCATTATTCACAGTGTCACTCAAACAGCTGAACTGCTAGCTTTCTACAACTATTTTTCATTTTGTACATAAATAATACCCGGTACCAAGCATTTTGATTCCACTTATTTTTTTATTTTTTTATTTTTTTTATTTTTTTTTTATATTTTTTTTTTCTTATTTTTCTCTACTATATTCCATTGTTACATTGTATCATCAATGTTTGTCAAATTGACTGTTAAAGGAGAGGGCTCAAATAGGCAGATTGCCTGCTGCCCAATCCTATTATGTGATATTTTTTTACATAATAAAATATTGTTTAAACCTAAATATAAAATTAAAATAAAAGACAGTTTTGAAAAAAAAATGGGGGAGGGTACCCCCCCCCCCCCCCCATTAATTTAACTTCCCCGTTTGATAACACAATTAATGTATAAAGCTTACTACCAATCTGTCGTTGTATTAAAAAGTATAAAAAAAAAATTAAAAACGCTAGTGTATGCATATTATTTGCATTTTTTAAATCAACGTTGTTATTTTTAAAGCATCTCGCTTTACACTTTCCGCCACTGTGTAAATGAGTCAAACCGCTTTCCCCGGCACTCCGTTCTGGAAAATAAATTCTTTCGATCAAAACTTAAAATAGGGTTTATTTTGTAAATAAAGCACTGTATGTTAATCTTTGATTTGTTTATTGTTATATCTTATGTTTTAATTAAATACCATGTTATTATACTTGTGTGACATTTAAGGGGACTTGCATACTTTTTTATTGTTGTACATCACCGTTTTTATCCGGTCTTAAAGAATTTTTATTACCGTATGAAAATTCGATGACCGATCAGCCAATCAGAAAGCCGCACACTAAGGGGATATTTTTACATTCTTTGGTGGCAGGGGATAGTTTCGAAGGAAGGACCCGGTCAATATTTTGAAATAAAGGGAGAACCTGAGGTTTGGCTGGTTATTTGAGGTGTATAAATTGCTAGAATATTTATTGCATTCATTCTGTGGATAGAGGAGCCCATGTCAATTTCATTGATATATGACACTTTAATACTGGTAGCACTTTTCATCAGATATGGAATGAAAATGCGAAACTGTGGCCAAAATTTTCACTTTCGGTTTTGTGCTTGAAAAGTAGGGTGGGTTCAGAACACGAAATGTCACTCGAAAAGAAGGTGATTGACCCCCCATTAATTGGTGATTATTTGCATGGGTATACATTAAGCTACCAATCCTATGGTAGTTTATGGCAGTTGCTCGGGACTGGAGCGTGGTGCTGGACCCGTGAAAATGTGAAAAAAGGGCAATTTTTCAGAAAATTTTGAGACCGTCCCTGGCTATTCTATATAGTGCTATATGTAAGTTGTACTTGTTTTATTCTGAAATGCTTAAAAATTTTCAAGAGTCGGGACCATGTGTCCCCTGCGTGCAAACCAATTTTAGCAAATTTAAAAATCGACTGAAAAATTAGATCACATATATGAGCACTTTCTGCCTCACATTTCCTCGACCAAAAAAACTATCCCCTGCCACCTTTGTTTATGCTAGGGGAAGCTGCACAGATATTGTTGATCGTTCAAGACACCTCCAACCTCCCCATCCAGCCATCATTTTTTATGCACCACTTTTGCTTCCATTGTATTTCATTAATGGTAGTTTTGTTAGCATGTGAACTAGTTTAAGCAATTTTGCGGATCGGAGACCCCTTTTGTTTTATACTCTCCAATTTGTTTTCTAGTCAAATGTTTGTGGATCTTCAAACCACTTTTGTTTATGTTTATATGTTCTATAATTTTTGCGTCATCCTTTTTTATGCACCAATTTTGTTTCCATTGTATTTCATTAATGGTAGTTTTTTAGCATGTGAACTAGTTTTAGCAATTTTGCGGCTGGGAGACCCCTTTTGTTCTATACTCTCCAATTTGTTTTCTAGTCAAATGTTTGTGGATCTTCAAACCGCTTTTGTTTATGTTTATGTTCTATAATGTTTGCGTCATTTTTAAATAAATGACAATATTTTAACAATCAAGAGGTGTTACTGTCTTTATTCAAATGGAAACAAACAAGACGCAATGTTGCCTTGAAAAGTAAAGAAGGGGTTTTAACATAAATAGCATTATTTCTTTTTTCATTTTATTAATTAACTCTTTTTGTATTAACCAAAGATGTCCCATCTTTGTATGAATATCTACCCGAGATGCATTATGAACACTTCCTGCACTTTTCGCCAAGACGAAATAATTTGTCAAACCGCGTTCTTGGTTTCTCCGTTCTGGAAAGTTCTATTCCATTCTTTCGCTAGAGGTCGCGCTTCGCTAGCTTCTATCAAAACTAAAATCGCTCACTCAAGAAACGAATTGCCTTATTTCCTTTATTCAACATTTGTCAAATCTTAACCTCTATGTGTAATCCAGATAGGTTCCTGATAAATATATTTTCTGTTTACGTAATCATTCAATATTATTTCATTGCAAGCATATGTTTTGATGCAAACTATCCCTGACTTTGATCCACCAAAGCGTGTCCACCACCTTACTCTCATTTTTGCTATTTGGGGTTTGTTTATCGAAAATGAAAGTACAGTGGCCTCCGGATAAAAGGAGATGTTGGGGACAATGTTTAATTTCTCGTTATAACTGATACTCGTTATATCCGAGGTTAGCATTTCCGAAGGTGACACGTGATCGTTGTTCTTTACATTTCAAATAACGTTTATAAACAAGTGATAACTAAATAAATATAATTTATTCAATTTTTTTTTATAAAAGTAACATACTTAAAGCGTATTCATATAAATGACCATGTGATAAATACGTGTACAGTATTAAACACGTGTTACCTACACTTCACGGGAGACAAAAACTGTGTAATAAATTTAGACTGTTGCTTTTTTTTTAATTACTTGGTAAGTTTCAATAACGTCATTCAGTTTTCGTAAAACACTAAATGTGGAATCCTCGATGCCTCGATGAAGATGGTTTGTAAAATCGTTACCGCGTTTAATGCATCCTTTCTAGAAAATGCTCGAGTGCGTGCCGACACACCGATATCATCAACACCTTTTTCGGTTTCTGTCTCGTCGTCATCTTTCATTTCACCCCGAATGTTACTAACTTAGTATCTCTGTCGAAATTGTCTTTGATATTATACAGGCGAAAATCATCCATTAATCGAGTTTTGAACGGACAAAATGTTAAAGGTTAACTATAAAATCTAAAATAGTCAATCTAGGATTAAATTTCAAACACATACTATACCCCCCCCCCCTTTAACAAAAAATAAAAGAATCAATAAATATTGTAATTGTTGTTGAAATGTGACTTTCCCGGCCAATTTTTCTTTTCTATGGTTCATTTCTCTGTTATGCTGAAGTAACATACTTATGTCCGAATACACCAATTAACAATAATTGGATAACAAGTATGATCAACACATTTATGATGTAACATTTGTATTGAGTACTTTTTAAATGTTTCCAATCATCATTTTGAGGGTTGCTGTGGTTTTCCTCATTTGTCACCCCATCTTTTTTCTCTATGAATTTTAAAAATCTGTCTATTTCATCAACTTTTACTAATTCAGCGTAAAAATTTTTTTCCTATCTCCTTCGTGAAGTCGTTCTCTTAGCTTGTTTTTAAGGTCTGCAGGATTTAATTTATTTTTGCACTGAAGAGCTTTGCGAATGTTTTCATTACAACTGTTACAGCTAAGAATTGCATCTTCTATAGCTCCATGTCTCCATATAAACGTGTTTGTTTTGCTGGGTTCTAGTAACTGTGCAACTTTCAAGGAATCTTCACCATTAATGAAAGATGAGAGTTTTTGTTTTCCGTATTTTTCGTCATATAATGTTTTAGAAGCAACATCTATCTCCCCGAACTCCTTCACAATTTTTGTTTCTTTATCAAACTTAACCACTTTGTCAAGATCCCATAAACACAAGCACTTCAGATGAATGTACTTGCAAAACGATCTCATTTTTAAGGTCTTCCGTTTTACCGATGACGTCACTTCCGGTTTTGATTTATTCACAATTTAACGATTTTCAGAGGGTCGGCTTGTCCAGGGGTAAACTCCTAAACGGTTTAAGATATTGAGTTCAAAATTTCAGGGATTGTAGACGAAAGGTTGTAGATCTGACATGTGGTATATTTATTTTCCTGTGACCAAAAGCGCCGAAGCTCGCTCGAGCTCGAAAATTGCGGTTAAAAAAGCGTCGTGATTTTTCGTGGTTTTCTTCCAATATCTCTTTTCTCGATAGTATTTTGTAATAACATGTAGAACAAAAATTTTTTATAATGTCAAGAGCTTTCATTTGAAATTATGAAAAAGGGGCTGGCCCTTCAAATAAGGGGCTGAGGGGGCTCTAAAGTATTTTAATGATTACTTTTTACTGTGAAATATTTTGTGATACCTTATAGAAGCAATTAGGTTCATTCTAACGTAATTCACCTATACATGGCAATTATTTACTCTTATGTTACGTAATTAGGGGTTTTAAGGGGCCAGAAGTCCAAAACTTTGATCCTTAATATCTCAAAATGGAGGAAAATTTTGATGAGCAATATTGAACAAAAGATGCTCAAAATATTGAGATTAACAATGTACAACCATTTATTCTTTGTTATGCGGTCCTTAAAGGGAGTTACAGAGTCGGCCCCTAAAACGACCCTTTAAAGATATCTCGAGAACGGTACAAAATTTGTAATTACTTGTTGAACAAAATGTGTTTGAATTGACAAGAGCTTTCATTTGAAATCAAGAAAATGGGGCTGGCCCTTCAAATAAGGGGCTGAGGGGGCTCTAAAGTCTTTTCATGATAACTTTATACTGTGAAATATTTTGTGATACGTTATAGAAGCAATTATGTTCATTCTACCGTTATTCACCTATACATGGCAATCATTTCCTCCTATCTTACGTCATTAGGGATTTTAAGGGGCCAGAAGTCCAAAACTTTGATGCTGGATATCTCAAAATGGAGGAAAATTTTGAAAAGCAATATTGAACAAAAGATGCTCAAAATATTGAGCTTAACAATCTGCAACCATAATTTCTTTGTTATGCGGTCCTTAAAGGGAGTTACAGGGTCGGCCCCTAAAACGACCCTTTAAAGAGATCTCGAGAACGGTACAAAATTTGTAAGATCTTGTTAAACAAAATGTGTTTGAATTGACAAGAGCTTTCATTTGAAATCAAGAAAAGGGGCTGGCCCTTCAAATAAGGGGCTGAGGGGGCTCTAAAGTCTTTTCATGATAACATTTCACTGTGAAATATTTTGTGATACGCTATAGAAGCAATTATGTTCATTCTAACGTTATTCACCTATACATGACAATCATTTACTCCTATGGTATGTAATTAGGGGTTTTAAGGGGCCAGCAATCCATCACTTTGATCCTCAATATCTCGAAATAGAGGAAAGTTCTGGAAAACAGTATTGAACAAAAGATGCTCAAAATAATGTGCTTAACAATGTACAACCATATATTGTTTGTTATCTGGATCCTAAAATAAGTTTAAGGACCGGATATCAAAACGATTTTTCCCAGATATCTAAAAAACGGTAACAAATTTCTAAACACTTATTAGCGGTACACAAAAATACCTTTTAACTAAAATGAATGAAAAGGAGCTGATCCTTCAAATAAGGGACACCAAAGGGATAGATAGTCTTTCATCCATTACTCTTAGATCCCGCCTCCTTTTCCTGATATGTTCCGTTGACAAGAGTAAGGTCATTCCATATTCGAAAAATCGGACGGAAGACCTCCTCGTTGCTCGCAACGAGATCGTGTCTAGTTATTTTTCTTTTTTTTTCTTACAAATTTTGTCCGCGCGAGTTCTCGGCAATGGCTCGGCCGATTTTCGTGAAACTTTTAGATCTGATAGATATTGATCTGAACCTTATTGGAAATTTTTTATATTGATGACGTCATTTCCGTTTCCGATATTTTAACGTAATAGCGATTTTTGGAGGCTTAGTTTGTCCATGCAACTACTCCTAAACTATAAAAGATATTGAATTCAAATTTTCAGGGATTGTAGACAAAAGATTGTAGATGTGTATGATGTCAATCAAATTTGTCTGATTAAAAAGGCGTCGAAGCTCGCCTGGACCTGAAAACTGAGTTTAAAAAAACATCGTAATTTTTCTAGGTTTTCTGTGTTTATCTCTTTTATGAAAAATATTTTGTTAAAACATGTATAGCAAAAAAAGTTAATATTTACAGGACCTTTTATTTGAAATCATGAAAAAGGGGCTGGCCCCTCAAATTAGGGGACAGAAGGGCTCTAAAGTCTTTAATCTGTATCCCTTTACTGAGAGATATTTTGTGAATGGTTATAGAAGCAAATATGTTTATCTCACAGTTATGCATCCAAGCAATGTCATGATTTTATTATATGTTACGTAATTAAGGGTTTTTAGGGGCTAAAAGTCCAAAATTTCGATCACCCATATCTCAAAAAGGAAAAATATTTTGTAATGCAATACAGAAGAAAAGTTGTTCAAATTAATGTTTTTAACAATATGCAACCATCAAAATTTTGTTAAACGGCCCCAATAAGGAGATAAGGGATCGGCCCCTAAAACCTTCTTTCTCATTTATCTCTAGAACGGTAACGATTTTCTAAACACTTGTTGAACAAAATTTGTTAAGAATTAAATGACCTTTCATTTAATATCAAGAAAAAGGGGCTGGCCCCTCAAAAAAGGGAACCAAAGGGCTCTAAAGTCTTAAATCTGAAGCCCTTTACTGAGAGATATTTTGTGAAAGCTTATAGAAGCAAATATGTTTATCTCACAGTTATGTATCCAAGCAATATAAAGATTTTGTTATGTGTTACGTAATTAAGGGTTTTTAGGGGCCAAAAGTCCAAAATTTCGATCACCCATATCTCGGAAAGGAAACATATTTTGTAATGCAATACAGAAGAAAAGTTGTTCAAATTAATGTTCTTTATAATATGCAACCTCCAAAATATCGTTAAACGGCCCCTATAAGGAGATAAGGGATCGGCCCCTAAAACCTTATTTCTCATATATTTCCAGAACGGTATCTGTTTTCTAAACACTTGTTGAACAAAATTTGTTAAGAATTAAATGACCTTTCATTTAATATCAAGAAAAAGGGGCTGTCCCTTCAAATAAGGGGACCAAAGGGCTCTCAATTCTTTAATCTGTAGCCCTTTACTGAGAGATATATAGTGAAAGGTTATAGAAGCAAATATGTTTATCTCACAGTTATGTATCCAAGCAATGTAATGATTTTATTATGTGTTACGTAATTAAGGGTTTTTAGGGGCCAAAAGTCGAAAATTTCGATCACCCATATCTCAGAAAGAAAAAATACTTTGAAATGCAATACAAAAAAAAAGTTGTTCAAAATTAGGTTCTTAACAATATGCAACCTTCAAATTGTCGTTAAACGGCCCCTATAAGGAGATAAGGGATCGGCCCCAAAAACCTTCTTTCTCATATATCTCCAGAACGGTAACGAATTTTTAAACACTTGTTGACAAAATGTTTTCAGAACTAAATGTCCTTTCATTCGATTTCAAGAAAAAGGGGCTGGCCCCTTAAATTAGGGGATCAAAGGGCTCTTAAAGAATTTATCAAAAGCCTTGTAATGGGAGCCATCTTGTGAAAGGTTATTAAAGCTAGATTAGGTATAATACGTTTATATATCCTAACAATATAATGATTTGCTCTTGCGTTACCCAATTAGGGTTTTTAGATGTAAACAAGTTTAATCTTTTCAATCTTAATTGGAATAAACGCAAGTATTTTAAAAAGCAAAGTAATAGAACTTATAAAAAGCGATACATTAAAGCACTAGTACTTCACTCCTTTTTCCATATCATGTTTTGTTGTCGAAAATCAAAGACGATGATGTCATATTTTCTTCTAAAAATCGGACGGAAGACCTCCTCGTTGCTCGCAACGAGATCGTGTCTAGTTATTATTATTTTTTTTCTTACAAAATTTGTGCAGGCGATTTCTCGGAAATGGCTGAACCGATTTTCGTGAAATTTTCAGATCTAATAGATATTAATCCGAACTTAATATACATTTTTTTTATTTTGATGACGTCATTTCCGTTCTTGAGAAAATGACGTTTTAGCGATTTTCAGAGGGTCGGCTTGTCCAGGGATCTCCTCCTAAACGGTAAAAGATATTGAGTTCAAACTTTCAGGGATTGTAGACAAGAGATTGTAGATGTGCAATTTGGCATTCAAATTTGTCATCCTCAAAAGGCGTTAAAGCTCGCCTGGTCCCAAAAATTGAGATGGAAAAAACGCCTTAATTTTTTATGGTTTTCTTAGTTTATCTCTTTTCTGAAAAATATTTTGTTAACACATGTAATGCAAAAAATGTTTATATGTACAAGACCTTTCATTTGATATCAAGAAAAAGGGGCTGGCCCCTAAAATTAGGGAACCAAAGGGCTCTAAAGTCTTTCATCTGTAGCCCTTTACTGAGAGATAATTTTTGAAATGTTATAGAAGCAAATATGTTTATCTCACAGTTATGTATTCAAGCAGTGTAATGATTTTGTCATGTATTACGTAATTAAGGGTTTTTAGGGGCCAAAAGTCCAAGATTTCGATCACTCAAATATCAGAAAGGAAAAATATTTTGTTATGCAACACAGAAGAAAAGTTGTTCAAATTAATGTTCTTAACAATATGCAACCTTCAAAATGTTGTTAAACGGCCCCTATGAGGAGATAAGGGATCGGCCCCTAAAACCTTCTTTCTCATATATCTCCAGAATGGTAACAAATTTCTGAACACTTGTTGAACAAAATTTGTTTAGAATTAAATGACCTTTCATTTGATATCAGGAAAAAGGGACTGGCCCCTAAAATTAGGGAACCAAAGGGCTCTAAATTCTTAAATCTGTAGCCCTTTACTGAGAGATATTTTTTGAAATGTTATAGAAGCAAATATGTTTATCTCAAAGTTATGTATCCAAGCAGTGTAATGATTTTGTCATGTATTACGTAATTAAGGGTTTTTAGGGGCCAAAAGTCCAAAATTTCGATCACCCAAATCTCAGAAAGGAAAAAATATTTTGTTATGCAACCCAGAAGAAAAGTTGTACAAATTAATGTTCTAAACAATATGCAACCTTCAAAATTTCGTTAAACGGCCCCTATAAGGAGATAAGGGATCGGCCCCTTAAACCTTCTTTCTCATATATCTCCAGAATGGTAACAAATTTCTGAACACTTGTTGAACAAAATTTGTTTAGAATTAAACGACCTTTCATTTGATATCAAGAAAAAGGGGCTGGCCCCTCAAATTAGGAAACCAAAGGGCTCTAACGTCTTTAATCTGTAGCCATTTACTGAGATATTTTGTGAAAGGTTATAGAAGCAAATATGTTTATCTCACAGTTATGTATCCAAGCAATGTAATGATTTTGTCATGTATTAAGTAATTAAAGGTTTAAAGGGACCAAACGTCCAACATTTTGATCACCCATATCTCAGAAAGGAAAAATATTTTGAAATGCAATACAGAAGAAAAGTTGTTCAAAAGATGTTCTTAACCATATGCAATCTTCAAAATTTCGCCAAACGGCCCCTATAAGGAGATAAGGGATCGGCCCCTTAAACCTTCTTTCACATATATCTCCAGAACGGTAACGAATTTTTAAACACTTGTTGACAAAATGTTTTCAGAATTAAATGTCCTTTCATTTGATTCCAAGAAAAAGGGACTGGCCCCTTAAATTAGGGGATCAAAGGGCTCTAAAAGTTTTTATATATAGCCCTTTAATGAGAGCCATTTTGTGAAAGGTTATTAATGCTAGATAAGGTATAATACGTTTCTATATCCTTACAATATAATGATTTTCTCTTGCGTTAAACAATTAGGGTTTTTAGGGACCAGATGTAAACAAAATTAATCTTTTCATTCTTGATTGGAGGAAATGCAAGCATTTAAAAAAAGCAATGCAATAGAACTTATAAAAAGCGATGCAATGAAGCATAAGTACTTCACTCCTTTTTCCATATCATGTTTTGTTGTCGAAAATCAAAGTCGATGATGTCATATTTACTTCTAAATATCGGACGGAAGACCTCCTCGTTGCTCGCAACGAGATCGTGTCTAGTTTTTTGTATTTTTACACCCGTTAACAGGAATAACCTGATACGTTGTTATATCCTTATTTAAATCATCAACCGTTTTCTTTTCTGAAGCTTTGCGTTTAATATGGGTAAAAATACCTTCCACAACTTCTCTGTCTATTACTCCTTCCACTAATAAAACTTTGGTTGCGAACAACAATGTTCTCAGTGTTTCAATATCAGACACTTTTGAGAGTTTTTTTATTTCCCATAGCATTTTTCACGGAACATTCGTAACTGTCGGCTGTTGTTTTCTTTCGAAAGAAAACATGCGTTTTGTCAATTGTAATGGTGTCGATCAAATAGGGACTATGCGTCACAACAATTATTGTCTTTTTATATGCTGCTCTATACAACATTGTTTTTAACCGTTCAACCATTTGAGGGTGCATACTGCGATCAGGATCTTCCAGACAAAGAGTCTGAAAGTTTTTGTGCGCCAGGAGCAAAGACGTCAGTTTGGCCTCTAGTATTCCCTCAGACGTCTTCAACAAAGGAAATTCTTTAAATGTACCATTATCAACATCTTCTTTTGATTTGTAATGTTGAACAAAAATAAGTTCTCCTCTCTTTTCAAATTTAAATATTTCTGGATATGTTATAAATTGAAAAATTCCCTCTTCATCATTCTCATTAATATTATCCTTATACTCGTTTGACAAGAAAGCTGATATAACTTCTGCTCGTTCACATGCCATCTTGTAGTTGCTTTCCTTGTGCTCTTTCTTGATTTTCTCACTTCTTGTCCACTGTACAATTCCAATGGCCCTTTTGAAAGTCATGCATATGTGACAAAATGATTGTTAAAATGAATAATTTAATTCTGGTTGTAACGCGCTTTCTGATTGGCTAAAAAATTATTTTATATCGTATAAAGAATGTTGCCTACGTCATAGTAAGACTAACGTCAAAAACGTATCAATACGCCTGACGTTACGTTTAAATTTTGTACAAATGTACGTCATTTTATAGGTCAAATGACCGTTTTTAATCTACAATAATGAGTAAAAAAAATTAAATTATAAGCAATGAATTCAATATTTATTAGTTTTATACGATATAAAATGGTTTGAAACAGTTTACGCTTTTTTATAAACCGCTTCGCGGTTTATAAAGCGTAAACTGCCTCAAACCATTTTATATCGTATAAAACAAATAAATATTGAATTCATTCCTTAAATAAAAATTCTATGTTTGTTCTTTATGTTTGTAGTTGTAGCTTTTAGTATTATTAATTTAGACTGTAGAGATAAGTTCAACAACTCAAATTTTATTAGATCCTAATTGCTCTTAAATTAATTGAAAAGTAATTTAAATAACAATGTAAGCGTACGTGAATTATTAAGATATATACACTTACTATAAATTGTAAATTACAAAATCATAACAATTTTGTTACATTTAAATAAAGATAAATTTCACAACTACATGTACTACAGTAACATTTATAGGTCTCCAGCTAGGGCCCGTTTCATCAAAGGTTGTACGCCCAGGCGTAGCTCTACGCCGGCGTAAGTTCGGGACTAGCGCGCTATTTTGCGTTTCATCAAGCTTTACGCCGGACTAAAGTTAAGCCAAAATTTTAGTCTACTCATGGGTAGGCGTAAATTCCAAACATAAACAAAAAGCATGGCGACTTTGCTCTTGCTTCGGAGATGTTATAGACATTCTTTAAGGAGGGAGAGGGTTTTAGAGACCGCACAAACGTACTCGAAAGCTTAGACGATGTGGACCTTATTTATTGAGAGGTCCGCTTTCCAAGACATGTAATCGTTGACATCATTACAGTGTATATAAATCATAAATCATCCTTCCTGTGTCAACCCCACCCTCATTCCACAAATAAGTTCTTCGGGAATCATTGCTAAAACCTGTCATTAATAAACTAACAAATATATGTTCATTTATTAATTAAAATAACTAACATATTATTATATTTTAAAATTGTTAAAATTAAATTTATACTCATACATCAAGTTCCCATAGCTTAAAATAGACCTCGGGTGGTGAGCCTCCTCCTGTTGACTTTGAGTGATTTTTAGCTCACCTGGGGCTCGTTTCATAAAGAGGCCTAAATTTTGGGCCTAACTTTAGTCTAGTCCGAGGACTTACACCGAAACTTAGTCGGGCGTATCTTGCATTTCATAAAGCGGCGTAATTAGAGGCGTAAACTGTAGACTATAGCTTTAGCATAAGTCATGGGCAACGCAGCACTGCACGTGCATAAAATTGTTTCTATTACACTTTTATGTACAGGTTTATATACTTTTAGCATGTGAAAATATGATCAATTTTAGAGGAACTAGCAATTGTAATAATTTTCACTTAAAAAATATTTAAGATTTGATAAATTCTTGTTTCACACAAAGGTTAAAATTTTGAAATAATGTTCCTTTTCTTTCAACAGTTTACCGTACAAAAACCCCCACATAATATCAAAATTAAATTATACAAATAGATAAAACATTAAACGGAAACAAAAAAAAAATGGTGAAGTGTATGTGATTTTCTGGAATAACAGCGCACGGAGTATTATTTAGTGTCAAAAACACATGGAAATCCTAAATGAAGTATCCGTATAATACATGTATAATATTTAATTTAAAGCCGGCTTACTCGGCATTATTTTGTTTGAAGTACATGACTTGTGTAATGTGCTTAATAGAATTATAATCAATATATCGTTTAATATAAGTGATTAGGTAGTCCAAAATATGTTATAATATTTTATAACTTTTATCATATTGAAAATTTACTGGGTCGGTGTAAATGTACAAGTTGTCATATTGGTGTTTACATCCAATTTTCTTACCTTTGTCACTCTTTTGCGCATTTCAATTGAAATAAATTTGAGGGGTTATAAAACAAAATTAATCATTTCGCGATATTTTGTATTTTAGCTCAGTATAATGTATTTTATACATGTACATATACTATGATAAGATACACTTTCTGTATCCAATATTCAGAGAATAATAATTTGTATTTATCAAATCAGTTTGAATGCACACTTGTCTAAACTCTAATGTGTCATTATTCTTGTAGTAAAACCATATATCAATAACATATCTTCACTTCAAAAAGAAAATCACAAATTTAGTTTATGATTGCGCATTATAATATAAGTGAGTTTAATCGGCTTCGATTTTCAGTATTATTTGCATTCAGTATTAATGCATCTACAACGTAGGCCATAAAAATATACTGTTCGTATATAAATTACCAAAAAATACTGGCTATTTTCTCGGGAAGCAATTTTAATGAAAGATTTTTAAAAGGTAAAGTTATTACTAAATGTGATGTAAACTTTTTCATGGTAAATGTTGTAGAAAAAAAAATGCTTTAGAAAAAAAATAATGTAAGTTTATAAAATGCATAAAATTAAAATTGGGGCACGTTTTTTTAATATATTAATTATGACCAATCTCTCTCTCTCTCTCTCTCTCTCTCTATCTCTCTCTCTCTTGCACATTTGTTCCGGAGAAACTCCTGTGACAATCAAATTCTAGAATTAAAAGTATAAATCATTTTTTCTCAGTATCTGAATGTGACAATACATGTAACCGCATGTAGTGATAAAATACAATCGTCGTTTCATAATATATTTGCTTACTTATGTTTACGTCCGAACTTACGCCTACCTATGAGTAGACGTAAAATTTTGGCTTAACTTTAGTCGGACGTAAAGATGCGCTCTTTAATGAAACGCAAATATTCGAACTAGTCCCGTATTTACACTGGCGCAGCGCTAAGTCTGGACGTACGACCCTTTATGAAACGAGCCCCTGAGCTGAAAGATCACGTGAGCTATTCTGATCACCTTTTGTCTGTCTGTCCATCAGTCTGTCCGTCTGTAAACTTTTTACATTTTGAACTTCTTCTCTAAAACCGCTTGACCAATTTCAACCAAATTTGGCACAAAGCAAATATAAATTGCAGAAATGAATGACTGATCTATATTAAAAGCGGAGAAAACCTTGCAAATGTAGAAAAAGGGGGTGCATTTTTAAAAATCTTCTTAAGAACTACTGAGTCAAATTCTATTTAATTTAGCATAAATATTCCTTATGAAAAGGAAAATATAAATTGCAAAAATTATGGGGTAATTCTACTTCAAATCTGAGTTATTACGAAAATAATAATGAAGGAAATGCGTTTCGATCAGATTATAACTTCGGGATCGGTATTCCAGGGGTCGTATGCATAAAAGTTCTAAGAATTTTCTTAAAGAATATTCTCAACTAAGCAATATGCTTAATTTACGTTGCATAAAACTTCTAAGCAACATGCTTTGTTGTTCTTAGCTAAGCATATCACAATCTGCTTAAGTATATCGATGCTATGTCAAACGTCACTTCCGCTTTCACTTTACTGTAAACAAAGAATGCATGTGGTTTTAGCCAAATCCCAACAATTTGTCACTGTATCATTTGAAAATAAATTAAAATTGATAATTAATATGTTTTTTCTATGTTTTATTATGTTTATGGTTTTTGTTATACGGATATCAGTACGCGATATTATCGTCTGCTTTTGACCGACGTTAAAAATGGCAGAAAACAAAGATGAGAGTTCTACATGTAGCGTATCGAAGAAGAGGAAACCAAACTGGACGACGGACGAATGTTTATATCTAAGCAAATTGGTTGATGAAAACAAAAGCGTACTTAGGTCTAAAGTTGGGGCAGGGGTAACGACAGTTAAAAAAAGGGAAGCCTGGGGGGCAATTACAGATGCCATTAAATGCCACCTCCTCTATATCAAACGTTTGGTAGAGGAAGTTGAGAAAAAGTGGCACAATATTCAGATGAGAGGAAAGGCGGTGTGCGTCGCTTACCGTGACAATTGTGATAAAATTTCCAATATGAATTTACTCACACCTTCTTTTTCCATTGCCCAAAATTCCACTTGTTATTCGTATTGATTGTGAACTTTGTCAATTCTGCATCGTCATAGCCCATGTGCTGAATGACGTAATCAATATATTTAGGGGTTGTGCCCCTTAGTTTGCCCACCCCTCCCCCCCCCCCCTTTTTAGACGGTGGCTATTTATAGCCACTGTCTATTGCTACGGTCCTGACCGGAAGGGTATTTCTCACGGGGACCCTAGCGGATAACGAACGATAACTCTGTTAGGTACATGTATGCAGTGTTTTATCTACGTGTCGATTTCAGTATGAGAACTCATTTTAATCTTATCAGATATTTTAAGCATTATAGCTGCTAATTATTTTGTACATACATTTAAATAATGTATGAAATTGGGTTTTATTTTAAATGAGCCGTTACCCTATCTGCTTACGCGGTATTAATAATATTAATTAAGGCTCAAACTGCCAGTTTTGACGTTTAACTCTGTATCAGGACTGCATATAAACTATATCACTGCGATAATTGGTCAAGAGATCTCACAATAATTGCTTCTTGTTTTTTATTATATAAATAATTGTCAGAAACACACTATTTAAACTGGTTTGCCATTTCATATTTCAGCAATTATGCTTCATCGATAAATTCAGCCATTTTCAACGCATTAGTTTTAGTTGAGCAGTATATTTTTTGTTGTTGAAGCTTATTCCAAAGAATTCACAACAGATACTGACAATGAATATTACATAAATTACATTTTATTGAACTTCAACCGATCAATGGCACAGTTTCTTCTACAAGTGTGCATGTGTTTTCAAACACACAAAAACTTTAAATTTACGATACAAATGTGTTAAATTTTCGACTGACCTGTGATTTACAATGTACCTTATTTCGTACCTCACTCAGTCTGTAGAAACATAAATTTTATTACAGGCACCTCAATATTCATCAGACAATATTTACTGCAGATGTTGACGCTTTACTTGCTGCTGACTTTCTCTCAAACACGCTAATCGACGTCGGATTGTAAAATTCACGTGCAAATCGAGTCCCCATTTTAAATGTTTATAAACTACATTTTACGATGTTTCAAAGATTTTTAGTTCAGAATTTTTTTTACATATGCTGTAAAACGTCTTGTGGATTTCACGGCGTGTCAGCTCGTCTATCTCTAATTTGCAGCAAATGCTAGCTTTTTTGTGAGAAAAAACATGCGATATTCCATATACATTTATGGTACATAATGAACGGTAATGTAAGAGAGCATCTTTTCTTTGGTTTGGGGGCATTTTTTCACTAACAGATAACATTATTTACATATGTACGTAAACATCGCCCCGTTTGTTCTCAAATGATTCTTAATTCGCGAGTACAACTCATTATGAACTTTCTTCGACATTTGTTTCCAAGTGTTAGCATCATTTTGTCAACATGCATTTACAAATAGGCGGGCCTATATAAATGCGCCAGTTTGTTGCGACTCGCAATTGAAATACACACCGGTTAGAAAGTGTCATCACTTAACACAATGCTACATCGGCCGTAGCGTATACATTCATGCTATATTTGCGATAAATAATGAAACATGAAGGCAAAAAAATGTGCTTCATAGATGACTGTAGAATTCTGCTGAGCTACAGAAATATAGCTTTCCGAAAATATTGCCGGGATTTGCGAACCCTAGATCTATTGTTTAGTACATGCAAAGAATAAAATCAAAGAAGATAGGCGAATAAGGCGTGTAAAATGCCAATATGAGGAATGATTAGATACGGCAAAATTAAAATATCATTAAATCTGATACTTTTTAAAAGAATAATTAAAAACAATGTATATTTAACGTAACATCGGATTGTAATCTTTAAATATTTTAAATATACTTGCAATATATTGATTTAAACTGGCGTATGCGTGTCAAAACCTCCTAATCGTGTAATTTTTATAACTTCAATTCATTTTCTTTCATAGAGTGGGTCTGAGCTCAATATTTTTTTTTTTACAGTCTAAATGTGGTTTAATGGAATTTAATAAACCGATTGGACTCAACAAAAATGTGGAGAGATGACCCACTACAGTTCAAAAATGTCATTTTGTAGCTCAACAATTGAAAGTTTTAGAAATATAATACAAGTCCGAAAATTCGTGGTCATAGTCTCATATAGCATTTAAACAACGCACTTTGTTGTGAATGAAATGGCTCACCATGGTTAGAGCACCAGCCATTAGGAAACTTTATAGAACTTGGGTTCGATACCACCAAAACTTAAAAATTTATTATTTTTTTCTTATCTTTTTGAAATATTTCAAACTGAATATAGTTAGAAATTACCATTTTGTAAACTTGCATAATAACATATCAAATATATTTAATTGAAAAAATGCTAAATTTGAAATTGTATTTTACAACTAAACCAAAAGGGCAGTTGCGCCATCTTATCCCCCCATCTTCTTTATATACACAGCTGTACGGTCAGAAAAACGTGCGTTCAGCTTGAATTTTGTTTGTTTGGTGTTTTTAAAAACTTATTTTGTATAATTAATCAATATTTGTTGTAAGTTTACTAGAAAAGTTTAATGTAGCAAGTAATTTATGCGTGTTAAAGTGTACCGAGAAGCGATAAAATATACATGTGACTTTCCCGAATTCATTCAAATGGTTTGAATAAATCTATAGCTAAATACAATAGAACAAATGTTTAAAACGTTGATTAATGAAACTGCCGCGACCGAATGTTGTATGATATTTTTTAAAATTTTCATTCACTTTCGTTGTGAGCAAATGGAAATAATCCCCTAAAGTCGAAGATAAAATATTGATTTACTCTTCTGTTTCATGATGACGTGCATTCCAAAAGCAATACCAGTTTTATCAAACAGGTTCTTGTAAACCCATTCCGTTTTCTTTACACCTTAATGTATTAACTGACTATGAGGGAAAAAAAAGCAAATGTGATGATCCACAAGACTGCAACTTTTTCCCCGTGAAGAAAATGAGGGAAAATGCTGTCGAGAGGGACAATTAATATACTATATGTATGCCCAAATAGTTAGTAAAAATAAGTATTTTATCATACCAAAGCTTTATTTGTTCTCGTTACTTTGAGAAATCTACAATATATTTAAAGCACAATAGTCCAATCCACACTTTTCAAAAGTTGTTCCCATTTGCGGGGCCAACCCAAAGGTCAAAAAGGAATAAACCAAAATTCTCCTTCTTCAAACAATCAAATATGATGAAATCGCTTTGGATTTGATTTATTCATTCAATATGTGGTGGCAACCATTCAAACGGGGTTTTAATGTCAACTGATATAGATACAAACATATTGATACAAAATATAGATACAAACTTCTATACGACAAAGACTACTGTGATAAATCTTTGGGTTTTTCCCAAAAAATGACGACCAAGAGACACAGCATTTGTACAGTGTAGAGTGAGATCACAGCTTCGATTTCCATAGGGTACAAATATTAAATATTTCCTATCACTCATCTGTCATTTTTATCGAATTTTGAAAACATCCTACTTGTGATATATATATGACTTTAATCTGGTACACTCTGTCTGCATTTAAGATAGGGTGTTCTTGAAACTTACGAAGTTTGCGTTTTTGATGCATGGTTTTGCTTTTTAGCTCACCTGAGCCAAAGGCTCAAGTGAGCTTTTCTGATCACAATTTGTCCGTTGTCTGTCGTTGTCGTCGTCGTCGTTGTTAACTTTTCACATTTTCAACTTCTTCTCAAGAACCACTGGGCAGATTTCAACCAAATTTAGCACAAAGCACCACTAGGTGAAGGGGATTCAAGTTTGTTCAAATGAAGGGCCACGCCCTCTTTAAAGGGGAGATAAAAATCTTTAAAAATCTTCTCAAAAACTATTAGGCCAGAAAAGCTCAATTTCAATCCGAATCATCTTCAGGTAGTGTAGATTCAAGTTTGTTCAAATCATAGTCCCCGGGGGTAGGATGGGGCCACAATTTGGGGATCATGTTTTACAAAGGAATATATAGAGAAAATCTATAGAAATCTTCTTCTCAAAAACTATTAGGCCAGGAAAGCTCAAATTTGAATGGAAGCATCCTCAGGTAGTGTAGATTCAAGTTTGTTCAAATCATGTCCCCGGGGATAGGGTGGGGCCACAATTGGGGAATGAATTTTTACATAGGAATATATAGAGAAAATCTTTAAAAATCTTCTTCTCAAAAACTATTAGGCCAGAAAAGCTCAAATTATAATGGAATCATCTTCAGGTAGTGTAGATTCAAGCTCATTCAAATCATGGTCCCCGGGGGTAAGGTGGGGCCAAAATGGGGGGGATCAAGTTTTACATAGGAATATACAGTGTATGGAGAAAATCTATAGAAATCTTCTTCTCAAAAACAATTAGGCCAGAAAAGCTCAAATTATAATGGAAGCATTCTCAGGTAGTGTAGATTCAAGTTTGTTCAAATCATAGTCCCTGGGGGTAGGGTGGGGCCACATTGGGGGATCTAGTTTTACATAGGAATATATATTAAAAATCTTCTTCTCAAAAACTATTAGGCCAGGAAAGCTCAAATTTGAATGGAAGCATCCTCAGGTAGTGTAGATTGAAGTTTGTTCAAATCATGGTCCCTGGGGGTAGGATGGGGCCACAATTGGGAGATCAAGTTTTTACATAGGAATATATAGAGAAAATCTTTAAAAATCTTCTTCTCAAAAACTATTTGACCAAGAAAGCTCAAATTGGCGGGTAACCATCCTCAGATAATGTAGATTCAAGTTTGTTCAAATCATGGTTCCTGGGGGTAGGGCGGGGCCACAATGGGGGATACATTTTTATATAGTGAGAAAATCTTTAAAAATCTTCTTCTCAAAAACTATTAGGCCAGAAAAGCTCAATTTAAATCGGAAGCATCCTCAGGTAGTTTAGATTCAAGTTTGTTAAAATCATAGTCCCCGGGGGTAGGTTGGGGCCACAATGGGGGAAAAGTTTTACATAGGAATATACAATGTATGGAGAAAATCTCTAAAAAATCTTCTTCTCAAAACTATTAGACCAGGAAAGCCCAAATCTGAGTGGAAGCATTTCCAAATCGTATAGATTCAAGTTTGTTAAAATAATAGTCCAGTGGTATGGTGAGGCCACAGTGGGGGATGAATTTTTACATAGGAATATATAGAGAAAATCTTTAAAAATCTTCTTTTTAAAGACCATTTGGCCAGAAAAGCTTTAACTTGTGTAGAGGCATCCTCGGGTAGTGTAAATTCAAAATCACAGTCCCTAGTGGTAGGGCGGGGCCGTGATGGCGGTTTGAATTTTTACATTGGAATATATAGAGAAAATCTTTAAAAATATTCTTGGAAAGTTTTTCGGTCCAAAACTCAGTACTTAGTGTGAAAGCACAGGTTATGCAGATATAAGTTTGATGAAACCATGATACCCTAGAGAAAAGTGGGGCCACAAAATGGGGGGGGGGGGGTATATAGGAATAGAGAAAAATCTTCTTACAGGTACAACAACAAAAGGGGCTTGGTATTTACCAAAAGAAAGAGGTGGATAATAATTGGCAGATTTTTAATTTTTTTTAGCTCAGGTGAGCGATGTGGCCCCTGGGCCTCTTGTTTTTTAATTTTCTGGCGGGGAGCATTTCAGAAAAAATGATGAATTTAGTATATTGTATTATCATACACCTTTTGAGACAATAGACATGTGCCTTCAGATTTATTCGGTCCTGCATTGACTTCATCATTGATTCACCTACGTGTACTTTGTTATTAAATTGGAAGAAGGTTGTGTACCAATACTCCAATGAAAATTATCAAAGTTGTCAATGCTTCTATAGATAATATTTCCTATATATAAAAGGGAAATTTTAATTTAATGTACATCTGAAATCAATCTTTTTGACCAAATTTGAAGGCGGCGGACCAGCAGGAAAACCCCTTTCCCCTTTAGCAGAGGCCGTAGAGAGTGTTATCGGAACTGATAACATCAACATATCTGGAATACCTGGTGCAATCGATACAACCTTCTTAATGCTTGACAATGAACACAATACAGCAAATAAACCGTATGTTTGATCTATAATATGCTAAATTTCACGACTTGCATGAATAGGAGGTACGTTGCCCTTGTGTTGAAATGATTTTAAAGCATCCCTTTAATCCATAAAATATAAGATCAAGAACTTTTTAAAGAAAAAAAATCAATACAAATTTATTATTGCTATGCATCACGAGAATAATTAAACAGCGGCCTTGTGCAGTGGCCAAAGATTTCCAAATATTAAGCACCAATGAAAGCGGTGACGGGCAAATTAATTTGGTTACCCTCCCTGCACGGAATTGCAATACATGTAGCTGCAGCATCGATTCCTGTATGGGTGACCTACAGAAGAGAAAATTAGAACTGGAAATAGAAAATTTCACGCTCAGAAATACCCTCGTCAAACTCGAGATAGAGAGGCTACAGAACGACTCAGAGTGATGGATTTGGTGGATACATTACATGATCTAAATTAAATATAAATTGTAAAGTATTTCAAAATATTTATTTTATTTAATTGTATATTGAGAAAATATTATTGTATGTGTTGAATAAGAAGTTTAAAGTTTTCTACGATAATTGAAAGTGAACATTCGTGTTGTTAACTGTTTTAATGCTATATATAAAGCTATATGCAAAATTTAATTAATGTTTTTAAAAGAAAGAATGTTTCGTTGTGTTTCGTGTTTAATATTCTAGGTACATTATGTATAAACTTTCTTTAAGTTGTACAATTGAATTCAAACGCATTTAAAAGTATTGAATAAAACTATTTCAAATTACATTTTTTACTTTCCAGCCCATTAATTCCATGTGGTTTCCAACAGAGCAAAAACAGCATTTACCGGTGTTATAGAAATGCAGCTTTAAGTTACCAAGAATATGATTAAACAATAACACGTTTTCATTTGATCATGTATAAATATTCCACTCCTGTCAGTTTCAGTGGAGCCATGAATAAAAATCGGTTTTCTTAATAAATAGAGGAGACTGCAAATATTTATTATGAAAGAAAAAAAGAAAAAATAATTTAAATATACATACCTCATTTGTCATTCAAGTGAAATGGGGGTTGCGACATTATGGTTTCTGTATGCGCGACCATCAGCAGTTTGTAAGTCTCCAACTAAGTGGTCTGCATTGTCATTGTCGTCAGGTCCATCGTCATTGTCGTCTTCATCTCCGTGCTCCGTTAAACATCTTCGCAATATTGTTAAGAATTCCACATGCTGTGATGATTTGGCTGACTCGGTCAGGGCTCTATCGAATTTCAACATGGAGGATGTAAAATCGTCTCTTCAGTTGCCCGATGGTTCTTTCCACAATTGTTCTAGTGCATTTGTGCGACCTTAATTAATTAATTCAATATCATGAAAGAGAGGCTTGTACGTTATATCTGATCCATTAAATAATGAAAACATAAGAATTTTCCCCGAGGTGTGCGTGTGTGTGTGTCGGGGGGGGGGGGGGTATTATTATGTTTTCGGGTGGGGGGGGGGGGGGAGTCGTCCGATGCCTATTTCGGTATCTTTACTATTCTGATATTGGTGGAAGCTCTTTACTGAATCTGTGCTAAGGGAGGGGGGATATGCCGGGACTCTTTTTCTGTCCAAGAAAGAAAATCGAACCCGGGTGGCGGATCCGTTAATTACCGTCTTCCTTGGAAGACGGTATAAAGAGTTGAAATAATTTACAGTCTCCGGGTTGTGCACTTCCTTTCCTTTGTGATTGGTTGAAAATACATGAAGTGAAAATTTACATTTATTTCATTGGTTGAAATACTGTTCGGCGCAAGGGAGATAATTTTCTGATGATCTTTTTCACGTACGATTTAACAAATTTCGTAGATTTCAAATCTTAAAAAGTAAGAAAACGAAAAAGCAATACAAATTGCTATGAATGAAATTCAGCCTTTGGTTTTCAGGTCCAACTAGTTGAAAGTAACATTCTACAATATCTATTGAAATTATTTGTTTTTCTTTTAGCATTGTTTAATCAAATATTTATACCAAAATGTAAAAAAAAATTGATGCAGTATGTCTAATATCGGTAAAGTTATTTGCACCTTAGATACTAGATAAATGCAGTGATATAACTTTGATTTTATCAAAATAATATGAGTCTACGACCCTACCTAAGATCTCTTTCATCCTACAGTCGATCTCAACTTACAAGCTCGGGTACACAGTTCTCAATTTTAGACACGCAGGCCTTAACGACAATTGACACAAAAATGTTCGGATAAATCCACTAGCCATGCTATGTAGAGGAAGGTGTTATTCATATAAAAAAAAGAATCAAACTGTCTTTGATAACTAATTGCTGTTTAGGGTTTGTTCTAAAGACGGTAAGCTTTTTAAAAAAAGCTAAACTTGTAATACCATATACTTGCAATTTAAGGTGGAAGGCTACATCGTCACAATATGTCTGACATCCGTTTGAAACGCCATTTTGTTCCGAATTGATAGCATGTTGTCGTGGTACAAAATAGCTATACACCGTTCAATTGAACTCTTCTAACGAGGGAGATGAGATAAGAATAAAATCACCAAAACGCTTAGAAAATATGTCAAATGAATATTCTTCGTGATTAAAGCTTTCAACTAACATTGGTTATCAGCTGTTATGTACAGAAAACGTGAAATAAAAATGATATACTGTTTCCCTGCTATTGGCAATACATATTTGTCATGTCATCTGCAACAGACAATCATAAATATGTGACGGATAATCGATAAAGGTGAGCAGATATAATATATTCACTTGAACCATATATGCATGATTAATATAAAACTAAAGTTCCCTAGTACCATCTCTTGTATTAATTGATTCCAACTTCCCAAATTAAAAACATTTACTATATTTAAGCAAATACTTGTACCTTTTAAAACATTTTCTTCGTGATTTTTTTTAATTAGAAAATTGGCCCCAAGATATTTGAAACCAAGTAAAATCAAGAAAGACAACTTTAAACAGGATCTTTCAAACCAAGAGTTTTGCAATAATTCAGTATTTCTTTTAATTTTTCAATTTCATTCATATTCTTTTTTTTCATCTCATTAACCAATATGCAACAAATATTGTTTCTATTTTCAGATTTTTGTGGGATTTCATCCAGCAATTTGCATTAACGAGGCCGGGTCTAATTTGTTCTGCCCTAGATTTTTGAATGAATTTTTTACATGAATTTCTACTGATATAATTATTAATTTTTTAGGATAAAAAAATAAGACATTTACCATACCGTTTGTTTAAGGAGCAATCTCAAAGTTTGTTAATTTTTAACATAGGACCCTATGGGATTTTGCTTGAAAGGTATCAATTTTGCTATATTTTTTAAAAAACTTCTGCCCTAGGGATTTCTTTTTCTGTTCTACATATTAAAGTTATTGCTAAAAGGCATCAAATGGTCAAATAAAAAAACCTTTTACCTCCTGGTTTGTTCCAGGGGTCTTATCAAAGTTGTTTTTTGTATGCCCAATTTCCCAGATTTGTCAGGCAATGGCTATTTTTTATTTGACAAAGGCGGAAATGGTGATCTTTATAGTATTATTAAAACATTCAGACATATTTAAGTAATAAATAAATATATAACATCACATACCAAAGGTCAATAAATATAAATACATGGTTACTGTCTTGAAATATAATATATTATGAATAAGGTCTTTTAACGTAACTGCGGGACAGTTACTCGCACATGCGCACAAACGCTTCCGAGTGGATAGCGTCATTAGAGACCCATATACGCTTTACGCATATACGGAAATGGTTAAGTGTTGCTGTGTCTACAAGTGTCGGAACGTGTGTAACAGCGAACCACGGGCAAAGGGGGTCAGTTTCTTTCGTTTCCCTAAAGACAAAAGGAAAAGAAGAGCATGGACTAATGCCGTGAACAGAGATAGTGGACGCCAAATGAACACTCTTGGATCTGCTCTGATCATTTTGTTGAGGGATGGCACGGAGACGACCCGGGCGACGAAAACTATGCCCCGACTTTATTTTCCTACAAAAAGAAGCGGACAGAAGATGATTTTGATAGAGAACAGAGACGACTTGACCGAGATTAATTCATTGATACCCTGATCGTTTCTCGGTCAAGTGTGAAGAAGACTCCCTTCTTTTTGAAAACAGACATTTCAAAGAAGAAGTTAGAAGACTTCAAGAGGAGCTGCGGAAACATAAATGGGGTGCTGAACGCATTAAAGATGATGACGCCATGACACGCTTTTATACAGGCCTACCCTCTTTTGCCATCTTCCCGTGGCTGTACAAGTAATTGTTTACCTTTTTTAATTTTTTTTATCTTTGATTTAGTATCTAAAAGTATTGTGCAAAATTAAACCAATTTGATAGCACTTCTAAAATATTTCCATTGATTACAGCTACCTTTCCAGCAAGTGCTCTAGGATGACATATTGGAGGGGGGAAGGGCAGACATCGAGTTCAGACCGGCTTAGGATGTCTCCATCATGTTTACGCCCAATCGACCAACTCTTTGCTGTCCTCATGCGTCTGAAAGTTGGACTGTACGTGCAAGACATATCAGAGAGATTTCAGATCAGCAGTGCCTCATTCTCTATGTGTTTTTCTACCTGGATAAGTTTAATTCATGCAGAGCTTAAATTTTTAAACCCATTTCCTAGCAAAGATATTATCACGAGAACCATGCCAGAATCCTTTAAAGCCAAATATCCATCAACCAGAGTGATCATAGACTGTACAGAACTTTTCATACAATCATCAAGTAGCCTGATTAACCACAGCCTGACCTTTTCTAGCTACAAACATCACACCACTGTTAAATTTCTGGTTGGCATCAGTCCTTCTGGGGTCATTACTTTTGTGTCAGATGGTTGGCCTGGAAAAACTTCAGACCGTCAGTTAACAGAGGAATGTGGCCTTTTAGAATTACTTGAGCCAAATGACAGCGTAATGGCCGACAAAGGTTTCACGATAGCTGACTTACTTGAAAAAAGACAATGTTTCTTAAACATTCCACCATTTAGAGGTATATTAAAATAAAAAACTCTAAGGTGGCTCACTTAACCTAATAGTTTCTCAAATCAGTAGAAAATTACTTGATTATGCTAGACAGCATGATGGATAAGAAATATATGTGTCAAATAGGTCAAAAAATGTGCAATTTTGGATAAAAATTTAATTCAGCAAATGTGAACAAAAGCCCCAGGTGGATTCGAACTCATGATCTGCGATTCACAAGCCCAATACTTTAACCACTGAGCTATGGCCTATTCAGCCAAACTGATTGATGCAAATAGTTTAACAAAACATTTCAATTCCCATCTTGTGACGTAGTGTCTTGAAAAGTATATGTCTAGGTGTAGTAAGGTACCTTAAAGGGACTTGGACACGATTTGACTTAAAATTTTCAAATTTTATTTTTCCATATTCAATGTTTATACTGATAAATATAGAAGTTCTTAATGCTATGTCAAAATTTGAAAGCCAAATATCAAGTTATAAGCAAGATACAGAGTTCATAATTCTTTGTTTTGTAAACAAAGCTCGAATATTGTCATTTTTTACATATATGTTGTAATGGTGTAAGTTTCTATCAAATGTATCTTTCTTTTGTTGATACTAGTATTTATGGAGATATTGAGTTAGTTTGAATTGTTTTTTACATGTCATTTTGTCTAAGAAATGGTAAATCTCTACATTACATATTTTGTAAACAACTATAAGACTCGAGCTTTGTTTACATAACCTCTGTATCTCGCTTGTACCTTGACTTAAACATTCAATATTTTGGTCAATCATTTAAAATGCACCAGTAAACCATTTTATACATAAAAAATGAAAATAAAATTTGATCTCAAATCGTGTCCAAGTCCCTTTAATCAGTGGGCAGTAGATGCTTTACTTAGTTGATTAAATGGTTGAGAAGTGTAATAGATCCATTAAATTGGAGGGGCTTTAAACAGCAAAATATGAGTTTATTAGTTTATATAAATGTCCAACAGTAAAATGTTTACAGATCAAAACAATTAACATTGCAATTAACAATTGTTGAATTAAGCTGTTTTTTTAATTTAACATTCTTTAGGCACTTTGGGCCAGTTTTCCACTGATGAAGACCCAAGAGATTGCCCAACTCCGTATTCATGTTGAGAGAAGCATTGGGCGAGTGAAGAATTATCACATCTTGGAAGGAACGATTCCTCTTACTATGGTCCACTTCATCACAAAAAATTTTCAAGTCTGTTGTTGGCTGACCAACTTGGATTATCCACTTGTTGATGGAAAGAAACTTTCGACAGATGAATCAAATAATTTATAGGGTAAGATAAATTATCTAAATGGGAAATTAATTACTTTTGCATGATTATTCCTAGAATTATTTCAGATTACACAAAAACTGAATCAGAGCTATCCTTTTGCTGTTTAAAAAAAAGTAAGGTTAATTCCACAAATAAATGAAGTAGTTTTCTATAGAAAAATAAATAAATAACAATTTTCAGACACTTTTATTTTCAAAAATGTCGTAAATAGTCAAGCACTGATCCTAAAACATTGGATAAACAAGAAGCTTACGGGCCACATCATACATATGAGCAACAGTTTTTTTCACAATACTAGTAGTGGATAAATATGCCTCATGTAAAATTCTACTAATTTTGGTAGCATATTTGTTACATATTGTTCACTGAAGTAAATCCTTCCAATGAAAATGTCTGACTTTGCGGCTGTCCATACTACAAAGTCCACCCAGGGGAGTCCGATGATGGCAATCTCACCTTGAACCTGTGCATAGTACTTATGCGATTTTTTCAATGTAGGACCCAATTCGCCAACTTCGAGACAAAACAGTTTTGAGTTAATCGAAATAATGTCTGATATTCCCAACAATGTTACATTTTGTCCTGAGATGGAGTAGGGACATTTAATTTCTAGCAGCCCAGTGCTTTCATTATCAACCACTCTTCCATCACTGGAAGCCCCTAGAAAAGAATGTGTTGAATATAAAGTAAGACCAGACTCTTGTACATCATTTCCATTTGAATAGCTCTTCTGATCTGTAGGTAGTCTTCCTTAGCATCCATCTCGTGGTCAACTCCCCACTAGACTGCCAGAGGTAGCTTAGAGTACCTAAAATCATAGAAATTAGTTTCTAATATCAACATTCACTAAGTTTTTTGTTCTATTTTTGAAATAAACAATGTCAGTATTGTGTTGTATTGTGCTACTTGGACAGTGAGGAAAATTTAATTACTTGTCTAGATTCGATCCACATAAAATCTGTTGTATAAGGGATGTTGGTTTGTCTCCTGATTGAAGAACATCACCAAATATGGAACTAGTAATCCTTCCGAGATGAAGCTTTTTCCAGAGGTCACTAAGTCTCTGTGCTCTTGTGTGTTTCTCTATATAGCTCACTAACTCCTGGCCCTGGGGCCATAAAACTTAGACGAGCTTACTTTTGATCTAAGTCTCACTTTTCCACTATATGTTCCTTTTGTAAAAGTGAGACTTAGATCAAAAGTAAGCTCGTCTAAGTTTTATGGCCCCAGGGCCTGGTCTATCATAGGTGGTGGCACTGACAAATTACAAAAAATGTTCTTATCGAGCTTTTTAAGAATTCATGATTGTTTGCATTAAATGCATTTTTCGAAATATAGATTGTTTATATTATTGTATTGTTTATAGCTTACAATTGTTGGAAGGGAGAAAAGACAGGGTTGTATTAAAAGTATTTTTAATACAAGCAACAAGAAATATTTTGTTGTTGTATTATACAGATTCCGTAGTTTAAATGAGAGAAATATACTGTGCAATGCTTGTACATGTATAATTATTGATTTTCATAAACTCAAAATATATGTCACATTTGTACACTTGTGTGCTTTATCTTTTTTATTTGGTCATGCAATTAATCTATGTTTAGGTCTTTGTTATATATGATTGAACACACTTTCAACTTACAGTTCCCATCTGAAAACACCATCATTTCCATTTTCAGATGCAGTGGGTGTACAGCTGTAGTCACCTCCACTTCATTCTCCACTACACTTGGGACACCAGTGTCTGGGATGTTCCAGAGATGAGCCATTCCTAGACAGCAATTAAAGGCAGCAATTAAAGTTGTGCATATATTGATTGGAATTCACAAGTTAACAATAAATTTAAAGAATCTGTTTCATTTCAGAGAGACATTGCACTTACAAATGAAATTGTTTTCTTTAAAAGAGAAATTGCTTTTAAATGTAAGCAAGTTTTCAAATAAACCTGTAAGGGGAAAACTAGCTTTAAGCTTCCTTAGTTGATCCAGTGACCATGTGAGGCTGTGGTGTCTGTCCTCAGAATGTCTTGGGTCAAACCTTGCCATTGCTGAACCATGTGATGGTGATGACAACATAGCTACATTGACATCGGTTTCACTGCTCGCCACTACCTTCGGCCTTGACAGGTTCTTGGTGCTAATAGGCTTTGGCTTCTGGTTCATTGTTCGTGGAACATTCCACTGGCAAAGTGACGATGTGCAGCTCTGGTCCGTTTGCACCAAAGCTTTTGCTGAGGATTGCACATTGGATATAGAAAAAAGCAGACCGCCAATATGACTGCATGCTTGAGGTAATCTGTAGAAAGTAAAACAGGCTTAAAGTGAAGTGCCAGAGACAAGCAATTTTGATGAGCTATATAGCTATTAAAATAAAAAATGCTATTTATCTACTATAACATGCATTCAACCACAATAACTATGTTTTTAAACAGTATGCAGAGAACAAAATTCACTTCACAAAAATAGTAAGTCCTCAAGTATGTATGAAGTATCAAGTTTCACAATGCTAGCTATTTTTAAGATATAAACTAAAAAAAAAAGTTACCCTATGAGACATTGGCAATAGGCGAAGTCCACTCTGTTTTTGTCATCAGCATGAGTAATGCACAAAAAAACTTGATAACGCTGTTTTTTTTATGGAGGCTAAACAGTATGCTCTTATGTACACTGTTGAACCATCAATCTGAAATTTGTTAAGAATAATCAGATAATACTGTCAGTGTAAAAAATAAAATAATTAATTTTTTTTTTGGGGGGGGGGGAGAAAATGACGGAAGACAGGATTATGTTTTGATGGCATTTTAAAACTTACTTGTAATTACTATATATTTATATGTAAAATATATATTAGCAATTCTTTACCACCTTGGTCTGATATTAAAAAAATATTTTTGTTGCTTGCCAAATCAGTGTGGTGAATACGTGTATATTTAGTTTTTGGAAGTTTTGGGGCTTGGGAGATTGTTTTTGATGTATGAAAATATAAACTTACTTGGGCTAAACATATATCCTGGACGTCGCCAGCGTCAAATGTTTCACGGACTTATCGAGGCCCTTGAAATTTTGGATACTTTGATCCCCTTGTCTTCTTCTTGTGATCATGAATTCATAGACGGAAGTGAACGATACCTTCGGAAGTTGAGTATTGTTTGATATCGGTTCATAATGAACAGCATTAAAAGGGGGCATGTTTTCCTTCAACTGCACTACAGCTCCGGCTCTAGCACCATCAACGGCAGACTGAACAACAGGAGGTAATGATACTTCTGATGCTTGACTGGATAATATGTCGCATATTAAATCATCTTTCTTCTTTTTCTTTGAATTTATACCCAGATCAGATGCTATGTTACGTAATACACTTATGTTTGTTTTCTTCAAGTTTTCGCGGGTCGCCATACTTGTTGCTAATGTAAACAAGGTTACGGTAATCAGGAAATGCTTGTCACTCGTAAAGAAAGTAAAAAAAAACCCCAGTGTATCATAAAATGATTTTATTCAGTTTATTTTTATTATTGGTTAAGTTGGGTAAAACTTTCATATTTTCGATTTTTTAAAAGCGTATTTGGCAAAAATATAAAACTTTGACGCTTCACAGAACAACTCGTGCTTTATCCACTCGGAAGTTTTTCTGCGCATGTCTGCATATATTATTAAAAGGGTCTATTAAGCTATATTTAGGCGGGTTAAGAAAACGTGACAGAGGGTTAAGCTTGCTGAACCTTCTTAACGTTTTCGACCCGAGCCCAAATATAGCTTATAATTCGAGACATTTATGTTTATTCCACAATATAATATCAATTTTACGCATCAAACGAGCTATTTTCAACAAATTTCGCTAAATATCTGCAGTTCAAACAATCACGCCATGGCGTCAACCAAGCAAAAAGATGACGTCACAATACAAATGAAACGCTGCGCGAAAGCGTGCTTACTCGATCTGTACTCGGCCTCGTTAAGCACGACTGGAAGTTCCAGGTACATGTACAGTAAAACTCGTTTAGAACGAACACGGATATAGAGAAATAACGGATATAGCGAAGTTTTTTTGAGTCCCCGGTAAAATGTTTAACAAATCTCTGCATTATTTTACGGTTATTAAAAACGAATTGGGATATAACGAATTTACGGATATAGCGAACTTATTTTGAGCCCTGTAGAGGTGTATGATAATGAAATTTAACACTCTTATAACGAATTCTTTAATTATAGTTTTAAAAGGTTTGCTCTACCATTTAACATTATACTTTGAATTAATTTATTTACATATAAATGTTTTGACTTACAATCCGATTATTAAAGATAATGTAATGTATTTTTATTCTAAGCGTCAATTAGCAAAAATTATAGCCTGGTTAAAGAAAACATGTATACAGTGAATTTGTATTGGTTATTATTACGAATTCGTAATACGAATATAACGAATTACGGATATAACGAATCAAATCCATTTGTCCCTATGACTTCGCTATAACCAAGTTTTACTTACATATATAACATGGGTGGTGCCAATTACAATTGAAAGTAATTAATTAAATTACAATTACTTGCTTAAATTCTTCAATTAAATAACCATTACCATTACAAGAGTTTTCAAATGTAATTAATTAAATTACAACTACTTTGCAGATATAATTAATTAAATTACAAATTACATTTTCATCAAAGTTTACTAAAACCATGATTTATTTACAACATTTAAGGAGGTATGTCTATTATTTAAATAAAATTTCGTCATAATCAAAATACTTTCACTGTTTGATAATTTGCTAACTACTCTAAAAATATAAAGTTGGTTGTTTATTTCAAAACGCAAGTACATGAAGTCACAATATGAAGGTGTTCCATATCACCTTGATATTCAATAAAACATTTGAAAGTCATATACCCTAACCTACACCTATCATGTCAACTAAAGTATTTCCTGCATGCAAAACTAGTATATGAAAACATTCTCCTTTGCATTTTTTCCCACTATTTTTTTTTTATAAATACTTTGCCAAATACAGGTTAATCTCAGGTAGAGTGCAGACTTTAATTGTTATTAAAACACAATTAATATCTGTTGTTCTGTACCTACATGTAATTATCAAATGTTTGCAATAAGGGAACAAACCCTGTGGTAAGACATTAAAAACTAAAACCCTTTTGAAGCCATATATTTTAGCTCTATGTATTTTAGGCTATCAATTACAAAGCATGACTTGATAGTTTACATAATTTAGATAACACTGATTTTGTTTATAAGTTAAACAGTGATTTTTTCAAACTAATTCAATGATAATTGACCCACTAATTATTCTAATAAGAAGGGAAACAAGTATTTTTTAAGAAAAAAGAGATCAAGCAAATCATCAAATACATGTACTTAATTAAAGAGCTAGAGCCACGAAGCATCAAAAATTGCCATATCATTAAAAATTACCATATTTTGAGGAAATATAGGGTAGAATCTTAGCTTTTCATAACCGTTTTTCTTTTTTCGATATCTATCATACTTTTTTATAAACGGAGTATACAATATGGCATTGTTTTGAAGAAAAATGTAGAACAGACGTCATTTTTGTTAAGTAACGTCATGAAATGATAAAACTACGTATGACTTGAATCTAATAAAATAAACAAATAAAACAAAATAAAATTATCATGTAGACATTATAATAATTTATGAAAATAAATTTATTGATGAAAATACCATGAAAAGCTTATTTACAATAAATTTTAAAAAAATATTACATGAACTAGTGCTGAAGGTCAATATAACGGCGATACATTTAAATATGACGGTGTCTTAAAAGTTCTTTTTTCTGCAATGATGCGCAGTGTATAATACTGAGGATTAATCATTGAATTTTACCAATGTAATAACAGATTATTAAAAATAAATATATAAATATGACAGATATGCGGTAATTTAATTTAAAAGAGACATATGTAATCTCGAATTTTGATGTAATACTGTAACAGTCTGTGTACATTATTCTGCATGATTATTTACTTGTTTCAAGGCTTCGATATTTTCACCCAATGATTGCGCTTTACAGCAGTTAAATGCGTTCATGTGCGCTCACCGTGCGTTCACTTGCGCTCTCCGCTCCGTTCCCGCTCATCGTTCACAAAACGCCCACCGTGCGGTCACAAAGATTTCGCCTTGCGCTCACTTCGTTCGTTTAGTGTTCACTTATTGTTTAGTCAGATAATATTATTTTAGGCTAATAACAATACATACATTTAGTTTATTGTTAGTATTTCCTGATTACCAACGAAACACAATGTAACAATACCTCCCGGGGCACTCCGAATAAATCATTCATCTTGCGTTCACATAGACTTCACTGTTCACTTTGCGCTTGCTTTTGCGCTCTGCGTTCGCTCACAGTTCACCGTTCATAAGTGCGTTCCAAATTCGGCTCAGCGTGCGCTCGCCCTTCGTTCAGAGTGCACGATGTAAGCATGAATACACAGTATAAAATTACTAGATAAAACATGTTAAAGTTCAGTTTATTTGCATTTCATCCTCAAATATTGAATAAAATGATGATTTTGTAAATAATCACAAATAATTCTTTATCATTATTAATTAAATTCTGCTATTTCAATGAAAAGGAAGCAAATAATTACCCTAAAATAGAGTGGTCTGTTTTATTTTCTGTTACTAAAATTTCTCAAAATTTGTAAAATACATAATGGCCACACTTGAGTACCTCTACGAAATTTTGCAGGCAGAAGCATTTATGCAATATCTCTCAGTTTTAAAAGTTTCAAAGAGGTACTCAAGTGTGGCCACATTTAAATTTTGGAAATACTGCAGTAAAATCTACAATTGTCAGCTATTTTTAACGACCATAGTATGTTTGATGATGCGCATGTGCTAAACGGTGGGGCCGAAGTGAAAAAATTTCATATGCATAGAAGCATAGTGCCCTACATTATAAGTAACTACAATTTGTATTGTTTCAAACTTGAGTTTTATGAAAATTTTACGGCACATTTTGATGCTTCGTGGCTCTAGCTCAAAGGGAAACTTATGATTAAATACCGGTATTGATTCACTGAAAAAAATTATTTTGAAAAATATTTAGTATGATATATATAACAATAGTTCAAAGCTTTTTAACTATACTCTTCTATACTTGACCTTGTAGCATTGTTAGTGTGGGGAAGAATGGGAGCTTGAAAGCTTCATATCTATAGGTACACCAGTGTGTAATTGAAAGTAATTAAAAAGTAATTGGAATTACATGCCTTTTTGAAAGAAATTGATTATATTACCATTACATGTAATTGAAAATTTGGCCAATTACACATTACTTTCAATTACATCAAAAGTTGTAATAAATTACACTCAATTACCATTACAAATTACCATTACCCTATCTCTGATATATTAAGATGTACTCATATCATATAAAGTTATACATGTATCATCACGCTACTGTAATTGGAATGCTATCAAATTTACATATATTTTAGTTAAAGTCATTGCATGACTACATAGTGGCGTCGGAAGCAAATTGAAAGTGGGTGCGGGGGGTAGACTAATCATCAGAAATCTTGACAATCAAAAAAAAAAAAAAAAAAGGAAAAAAAAGAAGAAGAAAAAAAGACCCAATTCATAAAAATCCTAATTTAAGGAAGGAGTCTTATATCAAACATACTTCTTATAGAATAAAATTCATGTAATTTTGAAATAGTCAAATGGATCATATTATCAAATAATTCTATCAGTTTAATCAAATTTGACCCTCTTGTTTTCGCATTAAGGTCAGGTCAAGGTCACTACCTTTTTCCTCAACGTAAAGGATGATAAAAATAAGTGTAGCTCTTTGTAGTTCAGTAGACATTTGTTTAAGATTTTAAGATTTTATTCTTCAATAAAACGATAGAATATCAGAATGTCTATTAGCTTATACTACTAAATTGGAATGAATATTTATACTAAAATTGATATTGCTTTAGCCAGCATTTCCTCTAATTTTCTTAAATTTTGAAGAAATTTATATTATTTTTTATGCTTCAAATAATAAAATATTTCTGATTTTTATGTATAATGAAGACTTTATATTAAGATATAAATTGACAGAAAAGCTAATATATTGACCGTTTAATAAAAGAGAAAAACTGATTATTTTTTTTTTATTTTTTAATTTTTTTTTTTACAAAAATCAGTGTATAGAATGGGCGCTTGAAAAAGCCTATAAAAATATAATTTGATAGGCAAATCATATCTTAAAAACATATTCTGAAACCAAAGTATCATATCATTAGTTCACATTAGTAAAAAAAAATCCAACATTAATGTTATTGTTTCTAAAATGATAAAACCGACTCATTAATCTGCAGCAGTTCTGAATTGCGAAACGTATTTTCCTACGCCAATATTACGCCAAAAATATAGTCCTTGTTAGATTCTTAACATTAATTACTTTTTCTATGCCAAGTTGTATGATTATAAAAAAAAGAATGAAATATATCTTAATTTCCTTTCATCTAGATTTAATGAACAATCAATCAATTTTTTGACAATTCGAAAACCAGAAAAGACTCCTTCCTTAAAGGGAAGGGGTATACCTATAACTATAAAAAAAATATTGACTACCAACTTTTTCCCCCCAATTGCAAATCATGAAATTCCTTATCCGTGGGTGGGGGCTATTATACCTATAATTCAAATTTTCAATATTACTATTAATATTTCAATCTTTTTAAGGTACATTTAGTTACAATTACGTTTTCCACGAAAAAAAGTGTGTGTGTGTGTGGGGGGGGGGGGGGGAGAGTGGCTGGCCCCCTCCCTGAAGCAATTTCCCTTATAGTTACATGTAGGTCTAATTTTGCAACAAACGTGGAGGGGGGGCTAAGCCCCCAACCCCGGTTAATGTTTTGGTAAATGTTTAGTCAAATATAGTAGCATTGCCAGCTACTGAACAAATAGCATATATTTTCAGTCAATGCTTACATCTGCTACAAGTCTTCATTCGTGATCCAAAAGAAAATGGACCACTTGCAGGTTCAAACAGAAATAGTAAAAGGGTTCTGGGAAATTTTAGGGAAGGAATGTCAAAACGGGGACGTATGGGTGTACTAAGGTGTACAGAGCACTTCTTTGACTGGGTCCCCAGCCGGAAAAGAATGCGATGTGCCGTGTGAGCGAAAAGAGGAGGAAACTTCGCTGGAACAAAAATGCGCACGTGGTGCCCTGATTGTTCCGTCGGATTGTGTGTGGGGTATTGTTTCAAGAAATTCCACACCGTCATTGACTATGAAGAAAACGTTATTATCTTTATCTGGAAACTACATGAAACTCTTGGTCATATTTTTACCAGGCAAAAACGATTCACATATTTGTAACTTAAAAAATTATCAGTATATTACGTATTAAATCTATGCGTTTTCCCCATTTTCAGCTAAGACACGATGCTTCGCTATTAGTTGTTAATTAATGCATGTTCATTGATTATCAATAGTGAACCATTTCTAGATATGAATAAACAATTTGTTTCAATTACATTATTAACCCTTCACTTGTATTCGCATGATAAACAAATATTTAACGGAACTAAGAACAATAACGCTGCTCATATATTGTGTTGTTTTCTTATTTATTTATTTTTTGTTTTGTTATGTTTGGGTTTTTTTGGTAGCGGTTTTTGCATGGGAACTTTTTTCCGATTTAACGAAGTCAGGTAAAACAGATAAAAGCTCGAAGTGTGTAAATATGAAATGAATTATGATTTCTATCAACTAACAACTATCGGGTATTCCGACTTACGACACACGCCTGTATATTGTGATTAGCGGCATAATGTTGTGTTAAAATATGATTGTTTCTAAGCGTGTAAAACACATTCTGCTTTTTAAGTTTTTATAATTTGTTTTTAATTCTTTAAAATACAAATGAATAAATTAACAAATAAATTAATAAATGAACAACCAAATAAATAAATAAAAATAAAATTAAATCCAATCAAAGTTCTGGCAAAAACGTGCACATGTATTTACGAATTAAAATTTCGCCAAATAAATAGTGAAGCCCGGTAAATTCGGCTCGTTGAACGTACAATCGATATGGCGTACAAGCGACGTCATAAGCTTTTAAAGTTATTCAAATGAAATATGGCATCAAAAGGGTTAAATTCAGTTTGTTTTGTATTTCAATTTCAAAGAATAAGATAAGGAAAAAAATCAGACAAAATATTTACAAAAATAAACCAAAATTATAATTCAACACATAAAGCATTATGTATAATAATAATGTGGAAAGTTTTAATTCCCGCACTTGCGTGGGGTATCATCTAGTATATTTTTTAAAAATGTCTTTGGCAATATTTCGACATATTTAATTTTAAATCGACTGTGGCATTTAATACAAACATTTGTAATTAAGGTCTTCCGTTTCCAATGGAAGACCTTATTGTTATTTTCGTACTGTTTATTATTATTTTTTTTTCTCCAAATTTTGTGCACGCGATTTCTCGAAAACTACTCAACCGATCTGAACAATTTTTTCACAGATGATGGGAAATTATCTGAATTTGATATGTTTTTGAATTTTTTGTCGTCGTCACTTCCGGTCCGGATTTACGGTCGATTTTGTAATTTTTTACGACCAATTTTGTGCAGAGTTGATCTCAGAAACTATAAGAGATATGACTTTGAAATTTTCAGGATAGGTAGACCATGGTTTGAAGTTGTGCACTATTTAGTTGTTTTGCACCAGTGGCGCTATTCCTTGGAGCTCGCTTAGGCACAAAAATGGGGTACAGATTTCGAATCAAAATTTCCATATGTTTTGATCAGTATCTTTTTATCAGTTGATATTTTGACAAGACATATAGAACAAAAGTAGTAGAGAATCAAAAGTTCTATCCAATAAAATCAAGAAAAAGGGGCTGGCTTCTTTAATGAGGGACCAAGAGACTCGTAAATTCTATTACGAAAACGATAAATATTTTGTTATGCATTATAAAAATCAAAGTTGTTGATCTCTACATTATCGGTTTGAAAGAGTCATCGTCAGGCCCATGTCTGACGTAATTAGGGTTTTTATTCTTTATCTTCAAATTATTTTTTTTGGGGGGGGGGGGGGTAATTTTGAAATTGTATCGATATCTCATGGTATCATTTTATCTAAAAAAAAAAAATCGGACGGAAGACCTACTCGTTACTCGTAACGAGGTCGTATCTAGTTCATTTTATATTTAACAAGGAACGTACTAGATCTAAAACATTATAGACCACGGGGGCAATTTTGCTTTCACAAACCCTTCGCTATGGTTAAATTTTGATATATGGAGAACTCTAGACCCTCGAACAGTTTTTAAACAAAAACAAACAATACAAGGTCAATAAATGACAACTTATTAAAGGACATCGATTTCAACAACACTCACAGGTAGTAAATAGTAGATGATTTACATCGAATAGTGGCAAAACATGCCAGCTAAATTGATGCAGTTCAATTCAATTGACACTCAATAAGTTTACATTATATTTACAATAGAAAATGTACCCTTGCCATACAAATACTTATATGACTGTACCTTTTTCATCCACTCTCTGATTATAGTAATCAAGCCACAAAGCTGATTATCGCAAATCCCTAATTTAAAAGGTTTATAAGATCACCGTCATTGAACTTTTTTCTAAACGAGCAACGAAGGTCATGATTGTTCTTTTGACCGTAACTGGGTTGTTCTCAGTCACCAATGTATAAACAAAAACATATGTAATACTATATGTAGTAGTGAGATGAAATCGCAAGCATATATACACGAAATCAAACCTAAACAAAAAGAATTGGATATAAAACTTAAGTAGTCCATTCACATAGTGCAAAGAAGATTTCAAAAGAAATATTTCTTTCAAAAAAACCAAAAAGAGAAGAAAAGCAATAACAACAGCAATCCAACAACAAAAGCTTTTCTTGAAACATCATAAATATTACACCATTTCTGCTCACTTAAAAATTCATCCAATTCCAGTTCGTTTCCTGTGAATCTTGTGATTTCTTTATCCAAAATGAATTTAATTAATCTCTGTATTTCATCGGCTTTCTCTAACTGCTCATAAAATAATTGGCGATTTTCCTCACTTATTGATGTTTTCAACTTATTTTTAATTTCTTCGTTGTCTGTATTTCTGCAACCAAGAAACTTGCCAAGTTGTTCCAAAGATATAGAACTTCGAATCATATCTTCTAGAGCTCCGTCTCTCCATACGAAAGTGTCTTTAGACTCCAAAGCTTTTGATAATATTTTGAAATATTTACTTTTGCTGAAATCAGAGAGTGTTTCCCCGACGATTTCATTTAAAGTACTTTCAGGAGGATCATCCACTTTTTCAAATTTGCATATTTTTTTTGATTTTTTATCAATTTTCACAAAGACGTCTAGATCCAATATGCAAAAGCATGGAAGATTAATCTTATGACAGAAATCCATTACGTTTTTTGAATTTCTACAGCCATTCAGAGAAACTACTTGATATGTTGTGATATCTTTATACATATCCTTTATTTTGTTTTCACCTCTGTTTAACTTTTTGTGTTTCCATTGAGTAAATATACCCTGTACAACATCTCTGTCTGTCGGCCCTTCCACTAACAAAACTTTGGTTGCAAATAACAACGTGCGCAGTATTTCAATACTGGATACATATGAAACTGTTGAACATTTCGCGATATTTTGAACAGAACAGTAATAATTGAGATCGTTATCGTTGTTTCTCTTACGAAAGAAAACATGCGTATTTTTGACAGTAATGGTGTCTATGAAATAAGGACTGTGTGTCACAACAATTATCGTCTTTTTACGTCCCTCTCTGTACAAAACTGTCTTTAATCGCTCAATCATCTGGGGATGCATCCCTCGTTCAGCATCCTCTAGACAGAGAGTTTTTACTTCATTGTTCGCCAAAAGCAAACTCGTCATTTTTGCCTCTAATATTCCTTCCGATGTCTTTAACAAATGAAATTCCTCTGAATTATTATGTTGAACAAATATGTGTCCATCATTCTTCTGTTTAAATCTAAATACCTCTGGATATGTCAAGAAATTAAAAATTTCTTTTTCAAGTCTTTCATTAATTTGATCTCTATGCTTCTGTGTCAACAATGTCGATATAACTTCTGCTCGTTCACATGCGCTTTTGTAGTTTCTTTTCACTCGGATATTTTTACTTTTGGTCCACTGTACAATTCCTATTCCTCGCAAAGGAAATGTTGCAATAAATCGATCTTCAATATCTTTCCAGCTAGGTTTATTGCGGATTTCAGAGCAACACGTTTTATAATTTAAACTTTTTATTTTTTTAAGAAGTTGATTTATTATGTCATCTCTTTCGTCAGCTTCATCTTCAAGACTTCTGATTTTCTCTATGTATCGGTCATCGAGGACACCACTGTAAGTATTCCCGGTGTGTGAAGATATCGAACGGAGAAAAACTTTATCATTCTCTATATAAATGAAAATTTTGTACAGTTTTTCAACACGATCTCCTGGTCTTTGGGGTTCTTTGATAATGCCAGAGAAAACGTCATCATTTTTTTTATCCAATCCATTGAATTTGCAAAACGCATATGCAACCGACTCATTATCGTAAGCCTTTGTTTTTGACAGATTTATTTCATGCGTCATGCATCGTCTTATTAATTCTATAATTGTACTCTTCCCACAGAAATTAGCACCTACGAAAATGTTTAAAGAGTTACAATAATCAGTCCTATTTCGATTTCCATTTGGATTTGCAGGAATATTCGAAGTAGTTAATTGAATGACTGTCTTGTCTTTGAAATGAACGAAGTTTTTTAAAGTAATTGTTCTTAGCATCTGAAATAAAGTTAAAGATAATTTTTATATGGTACACTTGTGTTATACAAACAGTAGATTTGCTACGAAGTACATTTTTACCAGTCAATTACAAAACAACAACAATAAATAAAATGAAAAAGCCCCATACGTATTGCATTTAAGTGTACCAAAGATATAACAGATGATGGTGTGAAATACGGACCCAGTAAATGGCACAATTTTTTTGCTTCATCTTGCATGTACTTTACTTTTGATGTATTTGCTTTTATATAATCTCTTTTTTTTATCCAAGATAAAAACAATAAAATGATAAATATATACATTATTTATGAAATTTAAGGTGTACACTGTTAATATTCAATCTTCGCAGACCTTAAAAGTGCATGGCCACGATTTTCAGATTTTAAAGTTTACAATGATTCAGTAATGCATTTTTAATAGGCAATTAAAATTTCAGTGTCGTTCGTTGAGTTATTGGCGGGCAACAGAGCTTACTATTCTTAGCTATTTAAACATAGCTTTTGTTTCCTTTTTATAGGTTAAAGTAAAAATTTTAGTTTTAGACAGATATGTGTTAAACGATAGAAACTGTTTATGGATGCCTGAAATAAAGAAATAGACAAATCAGCATGAGAATGATATTTACTTGTATATTGAACCTATGTAAACAAAAACAGGGAATGAGCCTTGCTTACATGAGAAAGAATTGTGAGATCTGTATTTTGCTCATAACTCTACGATTGACTCTTAAATTTCATTTGATAATTAGAAAAGCATTCCTAAAACATTGTAAATAATAAAAAACAGAAAAATAGAATTGACTAAAATCGTGATCATGCCCCTTTAAACTGCGCTTTACATTTGAAAGTTTTTTTTTCAAAATAAATGAGCACAATTAGGTACATTTTTCTTCTTCAGCTTATATATATATATATATATATATATATATATATATATATATATATATATATATATATATATATATATAATCATTAGAAACCTTTCCTTTACCTCTAAACTTTTCTCTTTCTCTAAAAAAGTTCGATATAAATCTAGTCTTCACGTTACATACTGTTTTGTCTTTACATTTATTCACAACTTTGTCAAGATCCAATAAACACGCGCATGGTTAATGTATTTCCAGAATTTCTGTACTTTTTATATGTTCTCGCACCCACCAACGGAAAAAACTTGAAAGGTTGTTCTATATATTTCAAAATCATCTTTTACTTTACTTCTCCCCCCTTTTTTTTCTTTTGAGATGTGATTTTTTTTACGTTTTCTTAAGCTTCCTTTTGTAATGTATTGTGTTTGTATTTGGCAAAAATACATTGTACAATTTCTCTGTCAGTTGGCCCTTCTACTAACAAAACATTGGTTGCAAACAACAACGTTCTCATACCCCAAATGACTGAATCTCCAATATGGCGCGTTTTGGAGCATAATTATGTAAGCCAGAGGTTACTGATAAAAGGCCCACTGTGGTCACTAGATGCTGTGTGCTGTGCACTTTTTAGCTCACCTGAGCTGAAAGCTCAAGTGAGCTATTCTGATCACTTTTTGTCCGTCGTCCGTCCGTCCGTCCGTCCGTCTGTCTGTCCGTCTGTAAACTTTTTACATTTTGAACTTCTTCTCTAAAACCGCTTATCCAATTTCAACCAAATTTGGCACAAAGCATCCTTATGGGAGGGCGAATATAAATTGCAGAAATAAAAGTCAGATCTGTATTCAAAGCGGAGAAAACCTTGAAACTGTAAAAAAGGGGGGTGCATTTTTAAAAATCTTCTTCTCAAGAACTACTGATTCCAATTCAACGTTGTTTAGCATAAATTATCCTTATGGGAAGGAAAATATAAATTGCAAAAATTAAGGTCTAACTATGTTTCAAATCTGAGTTATTACGAAAATAATAATAAAGGAAAGGCGTGTTTCAATCAGTTTAATAGCTTCGGATTCGGCATTCGGTAAAATGGGTAGACAAGACTTGGCCTGGGCAAAACAAAAGATTGGCAGTTATTAATCTGCCAATCTCATTAAAATTTCAGGATATTTGATGGACCAGTATATTTGTATTTGCTGTAAATAATATATTGCTGCAAAATAATGCGTATTTGGAATTGACGATTGCCGATCTGCCCCGGCTTTTATTTTGCTACGGCCCAGGTTTGCGTACCCATTTTACCAAGACTCGTATTCCATACATCTAAAACGAGGTTCTTTGTTTAAAGCAGCCATGACATTATACGAAAAAGGGTCGATCTGACTATGATGAATTTGCTTGTTGTGCAACAGTTCGCGAATGAAGGGAGAGTTTTGAAACATGCAAAATGTATTTGTGCCGATTTTGTGAAGTAAATTGAGGCTAAATATTTCAATGCGTTGACAGTTTTCACACATGACGTTGGTGTTAGCTTGTTCTGATTTTCGTTTCGTTTTCATTATTTATGCTTTGTAACCTGGGAACTATCGTCTGTATTTCGTGATTTTTACGTATCAAACAGAGACTTCGGTAAATCAAACAGTTAACTGTTTACCTGCGCAAATTAAGCAAAATCTGATGTATCAAAAAAGTACTGAAATACAATTCATTCTATCGGTAATTCGGCATTATATTTTGCGTAATGGTATATTAATGCAATAGGTTTTGTTGAGATGCTCGGCATTTTCTCGAGTTTATTCAGTTTAAATAGAGTTTGATATCGCTGTCGGAAATATGTAGGTATATACACGTACATGTATATATATGATTCATTTCGAAAAAATAAATTGTGTTCTTTATTTGTTATAGTGCAAGTTTCTTGTGTTTTATATAATTGTTTACAATTTCTATTTACTAACCATATTTGAGTGTTAAGCTTCGAATTATAAGCAAGATACAGAGATTTGCTCACAATTCTATGTTTGTACACAGATCTTAAAAACTAAAGATTAAAAAACTAAAAAAAATTTCAATATTTATTAAGAAAATTTTCAAAGTCTCTTCTTCCAGAAACCAACTTTAACAACTTATTGCATTGTAAACTTAACCTTTTTTAGCTCACCTGAGCCAAAGTCTTCTAAAAAACTATTAGGCCAGGAAAGCTCAAATTTGAGTGGAAGCATCCTCAGATAGTGTAGATTCAAGTTTGTTCAAATCATGGTTCCCGGGGGTAGGGTGGGGCCACAATAGGGGGATCATGTTTTACAAAAGAATATATAGAGAAAATCTTTAAAAATCTTCTCAAAAACTATTAGGCCAGAAAAGTTCAAATTGAAATGAAAGCATCCTCAGGTAGTGTAGATTCAAGTTTGTTCAAATCATGATCCCGGGGGTAGGGTGGGGCCACAATTGGGAGATCAAGTTTTACATAGGAATATATTGAGAAAATCTTTAAAAGTCTTCTTCTCAAAAATATTTGGCCAAGAAATCTCAAATTGGCATGTAACCATCCTTAGGAAGTGTAGATTCAAGTTTGTTCAAATCATGGTCCCTGGGGGTAGGGCGGGGTCACAATGGGGGATGAATTTTTATAGCTAGAGAAAATCTTTAAAAGTCTTCTTCTCAAAATTATTAGGCCAGGAAAGCCCAAATTTGAGTGGAAGCATCCCCAGATCGTATAGATTCAAGTTTGTTTAAATAATAGTCCAGGGGTAGGGTGAGGCCACAATGGGGGATGAATTTTTACTTAGGAATATATAGAGAAAATCTTTAAAAATCTTCTTTTTAAAGAAGTTTTGGCCAGAAAGGGTTTAAACTTGTGTAGAGGCATCCTCGGGTAGTGTAAATTCAAGTTTGCAAAATCACAGTCCCTAGTGGTAGGGCGGGACCGTGATGGCGGTTTGAATTTTTACATAGGAATATGAAGAGAAAATCTTTAAAACTATTCTGGGAAAGTGTTCGGTTCAAAACTCAGTACTTAGTGTGAAAGCAAAGGTTATGCAGATTTAAGTCTGATGACACCATGATTCCCTAGAGAAAAATGGGGCCATGAAATGGGGGTGGGGGGTATATAGGAATAGAGACAAATCTTCTTACAGGTACAACAACAAAAGGGGCTTTGTATTTACCAAAAAATAAGAGGTTGATAAAAATTGGCAGATTTTCAATTTTTTTTTAGCAAGATCTACTGTACTCAGTTGTCAAGATATTTTGATACTGTAATGCTAATTTGATCAGAATTAAGGCAATTTTTGCTCAGGTGAGCGATGTGGCCCCTGGGCCTCTTGTTCTACATAATCCCAGTCCACCCAGCTGAAAATGGATACCAGCTTACGCTGAGATTTTACCTGTGAGAAGGATTTTAATTTTTTTTTTTACAATATGGCGCCTAAAGACTAAAGACTAGTATTCTTTTAAAGTCTTAAGCTGAACGTCGAAAACGTAGGAATTAGAATGACAGATTTCATAAAAATATTAAGAAAAATTATTGCATAGAGCAGGAAAAGTAATTAATGGGTAATTTGAAACAAAATTTGGTCATTGTTTCAACTACAGCAGTTTTCCAAGACTTTAGGAACATCAGACTCATTCATGTAAGAATTAGTGAATATAAAACCAAACTTACATGTAACAATAGGAAAATCAAATTTAATTTCATACTTTACCTTCAAAGATGCTTACAATAACATCCGATCCCGTGTTACTCCTTTTTTCTGTCTGTTACGGTTGGCAGTAGCAAGACGGAAATTTTTTGATCTGTCTAAACTTGTGTATTGCCTTCTTGAGTGTTAAATGCTGCGCCTGTTGTGCTTTAAAAAATAATGAAACTACAGAGTGATCAATATTTATAGTTAATGATAGGAAGTGGAAGTAGATTTTTGTATGATATGCATATGCAATATTTCTAGAGTCTAAAAAAACTGAAACTAAAACTGAACTTTATTTATTTTACAGCGATTAATTGACAAGTTTCAACTTAATCATATTAATGTGTGAGTAAGCCGGAGTGCCCGGAGGAAACCCACGTGTCCATGAGGGCGACCACCATTCCCTTTCACATACACAAACCGTCGATCATGGAGGTCGAACTCGGGACGCATCGGTTATAAGCGAGTCCGTTGTTCACTAGGCTACTTGGATACCCTTATTAGAGTCTTATAATGAATCGTTTTGAGATGCTCTCGCTTACCCACCACACAATCCGTAGAAAGCAGGGTAGAGGATTTAACATCAATTATTAAAAAGATAAGCCTAGTAATTTTATTACTTAGTAAACGATCGCGGTCGCCATTTTGATTTTTAGACCGACTCATCTGACACGATTTTCTTTCAGCGATTCACGTAAAATAAATAGGTAAAAAAATTCTGTTCGCCACTTATTACTTTTATATGTAAACTCGTGCATCATGTACACGAATTACGATACAACCGTTTCTTTCATAAAAAATCATACTCCGAAATCAGTCAACTCTTTTCAAATCGATAAAACTACAAAATGGACATCGAAAGTGAATGAATCACGTCATACTTTGGGGTAGACTTTTCCTGATTGGCTGTTATATTTGTCGTTAAAAATAAAGCAAAAGAATGATAAAGACATTAATTGATAAATGTACATAGATAAGTCAATTAAAGGGCTGGTTAGAAAAAAAAGTAGAATGTCCAGATCAGTCACTAAGTGCTAATGAAGGAGAGAAGGTGTCATGGTTTTAACTTCGGCCCGCGCATGAAGTTCGGTAGTATCCCCAGGGGTAGGGTGGGCCACAATGGGGGTCAAACTTTAACAAAGGAATATATAGGGTAAATCTTTAAAAATCTTCTTCTCAGAAACTAATCAGCCAGATGATTCTTTATAATTGTTAAGACTTTGGCCCCAGGACAATTCTTTGGCCTCACAAGAAGGTTCAGAGTTTGATGTAGGTTTATATTCCATATATAAACTATTGTTAAGGATCTTTTTGAGAACTGCAATAGTCAACATATGATATGACTATTAAATCATCCTGTTAGAAAAGGGACTAATGATTATGAACATAAGAATATCCAGGGGAAAATGGATTTTATTTATACAGGATCTACATGTATTATTGTACATTGTCCAGATAGTTTGTATTATGACTCCATTAAGCTGATTTTATCATACCTATTGTTCCTCAGGTGAGCGATGTGGCCCATGGGCCTCTTGTTTCAGTTCATTATCAACTTTTGATGAAGAGCAGAACGCGACAGACTGTTCAGACAGCTTTGTTTGCATTTTATTGACATCGGAATCGATTGTGGTGACGTTCATTAATATGCAAATACCTTTAACATGAAATATATTAGATTGGAATTCAGTTTTTGTTATGGTTTATACGCTTTTTTGCACCAGGAAACACCTAAATTAGTTTTGTTTCTTTTCCTTTATAGAAAAAACATCTGAAAAAAATACATATAGCTCAGACCTTAATTTGGTACATCATTGGCAAGCATGAAACTACTCGAACAGCATTACCAAAGAACAGGAAAATTAATTTAATAGATTCAATATATGACCCTTTTCATAAACTATATCTAAACTACTATGATACCTTAAACAATGTTAAATCGAGATTCGAGAGACAATCTTCAGATACAAATAAAATGGTGGTATTTTAATTTCTTTTTGTTTCCCAAGGTAAATTATACTAGGGTATATTTTTATTTTTGACCTGTAGCAAATTTTTAAGAAAATTTCACATTCAGAATACTAGTGATAAATAAATAACCGCTTAAAGATATCAGTTAAAGCACGGACTCTTGGTCTAGTAATTATAATAGATAGTAGTGATGAATAGATACATGTAACACCTTTAAAAGGGTTCGATAATTGTGACCATTTTTAGTGGGTATTGATCCCCTCTAGAAGGACAGGGCTATTTAAGAATAAGAAAAATACCCAAATTTAAAAGATAAAATATTTGTATTGTTTCATTACTTAATAATAGTTTATAACTAAACAAATGATATCATGATATTCTAAGTAGATAAGATGGGTAGGTTACTGACAACCCAGCCTCTTTAAGATATTAGTTATACATGTAGCACAAACTGTTGGTCCATATATTAGAAGTAGTTAGAATGAAACGGATCCATCATTATTTATAAAAAAAAATAGGTTCATTTTATGCACAGTTGTACATGTGACTTAAAGTTGAATCCGTAATATCATTTTAAAGGGGCATGGTCACGATTTGGGTCAAATTTTATTTTTCTGTTTTTATTATTCATAATGCTTTGGGAATGCATTTCTATTGACGAAATGAAATTTGGGTGCTAGTCATTTAGTTTTAAGCATGATACAGGGTTCACAATTCTTAATATTGTAAACAAGGCTCGTGCCCTATTTTTGTTTACATAGGTTCAATATACCAGTAAAAAAACTTTTTCAAGCTGATTTGTCTATCTTCTTATTCACTTTAAGTATAAATAAACAGTTCATAACGATTAACACACTCATTTTAGATCTTAAACTGGAATTTCCACTTCAACATTCAAAATGTAAACAAAAGCTTTGTTTACATAGCGAAGAATTGTAAACTCTGTAACTCGCTTATAACTCAACAAATGACACCCAAATTTTGGTTGCCTATTGATAATGCCTTACTGAAGCATTGTAAACATTAAAATCGAAAAAATAATTTTTGACCGAAATCGTGACCATGCCCCTTTAAGGAACAGAGGGTATTGCTTGTTATGTACCATATATTGATTTCAAAATAATATATATTCACTAAAACTTGTTTTGTCAATGGGAATGACTCTGTGCCCTTTCAATATCATATACAACTTGTATCAGTTTAAATTGCATTGTGTTTTTTAAAAAGAAGTTACAGATACGGGCACGTATTCAAGTTTACAATACAGAAATATGTAAAGCAATATGATATTTATTTGTAAAAAGTTGATATTTGATAATTGTGCATGTAATTTAAACCTGTTTAATAAAGGCATTACATTGAATAAAAGATAGATTTTTGTACTCTAAATGATGGAGCACTATATACGACATTTGGAATATAAGTTGTACATGCAGGGTGCATATTTAATTTATGGTGTTTTTCGAATGACGTACAAAGAACAAAAGAATGTTAACCTGTATTGACTTTTTTAAAGAAGCAGCTATTGTTTAGATAAGCCACGGACATTACAGTATTTCTACAAGGATATGTGTATTTTAAAAGTGCATTGTAACAGTAAACAACCAATGTTATTATACTCTCATTTTAAATACTGAAATCTAATTGGTTTAGACGCAGTTGGTAATCTGTTCTATTACCCTCAGCGTTAGCAACACACTTGGCAACGGGTAACACAACGAACTGTTACATGCGCGTAAATTATGCGCGTACGGTTCGCCGTAGAATTCACTTCATTTCTATTAAAAAGCAGTAACATTTTCTTTAAAATTAAGACATTCAGTATAATAAAATAAATAGTGCCTGTTTGGTAGGGAAACTGTTGAATTGGCACCCCTCGAAAACCATTGTCAATCTCCGCTTCGCGTCGGTTGACAATGGTTGTTTTGGGGTGTCAATTTCAACAGTTACCCTCCCAAACAGGCACTATTTATATAATGATATATTTTTTTTTCATGTTTTTTTTAAATCAATATTTTGTGTTGCATTCCACATTTTAAACTGTAAAAAATTACACCAATGGAATGATGTAACTTAAATCAAGAGTTATTTTACCAGGTAGTAGTTCTATACTTTCACATTAGAAACAAGTTGGGAGGGGAGGGGGTCTATATATTGGTAATGTTTTGTACAGGCATTAATATATGAAATTTTGAGCATTGGCCATGCAGTCACTTTGCTTTACTTAGATGATTTCTCAACACAAATTATGACATTTTTGTTGACTTAATAATAGGATTTAACCATTCAGGGTTAAATCCATTTATCGAAGGGCCAATATGCTTATTTCAGAATTCAAATGGGTCTTGCCTTGAATGTAGTATTATCAGTGTTCTCAGGCTCCTTTGGCCTTTCGGATATTAGTAACCTCAACCAAATCTGTGACGTCATACACAAGTTCGTCGGTCTTCTCGAAAAAATTCACAAGATATATTTTTGTTTTGTATTTACATTCCGAGCAATTCGGCATGCCAAAAAAGAAAAAATCGAGAGCCGGCCCAGCCAACGACAAGGTCCAAGGGCAACCCAGGCACCACCATGGGGCAGTTGCTGCTAACCCCCAAGCTCAGTCAGCACCCATATCTATTGACCCTGTGCCACCAGCACAGAAAACAACATCGTTGCTCTCCAGCAAGCAGTTGCAACAAGTGTCCCAAGCGGTGGTGGATATTCTAGGCCAAAATCGGACGCAGCCAATGCCCATCGAGCCGCTACAGCCAGGCATGGGGACGCAACCAATGCCCATCGAGTCGCTACAGCCAAGCATGGCGGGAAATGATCAATGTACAGGTACAGTGCCTGAAATTATTTCTGACAATTGTTTTGCCCGAACACAGAGTTACGAAAGTGATTTGGGCCATGTGGTGCCCAATAAATTAAAAATTAAAATCGCAAATGGGGAGTGTGTCAATTTGGGCCTTTTAATTGCTAACTTAGATGGGGGTGACCCCAATGATGACATAAAATTATTTTCCATGAAAGAGGGTAACCTCACCTTGGCACCCAAGTCAAAGGCTAAGACCATTACTGATATACAGGTGTGGACAGACGCATTTCTTACTTACGCCTCCATATATACGTCAGCACATCCCGAAGCAGCTGTACAATTGTTCAAATACATGCATACAATTAGGTTGGGGGCAAGTAGAGTTAAGACATTAGGATGGCGGGATTAGGATAAACAATTTAGGCTGAAAAAGGAGGCTAACCCCTCCCTGTCATTTGCCATTGTTGATCAAGAGCTATGGCTCTTGTACATGTACAGCACACGTAAAACTGGTACCCAGATACAATCACAGCAGACCCCTCTATTGAAGTGCTATGATTTCAATTATAAGGGACAATGTAGCAAATACCAGTGCCAATACAAACATGAATGTATTTTGTGTTCACTCAATCACCCTTACATTAGGCATAAGACACCCTCAGGATCTAGTTTGAATTTTAGGTCTGGTGGTGGGCAGACAGCATGGCGACCTCAGCTCCCAAGGAGGCCCTCAGCCCCAAGTGCAGCCAGTCGTGCCCCTTACTCCCAGTCATTTAGACCTCAGTAACATTGCTGCTAGCCCAGTCAAAGTTTCAAAATTACGGGAATTTTTAGTTGATTATCCACTCAGTTTAGTGGCCTTAGAATTAATACAGGGTTTTTCGTTTGGCTTTAAGCTTTGCTATGAGGGTCCACGAGTAGCCACTGATTGCAAAAACCTCAAATCCATGTCAGGGTTAGAATATGAAGCAGTTCAATTAGTATCACAGGAAATTACATTGGGCAGAGTAGCAGGCCCATTTGACGACCCCCCTTTGAAAGACCTAAGGTTGTCACCAGTAGGCATGGTACCAAAAAAGGGAGGCTCATATAGATTAATACACCATCTATCCCACCCCCCTGGAGCCAGTGTAAATGATTTCATAGACAAAAAGTATTGTTCAGTTAGGTATTCTTCTTTTGATGAGGCGTTAAACATGCTCTCTAAGCTAGGTCATGAAGCGCTGGTAGCACGTTTAGACATAAAAAATGCTTTTAGATTATTGCCAGTTCACAAATCTGATTTCCAGTTACTGGGGTATAGAATTCAGGGTAAAATATTTGTGGATAAGTGTTTACCTTTTGGGTGTTCTATAAGCTGCTCAAAATTTGAGAAATTTTCAACATTTTTAGAGTGGGCCCTCAAGCAGCAAGCCAAAAGCAATGATGTTGTTCACTATTTGGATGATTTTTTGGTAGCAGGTAGAGAGGGCACTCAGGATTGTGCTAACCTTATGTCAATATTTAGTTTTATCTGTTTAGAGTTGGGGGGTGCCATTGGCACATGAAAAAACCCTTGGGCCCACAACCAATTTAGTTTACTTAGGTTTAGAAATTGACACCATCAATATTTCAATCAGAATACCTGTGGAGAAATTGCAGCAACTCAAAGCACAGCTTTTGTCCTTGTTAGATAAGCGTAAGGTTACATTGAAAGAGCTTCAATCTCTCACAGGTTTGCTCAACTTTTGCATTAGGGCTATCCCAGCTGGTAGGGTTTTTGTTAGAAGGCTTTACGATTCTACCTGCGGACTATCGAAACCACATCACAAGCGCAGGGTTAGCTTAGAAATGAAGGCAGACATACAGATGTGGCTGGTGTTCTTAGATTGTTTCAATGGAATCACATCATACAAAATTATAGATTGGTCCAATGATTACGAATTTGAGTTCTTTACAGATAGTGCAGGGAATATAGAGTTAGGTTGTGGGGCAATCCTGCAAAAGCAATGGGCATTTATGCGCTGGCCAGCACAGTGGGAAGGGACAGAAGTCATTAGGGACATTACATTTCTTGAACTAGTACCAATCGCCATGGCATTTAGTATTTGGGGTACAAAACTAGCTGGCAAGAGAGTTATTCTTCATACAGACAACCAAGCCCTGGTATCAATTCTCAATACCCAAACATCTAAGTCTAGAAGAGTCATGCACTTGTTAAGGAAGTTAGTTTTGCAAGGGTTAGTGTACAATATCCAGTTCAAGGCAACACATATAATGGGTCTCGACAATACTAAAGCTGATGCTCTTTCTCGACAGCAATGGTCGCGTTTCCAGGCCAGCTTCCCAGACTCGGAGGAAGAGCCATCAGTAATTCCCCAGTCCTTTCTTCAAGTCAACTTAGATCTCAAGAGCTCCTGAGATACTCCATGTCTGACAATACAAAGAAATTGTATGACACTGCAGTCAATGCTTTCAACTCCTTTCGTAGGGCTTATTATCAAGTAGAAGAGTGGCCTCCCCATCCCAATCAGTTGGTTGATTTTGTTGCATACTTGTCTTATAAGCAGTTTTCACCTAAGACAGTTAAATCATACATATCAGAGATATCATACTTCTGCAAGATCCGCAGCCTGCCTGACCCAACACAGGCGTTTGTACTTAAAAAAGTCTTGGTTGGGCTTAGTCGTAGGAATGGGCGAGTTGACGACCGAAAACCACTTTCATTCGAAATCCTATCCAGCATCATCCATTGAATGCCTACAATATGTAAATCAACCTATGAATCAACACTGTTCTCAGCCATATTCTCCACAACATTTTTCGGGTATTTTAGAATGGGGGAGCTGGTACAGAACTCGTTGCAAGACCCAGGTCATGCCATTCAATAGGGGGATGTAACCTATCTCGCACACAACAATACTGTTCACATTTTTCTTAGACATTCAAAAACTGACCAGGAAGGAAAAGGTTCAAGTATATCGCTAACACCCACACTACTGCCAATATGTCCTGTACGCATTGTTCAATCATTCATGCAGGCAAGACCCACCAACCCGGGGGCATTTTTTGCCACCTTTCAGGAAGACCAGTCACTAGGTACGAAGTTGCATCAGTATTTAATTTAGCACTCAAAAAATTGGGGTTAGACAACCAATCATACAAACCTCATTAATTCCGCATTGGGGCAGCGTCCGCTGCTTGGGTCTCGCGTACCAGCGCACATGATATTGAAAGCAAGGGGAGATGGAAGTCCCATTGTATGTACAGGTACATAAGAAATTAGGGCTAATGTCACCCAACACAATTAGTATTTTAAATTTTGTTTAATAACCATTTCTTAGGTCCTAGAACGATATGGATCCTTGGTTCTTCCATTGTCAAGCATGCATTTTGCTACGCTAGAAAATCCCAGTATGGTGCCAACCTAGAGCTAGATCGCCATAACGCTACCATATTTTAGCAAGGCAAAGAGGGAATGAGGGTGGAAGAGATTTGTTCAAAAGTTAGAACACTGCTTAAGGTGCAAAATGCACCCCATATGTTAGTCATCCATTGTGGTGGTAACAACATCCCCGCTTCCAAAGGGGCCAAAATATGTGATAGGCACGCTAAATCAGCCGACCTGCGTGACAAACTTAAAACCGTAATAGAAAAACTAATTCAATTACTACCTTCCACCATAATTATATGGTCCCAAATTCTCCCACGCCTGCATTGGAGGGGGGGGGGGGTATTAATCAGCCGGCCATGGAGAGAACTAGAATGCGGGGTAATAGTTATGTGGCTACTCTTTTAATCGGGTTGGGGGGGGGGAGTACATCAGGTACCCTGAATTACCTAAAGCCAACACAGGCATGTTTTGCAAAGATAAGGTCCACCTTTCTGGAATGGGAAATGACATATTTTTGTACAGATTGCAACAGGCATTGCAAGCATTTTTGAATGATTCAAGTGTCAAAGTGTCACCTAGAGTTGGGCAAAATGGGCCATGGCTGCGCTATGACTAATTGTTGGGTCATAGATTATTTGTTCATAGACTATTGAAGGTCTATGGTATTGTAATTTCACACCTAGTATCATTTTGGGGTATTGTCTTGGTCATGTGATAAGATCAAGTATTTGATTTTGCCTTTATTACAATTTTTTGTGGCAAGCTATTTCATTTTCTTGTGGCATGAGTGCGATTTTGATTTTTGACAGCCCATTATTTTGTTTATAACATACAAAATTTACTCAAATTTACTTTATTCTTTATTGGGTCCAAGCTTAACGGTCGGGGGATTGCCCTACTGGTGGCGCAGCCTATGCCTTGGCATAGTCTCATGGCGTCTATTTGGCTCACCAGTAGTACTTAACTATCTCCTATTTGACATTGTATTTGCATTTTAATCTATACTAGGTGATCAAGCAGGTGAGCATCTGTTCCCAGGGCTCACCATTCTTGCTTGTATTGTCTGGGGATGCCCAACAAGGCAATAATTGATGCCTGGCTCCCTTATTGTAAGCAGCCGTGGCCTAAATCGCCAATAAAATCATTATGAGGTAATGTTTGTATTATTATTTTTATTACTCCTATGCATTAGGCATCTTTGATAATAAGGGTTATGTTGTTATAAGGGGCTCTATGGGTCATATTGTACGACTGATAAGTGGATATAATTATACCAATTCTTTCATATTGTCCCTAAGAATGGGTTTCTATGAGAAAAAGGATTGCATGGCGGAGATGAATAACGGTTCAATGAAAATGTTATATGAGATACAATAGGCAGTTTTCAAGTAAAAAAGAGTTTCACCGCAACAAGTTGTTACCTCTTGTCTATTACGGTAGAATGTCAGTAATAATTAATGTTGGATTATCACAAAATCATCAGTTTAGATTACAATTACATGTAACATATATTTATATTGCTGGAATATTTACTGTAGGAACTAATTCGCCGAAACGGAGCGTGTCCCGATTTTTTAATCAATTAGGCGATTTTATTCATCTTGATAAGTGTATAAATGGCGTGTTTAACCTTTAAGGTGGTATGGAACATCTGTCGAGATTAAAGTGGATTAAAGTACATTACAATTGACAAACTTTCACCGGTTAAGAATTTACAAATTTTACAACATTCAACCAAAAAGTACCTTTTAAAAATATGTTGAGAGGTAAACTTTGTGAAAATCCCTGGTGGGATTCGAACTGATGACGTACAGATTTGTAGTTAACCCTCTAATCCACTGCACTACGCTGTTAGGTTACACTATTGGGAAAGCAACTACTTATACAATTACACTTGCTTTTATTGTTTATTTCGATAAACACTGCGTCACAATATGGAAGTGTCCCATACCACCTTAAACACCAATCAACTTGATCGTGAAAATCAATAATCTGGCAACTTACCGAACTTTGTTTTACATATCAGCTTGATGGCTTTTCTAATCCGTCGATATGTTGAACGTATAATGTTGAAAGTAAACCTATTTGGATTCGGTTAAAAGAAGTAAAAACATTATCAAGTTCCTTTTACATGTATGATGATTATGTAATGTAAAACATCCCATTCTCATTTTTTGCAAGAGAAAATATACGGATATTTGATATAAGTTTCACATTAAATATACTTATAGAGCGAACAAAATGATTACAGTATCAATTTCGCTCCTTATATGAAGCTGAATGTTAAAGAATTCGTCATTTAATCATCTTCCTGCTAAACGTTAAGTATTGCAAAAGCTTACTGTAAAATTGTTTTTTTTAAAACAAAAGTTTTTTTTTAAACAACGACCGTACAATTTGGATATTTGTGAAATAAACCATTTAGTATGGATATAGTCCGACGTGTTGAACGAGATCATCAAATTAGTGTTAAAGTAGGAAATGGATCATTATAAAAAAAAGTTAATTGAAATGAAGTGTCAGTATACCCGGGATGTATGCAATAAAACAGAGAAAATCTACATTCTTTGTACCATTTAATCGGCAGTGGATGAGTAATAGTGAAATAATCGAGGCACAAAAATAAAAATTTGAATAGAATCCAAAAAAATGAAGGGATTAACTCAAAATATTAGCACATTTTACTATGTCCGTTGAACCAACTGATAAACCAGAAAGCCATGTAACTATTTTGGGAATAGTCTGCTTTGCCAGTAGAATGCCAAAATAAAATTGCGTTTTAGATAACGATTAACTAAAATTATACATGTATTTGACTATTATTATATAATATATACTAAAAATTACAGTTCAGCCACACTGAGTACACATTGAAGGAACGGAGGTGTACATTTTTATGTAACGCTATTTTAAGAAGAAAGTAAACTTATGGAACACTTACATGTAGCACTGATAGATAAAACAATAAGGAACTTGCTGGGGTCAACCTTTAGCTGTAACTTTTTTTTTAAAATTATTATATTTTTAACATCTTCTCGATTTATAGTTTAGAATAAGAAGTACCATTAAAACTTGCTCAGAGAGGCCACTTTTTGACTATTTATTGGATTTTTAAGGATTAAATATTATAACTTTCTTACAGTTGAAAAATATAATTAAAGAGCTGTCTTGCTTTGCACAAGGATGATGACATATCGATTTTTTGCTAAAAAAATAATTACTGGTACTTTCTGAAATATGAAGTTTTAAAATTTTCTCTATTATATCGCAAGAGCGAAGAGTTAAAAATGCAAATTCGAAAAATTTAGAAATATGTACGATAGAAATTGACAAAAAAACCTTTGATTTTCAAAAACTAAGTTACTTTTTCCGGGAAATCCATCCATCTTAGGTCAATTCTTTTATTATTTGGGATATATCCACTTCGACATTCTATTTTATAGTGTAATTACTACATGTATAAAAAAAGCTTGGAGATGCTTCAGTATAAGTTTCAATTTGCAATATAACAATTTTTTTTTAAATTGAGATTCAGAAAAAAATTATTAGCACGTGCTTATAGTGCTTCAATGTAGCTACGCCACTGGTATAAGGATCCATCACCGTAGACCACGGACCGTAATTTACAGTGGGCACTGGTTCATCTGCACTTGCATCGCTGTCATTTTCATTCTCCTCGTTGTCATCACCGCCTGATGACATTTTTCCCCATGACCCTTTTACGTCATATTTATATTCAATGACGTGGGAACGTAAAAAATTACGTTATTCAAAGAACACGTTGCACTCAACATTTATCATCATCTGTAGAACTTATATATTTATTCTAACTCAAATGAGAATATTCTTTTAATAATTGGTAATTGGTTATAGGAACAGTTTATAGGAAATTGTGTCTTAGCTACATCATGATGTGTACGTATGTTTAACGCAAGAATCTGGGTATTCACAATTTGACACCAAATCCTTACACAATGATGATGTAGACAGATAAAAATAACATCTATATAAATAACAAGGTAGAAAGTCTATAGTTAAAGGTTGTGGCATGATAAGCTAGGGATATTTTGTGTTTGTTATCTTTCATCGGTATCCTCTTAATCTGCGCCCCAGTAACTTAGCGCCTGAGCTGGGATGCATCAGTACGTCAAGATTTATGATGTTGTTTTTTTGAACTACGAACGAATCACGGCCACCTTTCAGTACAAACCGCTTAAAATGTAATGACGTCAAATCTACGCGATCAAGAATAAAGCGCGGATCATAACTAAAGCCTGCATCAATACCAGAAGTATTGCCATAATAATAAGATTTATTTTTTATATGAAACAAATAGTATTATTAAACGATTTAACATGCGTATTGTAGATACATGAGATATTGGATAACCTATCTATATTAAAATGATTTTATTTGTAAATCTCCTTTTTACTACTTATGACCTGTTTCTAAATGAACATGTAAAATTATTACTGTCCATTAGAATTTTTTTATTGGTACATTTGGCTTTATTTTGATCGATCATGAAAAATTCTACGCAAAGTAAACACAAAAATTACAAAAAGAGACATTAATGATCGATGTAAAAGTTTTAAATTTATAAATTACTAGACTTTGACCCTTGCATGCACGGGTTAACATTGTAGATGATATCGGGCATTTTACGAAATAGATACATCGACACACCGTATTGTTGACATTTACATAACCAAGCTTTAAGCCTACAATAATGCTATCACTTCACTCTTCTTAGTTAAAATAATCAAACTGTGTCTCGGGACAGGACTTCCCCACAGTTAAAATGCCCTCATATACCCATTATGATAATGTAGCCAAAAATTTCAGAATCGCTCCGAAACGATTTTGGAGAAAATTAAGAAGCTGCATTGAAAATAACAGTCAAATTATTCATAAGAAACCATTTAGAGGCTGTAAATACCTTTCATCTGAAAATTTAATTTATATTAATCAAGAATTCAACACTTTTTCACCGACGGTTTTACTCGCATCGAATTTGTAAACACACCATTTTGGCATTCGGACTCTTGGGAATCACTGAGTTAGAGTTATCTCCCTTATTTCCTTTGATCATTGAAAATTTACACGTATTTGTAATTTCGTTTTTGAGTTTATCCATGCAAATACGATATTGTGGTAACATAAACTAAAGAGCCTTACGTGATTTAGCGTGAATGTATTGCGCATGCGCAAGATTGTAAAATCCAAAAAATCCCGATTATTTCCGGATTTTTAAAGGAATTTTCGTTGATTATTAATTTGCAAAGCTTGATTGGGAAAAAATAAAAACAAATTGGTAATCTTCAAGTACCAACGATGTTTAAAATCTATAAAAGAAAAGACAGCACTCTTCCGGAGTCTTTTATATTATTTTAATGTAGTAGTAGAGAAGTATTGCATGCTTTTTTTCGCTATCGTCGGTCCTATAACACTCCAGGCATTGCTTACATATTGCATTGTTTCATATTTTTTTTGCACAGCATGGTGAGTTTTAAGATTGACAGTCAGGTTTTAATTAGACGTGTGCTATTGACAGACAAGCGTCACATACTTCCTGTGCAAATAGGGAAACTGTACACAGAATGCAAATATTTTAACAACAGATTGCTTTCTTTGGCGATTCATGTGGGATATAAAGGTGGCGATATTGCAGAAAAATACCTAAATATAACTCATAACGTAAAATAAAAGAAACAACTTAATCGTCCTCTATGGAAATTTGAGTCTGACATCATGATCATTTTGTGCACTTCGGGATTTTTCTTAGGTCGATGAAGGTTTCGACAAATCGATAAACGGAACGTGTAGGTTTCAGTCTTGTAAGTTTCTGCAGAGCTGATGAATTGCCTTTAATTTTCGTAAGATATACTCGGTGGATGTAAACATGAAGACTTGAATTAAAGTTGACATTCAATTAACTTAACAATGCATTTCCAAGAAAGCAGTTTTTATGAAAACTACATGTAAATTATAAAGTACTGCGTTTTCATACGCAAACATGTCTTTTACTCGATTGCGTAGAATCTGGCTTGTAGAAATTACAGTCGATATATACATGTACATGTAGGAATAAGTAAGTAAATACAGTTAGTTTATACATACATGTACGTCCCAGTCCGAGCTATACTTATATTTGTGGCAATAAAACATGCAGATAAATTTGGAATGAAATTTTCAAAATTCGTTCATAGGCCTACTTTATATCTATATATGTAGATTTATGTAGACTAAGTACATGCAAACGTGATCACATGTACATGTATGTATATTACAATCACAATATCGGAATAAATATAAACTCGTTAAAAAGGGATAGTTCGTTTGGTTCGAGTGTCTGTGGGTCGAAACGTATGGATGCCTCATAGTTTTAAACCCATTTCCGGAAAATATATTGATAATTTAAACTCGGTCACGGTTCAATATCAAGAAAATGATTTGAAAATGAAAGTAATTTGGTGTTGTAGTCTCCAATAAGGATGGATATACACACGTCTTATGCACATCGGCATGGTAAGATTATATTTATTTTTGTTAATCTAGATCACATGCAACTGTACTGTAATTATATTTAATAAGTTAATATTATTAATAAACACTATTGGTAATAACTAATCAGCAGAATTTTGGTAAGACGAAGCCGTATTGGAGTAATTTGGTCGAGTATGTATGTTGCACAAGGGTTTCATGTACAGTCTTTGTATTTTTGTCACAACTGATTTCTACTATAAACTATACACAGGTTGACATAGATTGCATAAAATTTTCTTATCATACAAAGAGTGTTTAAACACTCTCGAAACTTGGGATTCTATGAAATGAATATCCCACGAGCTACCCCGAGTATCCTACGAGTTTCTTCGATTGTTCTTCAATTGGGTAGAAAGAACCTGGGGGAATAAGCCGAGGCGTATGCTCACAGGAGGCCACAATCCTTTCACTAGTATGTTTCAAATGACAATCACGCATTTAGTATAATTTGTGTATTATTTTCAAATAGTTTCATTCCTGTACTTACATATCTCCAGAGAATTTATTATGTACGTGTACATAGAAAAAAGAATTCCAATCTTGTGTCTTAAAGTCTGTAATTTGTACCTCCTCAACAATTTGGGCAAATATAGCCCGGTCTTTGCCATTTGATGATCATCTTGAAAATCGAAGGAAGAGAACTTGCTTTTTACAATGAAGTGGGTCTTAGTGCCATTTTTTGGAAAATTGAAAAAAATAGACATTTACATGTTTTATCAGTATAACGTGCGAGTACCCATTATTGGTGAAAAATACACAAGTTTCTCTATTACTCTCTTAATGTAAGCTGTCAATGTCATGTAAAAATTTCTAAACAATTCTCTGCATTGTTCATTTATTTGATTTGCGGAATAATTTTTATTTTATTCTCATCAAAATCGATTTACTTCTGGTTAAAATTAAGCCCTGTCCACAACCATCGATTAACAGTAAGTTCGAGTACCCATTACGTAAAATATTACGTTATTTAAAGAACATATTGCACTCAACATTTATCATTATCTGTAAAACTTATATATTTATTTTAACTCAGATAAGAATATTTTTTTATTAATTGGTAATTGGTGATTGGAACAGTTGATAGGAAATTGTGTCTTAGCTACATCATGATGTGTACGTTTGTTTAACGCAAGAATCTGGGTATTCACAATTTGACACCAAATCCCTACACAATGATGATGTAGACAGATAAAAATAACATCTATATAAATAACAAGGTAGAAAGTCTATAGTTGAAGGTTGTGGCATGATAAGCTAGGGATATTTTGTGTTTGTTATCTTTCATCGGTATCCTCTTAATCTGCGCCCCAGTAACTTAGCGCCTGAGCTGGGATGCACCAGTATGTCAAGATTTATGATGTTGTTTTTTTGAACTACGAACGAATCACGGCCACCTTTCAGTACAAACCGCTTAAAATGTAATGACGTCAAATCTACGCGATCAAGAATAAGGCGCGGATCATAACGAAAGCCTGCATCAATACCAGAAGTATCGCCATAATGATAAGATTTATTTTTTATATGAAACAAATAGTATTATTAAACGATGCGTATTGTAGATACATGAGATATTGGATAACCTATATCTATATTAAAATAATTTTATTTGTAAATCTCCTTTTTACTACTTATGACCTGTTTCTAAATGAACATGTAAAATTATTACTGTCCATTAGAATTTTTTTATTGGTACATTTGGCTTTATTTTGATCGATCATGAAAAATTCTACGCAAAGTAAACACAAAAATTACAAAAAGAGACATTAATGATCGATGTAAAAGTTTTAAATTTATAAATTACTAGACTTTGACCCTTGCATGCACGGGTTAACATTGTAGATGATATCGGGCATTTTACGAAATAGATACATCGACACACCGTATTGTTGACATTTACATAACCAAGCTTTAAGCCTACAATAATGCTATCACTTCACTCTTCTTAGTTAAAATAATCAAACTGTGTCTCGGGACAGGACTTCCCCACAGTTAAAATGCCCTCATATACCCATTATGATAATGTAGCCAAAAATTTCAGAATCGCTCCGAAACGATTTTGGAGAAAATTAAGAAGCTGCATTGAAAATAACAGTCAAATTATTCATAAGAAACCATTTAGAGGCTGTAAATACCTTTCATCTGAAAATTTAATTTATATTAATCAAGAATTCAACACTTTTTCACCGACGGTTTTACTCGCATCGAATTTGTAAACACACCATTTTGGCATTCGGACTCTTGGGAATCACTGAGTTAGAGTTATCTCCCTTATTTCCTTTGATCAATGAAAATTTACACGTATTTGTAATTTCGTTTTTGAGTTTATCCATGCAAATACGATATTGTGGTAACATAAACTAAAGAGCCTTACGTGATTTAGCGTGAATGTATTGCGCATGCGCAAGATTGTAAAATCCAAAAAATCCCGATTATTTCCGGATTTTTAAAGGAATTTTCGTTGATTATTAATTTGCAAAGCTTGATTGGGAAAAAATAAAAACAAATTGGTAATCTTCAAGTACCAACGATGTTTAAAATCTATAAAAGAAAAGACAGCACTCTTCCGGAGTCTTTTATATTATTTTAATGTAGTAGTAGAGAAGTATTGCATGCTTTTTTTCGCTATCGTCGGTCCTATAACACTCCAGGCATTGCTTACATATTGCATTGTTTCATATTTTTTTTGCACAGCATGGTGAGTTTTAAGATTGACAGTCAGGTTTTAATTAGACGTGTGCTATTGACAGACAAGCGTCACATACTTCCTGTGCAAATAGGGAAACTGTACACAGAATGCAAATATTTTAACAACAGATTGCTTTCTTTGGCGATTCATGTGGGATATAAAGGTGGCGATATTGCAGAAAAATACCTAAATATAACTCATAACGTAAAATAAAAGAAACAACTTAATCGTCCTCTATGGAAATTTGAGTCTGACATCATGATCATTTTGTGCACTTCGGGATTTTTCTTAGGTCGATGAAGGTTTCGACAAATCGATAAACGGAACGTGTAGGTTTCAGTCTTGTAAGTTTCTGCAGAGCTGATGAATTGCCTTTAATTTTCGTAAGATATACTCGGTGGATGTAAACATGAAGACTTGAATTAAAGTTGACATTCAATTAACTTAACAATGCATTTCCAAGAAAGCAGTTTTTATGAAAACTACATGTAAATTATAAAGTACTGCGTTTTCATACGCAAACATGTCTTTTACTCGATTGCGTAGAATCTGGCTTGTAGAAATTACAGTCGATATATACATGTACATGTAGGAATAAGTAAGTAAATACAGTTAGTTTATACATACATGTACGTCCCAGTCCGAGCTATACTTATATTTGTGGCAATAAAACATGCAGATAAATTTGGAATGAAATTTTCAAAATTCGTTCATAGGCCTACTTTATATCTATATATGTAGATTTATGTAGACTAAGTACATGCAAACGTGATCACATGTACATGTATGTATATTACAATCACAATATCGGAATAAATATAAACTCGTTAAAAAGGGATAGTTCGTTTGGTTCGAGTGTCTGTGGGTCGAAACGTATGGATGCCTCATAGTTTTAAACCCATTTCCGGAAAATATATTGATAATTTAAACTCGGTCACGGTTCAATATCAAGAAAATGATTTGAAAATGAAAGTAATTTGGTGTTGTAGTCTCCAATAAGGATGGATATACACACGTCTTATGCACATCAGCATGGTAAGATTATATTTATTTTTGTTAATCTAGATCACATGCAACTGTACTGTAATTATATTTAATAAGTTAATATTATTTATAAACACTATTGGTAATAACTAATCAGCAGAATTTTGGTAAGACGAAGCCGTATTGGAGTAATTTGGTCGAGTATGTATGTTGCACAAGGGTTTCATGTACAGTCTTTGTATTTTTGTCACAACTGATTTCTACTATAAACTATACACAGGTTGACATAGATTGCATAAAATTTTCTTATCATACAAAGAGTGTTTAAACACTCTCGAAACTTGGGATTCTATGAAATGAATATCCCACGAGCTACCCCGAGTATCCTACGAGTTTCTTCGATTGTTCTTCAATTGGGTAGAAAGAACCTGGGGGAATAAGCCGAGGCGTATGCTCACAGGAGGCCACAATCCTTTCACTAGTATGTTTCAAATGACAATCACGCATTTAGTATAATTTGTGTATTATTTTCAAATAGTTTCATTCCTGTACTTACATATCTCCAGAGAATTTATTATGTACGTGTACATAGAAAAAAGAATTCCAATCTTGTGTCTTAAAGTCTGTAATTTGTACCTCCTCAACAATTTGGGCAAATATAGCCCGGTCTTTGCCATTTGATGATCATCTTGAAAATCGAAGGAAGAGAACTTGCTTTTTACAATGAAGTGGGTCTTAGTGCCATTTTTTGGAAAATTGAAAAAAATAGACATTTACATGTTTTATCAGTATAACGTGCGAGTACCCATTATTGGTGAAAAATACACAAGTTTCTCTATTACTCTCTTAATGTAAGCTGTCAATGTCATGTAAAAATTTCTAAACAATTCTCTGCATTGTTCATTTATTTGATTTGCGGAATAATTTTTATTTTATTCTCATCAAAATCGATTTACTTCTGGTTAAAATTAAGCCCTGTCCACAACCATCGATTAACAGTAAGTTCGAGTACCCATTACGTAAAATATTACGTTATTTAAAGAACATATTGCACTCAACATTTATCATTATCTGTAAAACTTATATATTTATTTTAACTCAGATAAGAATATTTTTTTATTAATTGGTAATTGGTGATTGGAACAGTTGATAGGAAATTGTGTCTTAGCTACATCATGATGTGTACGTTTGTTTAACGCAAGAATCTGGGTATTCACAATTTGACACCAAATCCCTACACAATGATGATGTAGACAGATAAAAATAACATCTATATAAATAACAAGGTAGAAAGTCTATAGTTGAAGGTTGTGGCATGATAAGCTAGGGATATTTTGTGTTTGTTATCTTTCATCGGTATCCTCTTAATCTGCGCCCCATTAACTTAGCGCCTGAGCTGGGATGCACCAGTATGTCAAGATTTATGATGTTGTTTTTTTGAACTACGAACGAATCACGGCCACCTTTCAGTACAAACCGCTTAAAATGTAATGACGTCAAATCTACGCGATCAAGAATAAGGCGCGGATCATAACGAAAGCCTGCATCAATACCAGAAGTATCGCCATAATGATAAGATTTATTTTTTATATGAAACAAATAGTATTATTAAACGATGCGTATTGTAGATACATGAGATATTGGATAACCTATATCTATATTAAAATAATTTTATTTGTAAATCTCCTTTTTACTACTTATGACCTGTTTCTAAATGAACATGTAAAATTATTACTGTCCATTAGAATTTTTTTATTGGTACATTTGGCTTTATTTTGATCGATCATGAAAAATTCTACGCAAAGTAAACACAAAAATTACAAAAAGAGACATTAATGATCGATGTAAAAGTTTTAAATTTATAAATTACTAGACTTTGACCCTTGCATGCACGGGTTAACATTGTAGATGATATCGGGCATTTTACGAAATAGATACATCGACACACCGTATTGTTGACATTTACATAACCAAGCTTTAAGCCTACAATAATGCTATCACTTCACTCTTCTTAGTTAAAATAATCAAACTGTGTCTCGGGACAGGACTTCCCCACAGTTAAAATGCCCTCATATACCCATTATGATAATGTAGCCAAAAATTTCAGAATCGCTCCGAAACGATTTTGGAGAAAATTAAGAAGCTGCATTGAAAATAACAGTCAAATTATTCATAAGAAACCATTTAGAGGCTGTAAATACCTTTCATCTGAAAATTTAATTTATATTAATCAAGAATTCAACACTTTTTCACCGACGGTTTTACTCGCATCGAATTTGTAAACACACCATTTTGGCATTCGGACTCTTGGGAATCACTGAGTTAGAGTTATCTCCCTTATTTCCTTTGATCAATGAAAATTTACACGTATTTGTAATTTCGTTTTTGAGTTTATCCATGCAAATACGATATTGTGGTAACATAAACTAAAGAGCCTTACGTGATTTAGCGTGAATGTATTGCGCATGCGCAAGATTGTAAAATCCAAAAAATCCCGATTATTTCCAGATTTTTAAAGGAATTTTCGTTGATTATTAATTTGCAAAGCTTGATTGGGAAAAAATAAAAACAAATTGGTAATCTTCAAGTACCAACGATGTTTAAAATCTATAAAAGAAAAGACAGCACTCTTCCGGAGTCTTTTATATTATTTTAATGTAGTAGTAGAGAAGTATTGCATGCTTTTTTTCGCTATCGTCGGTCCTATAACACTCCAGGCATTGCTTACATATTGCATTGTTTCATATTTTTTTTGCACAGCATGGTGAGTTTTAAGATTGACAGTCAGGTTTTAATTAGACGTGTGCTATTGACAGACAAGCGTCACATACTTCCTGTGCAAATAGGGAAACTGTACACAGAATGCAAATATTTTAACAACAGATTGCTTTCTTTGGCGATTCATGTGGGATATAAAGGTGGCGATATTGCAGAAAAATACCTAAATATAACTCATAACGTAAAATAAAAGAAACAACTTAATCGTCCTCTATGGAAATTTGAGTCTGACATCATGATCATTTTGTGCACTTCGGGATTTTTCTTAGGTCGATGAAGGTTTCGACAAATCGATAAACGGAACGTGTAGGTTTCAGTCTTGTAAGTTTCTGCAGAGCTGATGAATTGCCTTTAATTTTCGTAAGATATACTCGGTGGATGTAAACATGAAGACTTGAATTAAAGTTGACATTCAATTAACTTAACAATGCATTTCCAAGAAAGCAGTTTTTATGAAAACTACATGTAAATTATAAAGTACTGCGTTTTCATACGCAAACATGTCTTTTACTCGATTGCGTAGAATCTGGCTTGTAGAAATTACAGTCGATATATACATGTACATGTAGGAATAAGTAAGTAAATACAGTTAGTTTATACATACATGTACGTCCCAGTCCGAGCTATACTTATATTTGTGGCAATAAAACATGCAGATAAATTTGGAATGAAATTTTCAAAATTCGTTCATAGGCCTACTTTATATCTATATATGTAGATTTATGTAGACTAAGTACATGCAAACGTGATCACATGTACATGTATGTATATTACAATCACAATATCGGAATAAATATAAACTCGTTAAAAAGGGATAGTTCGTTTGGTTCGAGTGTCTGTGGGTCGAAACGTATGGATGCCTCATAGTTTTAAACCCATTTCCGGAAAATATATTGATAATTTAAACTCGGTCACGGTTCAATATCAAGAAAATGATTTGAAAATGAAAGTAATTTGGTGTTGTAGTCTCCAATAAGGATGGATATACACACGTCTTATGCACATCAGCATGGTAAGATTATATTTATTTTTGTTAATCTAGATCACATGCAACTGTACTGTAATTATATTTAATAAGTTAATATTATTTATAAACACTATTGGTAATAACTAATCAGCAGAATTTTGGTAAGACGAAGCCGTATTGGAGTAATTTGGTCGAGTATGTATGTTGCACAAGGGTTTCATGTACAGTCTTTGTATTTTTGTCACAACTGATTTCTACTATAAACTATACACAGGTTGACATAGATTGCATAAAATTTTCTTATCATACAAAGAGTGTTTAAACACTCTCGAAACTTGGGATTCTATGAAATGAATATCCCACGAGCTACCCCGAGTATCCTACGAGTTTCTTCGATTGTTCTTCAATTGGGTAGAAAGAACCTGGGGGAATAAGCCGAGGCGTATGCTCACAGGAGGCCACAATCCTTTCACTAGTATGTTTCAAATGACAATCACGCATTTAGTATAATTTGTGTATTATTTTCAAATAGTTTCATTCCTGTACTTACATATCTCCAGAGAATTTATTATGTACGTGTACATAGAAAAAAGAATTCCAATCTTGTGTCTTAAAGTCTGTAATTTGTACCTCCTCAACAATTTGGGCAAATATAGCCCGGTCTTTGCCATTTGATGATCATCTTGAAAATCGAAGGAAGAGAACTTGCTTTTTACAATGAAGTGGGTCTTAGTGCCATTTTTTGGAAAATTGAAAAAAATAGACATTTACATGTTTTATCAGTATAACGTGCGAGTACCCATTATTGGTGAAAAATACACAAGTTTCTCTATTACTCTCTTAATGTAAGCTGTCAATGTCATGTAAAAATTTCTCAACAATTCTCTGCATTGTTCATTTATTTGATTTGCGGAATAATTTTTATTTTATTCTCATCAAAATCGATTTACTTCTGGTTAAAATTAAGCCCTGTCCACAACCATCGATTAACAGTAAGTTCGAGTACCCATTACGTAAAATATTACGTTATTTAAAGAACATATTGCACTCAACATTTATCATTATCTGTAAAACTTATATATTTATTTTAACTCAGATAAGAATATTTTTTTATTAATTGGTAATTGGTGATTGGAACAGTTGATAGGAAATTGTGTCTTAGCTACATCATGATGTGTACGTTTGTTTAACGCAAGAATCTGGGTATTCACAATTTGACACCAAATCCCTACACAATGATGATGTAGACAGATAAAAATAACATCTATATAAATAACAAGGTAGAAAGTCTATAGTTGAAGGTTGTGGCATGATAAGCTAGGGATATTTTGTGTTTGTTATCTTTCATCGGTATCCTCTTAATCTGCGCCCCAGTAACTTAGCGCCTGAGCTGGGATGCACCAGTATGTCAAGATTTATGATGTTGTTTTTTTGAACTACGAACGAATCACGGCCACCTTTCAGTACAAACCGCTTAAAATGTAATGACGTCAAATCTACGCGATCAAGAATAAGGCGCGGATCATAACGAAAGCCTGCATCAATACCAGAAGTATCGCCATAATGATAAGATTTATTTTTTATATGAAACAAATAGTATTATTAAACGATGCGTATTGTAGATACATGAGATATTGGATAACCTATATCTATATTAAAATAATTTTATTTGTAAATCTCCTTTTTACTACTTATGACCTGTTTCTAAATGAACATGTAAAATTATTACTGTCCATTAGAATTTTTTTATTGGTACATTTGGCTTTATTTTGATCGATCATGAAAAATTCTACGCAAAGTAAACACAAAAATTACAAAAAGAGACATTAATGATCGATGTAAAAGTTTTAAATTTATAAATTACTAGACTTTGACCCTTGCATGCACGGGTTAACATTGTAGATGATATCGGGCATTTTACGAAATAGATACATCGACACACCGTATTGTTGACATTTACATAACCAAGCTTTAAGCCTACAATAATGCTATCACTTCACTCTTCTTAGTTAAAATAATCAAACTGTGTCTCGGGACAGGACTTCCCCACAGTTAAAATGCCCTCATATACCCATTATGATAATGTAGCCAAAAATTTCAGAATCGCTCCGAAACGATTTTGGAGAAAATTAAGAAGCTGCATTGAAAATAACAGTCAAATTATTCATAAGAAACCATTTAGAGGCTGTAAATACCTTTCATCTGAAAATTTAATTTATATTAATCAAGAATTCAACACTTTTTCACCGACGGTTTTACTCGCATCGAATTTGTAAACACACCATTTTGGCATTCGGACTCTTGGGAATCACTGAGTTAGAGTTATCTCCCTTATTTCCTTTGATCAATGAAAATTTACACGTATTTGTAATTTCGTTTTTGAGTTTATCCATGCAAATACGATATTGTGGTAACATAAACTAAAGAGCCTTACGTGATTTAGCGTGAATGTATTGCGCATGCGCAAGATTGTAAAATCCAAAAAATCCCGATTATTTCCAGATTTTTAAAGGAATTTTCGTTGATTATTAATTTGCAAAGCTTGATTGGGAAAAAATAAAAACAAATTGGTAATCTTCAAGTACCAACGATGTTTAAAATCTATAAAAGAAAAGACAGCACTCTTCCGGAGTCTTTTATATTATTTTAATGTAGTAGTAGAGAAGTATTGCATGCTTTTTTTCGCTATCGTCGGTCCTATAACACTCCAGGCATTGCTTACATATTGCATTGTTTCATATTTTTTTTGCACAGCATGGTGAGTTTTAAGATTGACAGTCAGGTTTTAATTAGACGTGTGCTATTGACAGACAAGCGTCACATACTTCCTGTGCAAATAGGGAAACTGTACACAGAATGCAAATATTTTAACAACAGATTGCTTTCTTTGGCGATTCATGTGGGATATAAAGGTGGCGATATTGCAGAAAAATACCTAAATATAACTCATAACGTAAAATAAAAGAAACAACTTAATCGTCCTCTATGGAAATTTGAGTCTGACATCATGATCATTTTGTGCACTTCGGGATTTTTCTTAGGTCGATGAAGGTTTCGACAAATCGATAAACGGAACGTGTAGGTTTCAGTCTTGTAAGTTTCTGCAGAGCTGATGAATTGCCTTTAATTTTCGTAAGATATACTCGGTGGATGTAAACATGAAGACTTGAATTAAAGTTGACATTCAATTAACTTAACAATGCATTTCCAAGAAAGCAGTTTTTATGAAAACTACATGTAAATTATAAAGTACTGCGTTTTCATACGCAAACATGTCTTTTACTCGATTGCGTAGAATCTGGCTTGTAGAAATTACAGTCGATATATACATGTACATGTAGGAATAAGTAAGTAAATACAGTTAGTTTATACATACATGTACGTCCCAGTCCGAGCTATACTTATATTTGTGGCAATAAAACATGCAGATAAATTTGGAATGAAATTTTCAAAATTCGTTCATAGGCCTACTTTATATCTATATATGTAGATTTATGTAGACTAAGTACATGCAAACGTGATCACATGTACATGTATGTATATTACAATCACAATATCGGAATAAATATAAACTCGTTAAAAAGGGATAGTTCGTTTGGTTCGAGTGTCTGTGGGTCGAAACGTATGGATGCCTCATAGTTTTAAACCCATTTCCGGAAAATATATTGATAATTTAAACTCGGTCACGGTTCAATATCAAGAAAATGATTTGAAAATGAAAGTAATTTGGTGTTGTAGTCTCCAATAAGGATGGATATACACACGTCTTATGCACATCAGCATGGTAAGATTATATTTATTTTTGTTAATCTAGATCACATGCAACTGTACTGTAATTATATTTAATAAGTTAATATTATTTATAAACACTATTGGTAATAAGTAGTGATGTTCCAATCATTGATTATAATCGAAAATCAGTCAATTCTTATGGCATTCTAAGCGCTCGATCATAAGAAGATTCATTACGATTAATCAGTTGAGGTATTTTCCCTTTCAATGATGTATATCATAAACAAAATATTCAATAGGCGAACTATCTAAACTCTAAAAAGGCGCGCGGTCTACAAATGGCTGACATTTCAGACGAGCTCCATATCCTTACCCAGAAATAAAACACGTTCTCGGGTTTAGATGTATTTTGGTTTATTGAAAATTAATATTAAATAATACTACTAAAGAAAATCTTTTAAGTACAACATTTTTATGGTAAGAAATACTTACACTGAGTAAATTTAAATTCAAAAGGCCTAGTAACAAGTTAGTTACTTGTATTTTGTTTATCTACATTTATATAGCACTAAACTATAAAATATAAAAAATCTTCCGATTATAATTGATAATTAGTTAGTTGCGAGAAACCGATTATCGATTATGAAAATCTCACAGATTTCCATCACTAGTAATAAGCAGAATTTTGGTAAGACGAAGCCGTATTGGAGTAATTTGGTCGAGTATGTATGTTGCACAAGGGTTTCATGTAAAGTCTTTGTATTTTTGTTACAACTGATTTCTTATCATACAAAGAGCGTTTAAACACAATCGAAACTTGGGATTCTATGAAATGAATATCCTACGAGCTACTCCGAGTATCCTACGAGTTTCTTCGATTGTTCTTCAATTGGGTAGAAAGAACCTGGGGGAATAAGCCGAGGCGTATGCTCACAGGAGGCCACAATCCTGTCACTTGTATGTTTCAAATGACAATCACGCATTTAGTATAATTTGTGAATTATTTTCAAATAGTTTCATTCCTGTACTTGCATATCTCCAGAGAATTTAATATGTACGTGTACATAGAAAAAAGAATTCCAATCTTGTGTCTTAAAGTCCGTAATTTGTACCCCCTCAACAATTAGGGCAAATATAGATCGGTCTTTGCCATTTGATGATCATCTTCAACATCGAAGGAAGAGAACTTGCTTTTTACAATGAAGTGGGTCTTAGTGCCATTTTTTGGAAAATTGAAAAAAATAGACATTTACATGTTTTATCAGTATAACGTGCGAGTACCCATTATTGGTGAAAAATACACAAGTTTCTCTATTACTCTCTTCATGTAAGCTGTCAATGTCATGTAAAAATTTCGTAACAATTCTCTGCATTGTTCATTTATTTAATTTGCGGAATAATTTTTATTTTATTCTCATCAATATCGATTTACTTCTGGTTAAAATTAAACCCTGTCCATAACCTTCGATTAACAGGAAGTTCGAGTACCCATTATTGCCGCTCATATCTTTTCGTTATTTTTCAGTTATTAATCGGTAAAAAGGTCAAAATTTTAAAAGAATCAAGCAAAATTCGATAAAATGTAAGAATATAACATGAAACATTATATCATAAATGCAATTCAATCATATTATAAGCAATAATCTTTTCGATGTCCCAGCGCCGCATGCACACAAAGGGAGGAACAATGTGCTTCACATGTCTCGAGACAAATGATTAAAAGTTAAGGAGATGAATTGTTTATTTATTAAGTTCTTTTTTAAAATAAGTTATAGTGTGTCTAGTAAAAGAAATACTGTGTGTGAAAGTTAATAGCAACGCCTCTGATTTACACCGCAGGCGCGTGTGGATAAATCTTTGATCTGCCTCAGGTTGCAAACAAAATAGCGTCTTACAAGCAAGCAGACGCTCGGTTTTCGTTCTTAAATATTGTTTAGTAGAAGTGGTATCTTGCTTTGTTTTGTCAAATATCATAACACGGAGGCAAATATTCTTCCAATTTGGACCTAAACAAAAAATGCCCTGTCATCAAAATGGATTACAAGTCAAACATTCAGTGGCATGTGTCATCGCACGGATACAAATAGAATACTAGAACTTTTTTTGTCTTCAACAAAAAGTAAGGGCTTTTCGACAGCCCTAGTTTCCCTTTTTTTTAAATGTTTAAAAAAATTTGTCTGATCTATTTCCATATTTTCTGAACGCCTTGGTATAACCAGTTGCTTAGATAGGAATTCATGGGTAGTGCAGTGTGAAAAGAAAGATAACTCCAGAACTTAACAAGTAGCTACACATCAAATTTCCAGAAGAATATTTTCAAAAAAATCATTTCAAAGTAAGTATTCAGTCCTTGGACGCAAAACTTGGTATTCTGAGAGTATTTGTGCTCTATATTCTTAAAATAAAGCGAGATAACTCTTCCAAAAAATAATTTTGAAATTTAAAAAAGTTGTGATCTTTAGGCCCTTCAAATCCCTATAGGGAATCAAAAAGTGGCCCCTCGGACCATACTTTTTAAATTGTACTCTTTATTCTGAACTATTAACCGAAAAGATTTTGAAAATTGGATGAATAATAAAAAAGATACAGCTAAAGAGCTGTTTTTAAAACTGATCCCTACAGATCCCTTATTTTTCAAAAGTTCTTTTCCAGGACCTTTTCCGGTCTGCGCATTTGGTCCCTTACTGCAAATATTAAATACAAAAATATTTGCTTGATAACTGTTTGAGAAAACGTTACACGCGTGAATTCAATTAAACATAGAAACTCCCATAGACAATTTTCATCGGCTCATAAAACCGGAAGTACTCAATACTATTCTATGAAACTTGGAATATACCTTAATTACTTCTATTTAAACAATATCTATCCGTTTTATAGCATTCCTAAGCTTTTTCTGATTTTTTTGTTTTGTCATCCCCCCTTTTCTCAAGTTAGAGGCCTAAAATCTCAAAACTGATAAGAGATAGAAACTCGCCTACACAAAACTTTTTAAACAACTCAACAAGGTTAATCTAACTCTAAAATTACAACGAAATTCCTCAAGAAATAAAAACAATATATTGATTCTTTTTATTTCTCGTATTTTGCTTGTGTAAACCGGAAGTACCGGAACCGGAAGTCAAAAAAGGGACATACGCGTGCCATTTAGAAACGCTATTAGTCCATTTCATAATTGTTTCAATATTCCTTTCTGTTTTTAAAAAATCGCTGACGAAAGTTTGTCGAGAATAAGTAAAAACTAGAACTTTTTTTTGTCTTCAACAAAAAGTAGGGGCTTTTCGACAGCCCCATTATCCCTTTTTAATTAAATGGCAAAAAAAATTATTCTCTTAATTATTTCCAAGTGTTCTAAACGCCTTGGTATCCCCAATTGCTTAGATTATGAACTTATGAGTAGTGCAATGTGAAAAGAAAGATAACTCCAGAACTTTACAGGTGGCTATATTTCTGATTTCCAGAAAAATATTTTCAAAAAATCATATTTAAGTAAGTATTCATTCCTGGGACACCAAATTTTATATGCCTACAGTATCAATGCTGTTTTTTCATACAGCAAAGCGAGATAACTCTTTCTAAAAAAATTTTGAAACTTAAAAAAGTTCTGATCTTTAGGTCTTTCAAACCCCTATAAGGAGTCAAAAAGTGGCCCCTCGGACCACAATTGTTAAATTGTACTCTTTAATCTGAACTATTAACTGAAAAGATTTTGAAAATCGGATGAATAGTAAAAAAGATACAGCTAAAGGGCTGTTTTTAATACTGACCCCTACAGATCCCTTATTTTTCAGAAGTTCTTTTCCAAGATCTTTTCCGGTCTGCGCATTAGGTCTCTTATTGCAAATATTAAATTTAAAAAATATTTGCTTGATAACTGTTTGAGAAAACGTTACACGCGTGAATTCAATTTAACACAGAAACTCCCATAGACAATTTTCATCGACTCATAAAACAGGAAGTACTCAATACTATTCAATGAAACTTTGAATGTATGTTAATTACATCTATCTTAATAATATGCAGGCGTCAAATAATTTTTTAAAGGTCATTTGAATTTTTTTGTTTTTTCAACCCCCCTTTTCTAAAGTTTAGGACTTAATATCTCAAAAACAGTATGAGATAGAAAGTTGTCAACGCTTACAATTTGGAACAACTATTTATGATAAAGGTAATTCTAAAATTTGAATGCTCTACATTAAAAAATAAACAAAGAACAATTTTTGCAATTTTCCTTGTAAAAACCGGAAGTACCGGAACCGGAAACTCAAAATAGGACATTTCATAGACTGATACATTTGCTGTAAGACCAATGTATACTTGTATCAATATTCCTTCCAGTTTTCAAAAAATCGCTGACAGAAATCTGTCGAGAAAAATAATAATAAACTAGACCTATTTTTGTCTCCAACAAAAAGGAAGGGCTTTTCGACAGCCCTTAAAACCCCTTATTTAAATTTATCATATTTTCTCTCAGAATCTGTATATTCAAAATGAGGAAAATATCATGAGCATATACCCACACGTTAAAATTTAAGAAATTAAATGCCCAAAGAAAGACAACTTCAGAATTTTTTATCCAACTGTATCGTTTGTTTCCTGAAATAAAAGTTCTAAAAATTCATATATAAGAAAGTACTCATTTAAGATTCAAGAGTTTTGTTATGCCAAAAGCTTTAATGCTAACCAGTCATTGAGCAAAGCGAGATAACTCTTGAATTTTAATTTTTTTGAAATGTGATAAAGTTATCATTTTTAGGCCCTTAAAACCCCTATAAAGAGTCAAAAAGTGATGCTTTGGACCATGATTTTTAAATTGTACTCTTTATTCTAAACTAATAACTCAAAAGAGTTTGAATATTGGATGAGTAATAAAAAAGTTATAGCTAAAGGGCTGTTTTTAATACTGACCCCTGCAGGTCCCTTATTTTTCGGAATTTTTTTCCTCACAACTTTTCCGGTCTGCACATTTAGTCCCTCATTACAAGGACAAAAATATAAAAATATTTGCTTAAAAACTATTAGAGAAAACGTTACATGCGTGAATTCAATTTAACATAGAAACTCCCGTAGACAATTTTCATCGGCTCATAAAACCGGAAGTACTCAATACTATTCAATGAAACTTGGAATATATCTTAAATACGTCTACTTAAACAATATATATTTATTGAGCAAAGCGAGATAACTCTTGAAATTTAATTTTTTTGAATTGGGATAAAGTTATCATTTTCAGACCCTTAAAACCCCTATAAGGAGTCAAAAAGTGCCCCCTCGGACCATATTTTTCAAATTGTACTCTTTATTTTGAACTATAAACCGAAAAGATTTTGAAAATCAGATAAACAATAAAAAAGTTACAGCAAAGGGACCGTTTTCAATATTGACCCCTTCAGGTCCCTTATTTTTCGGAATTTTTTTCCCAAGACCTTTTCCGGTCTGCGCATTAGGTCCCTTATTGCAAATACATAATATAAAAATATTTGCTTGAAAACTGTTTGAGAAAACGTTACATGCGTGAATTCAATTTAACATAGAAACTCCCATAGACAATTTTCATCGGCTCATAAAACCGGAAGTATTCAATACTATTCAATGAAACTTGGAATATATCTTAATTACCTCTATTTGAACAATATATATCCGTCTTAGAACATTCCTAAGCTTTTCTGAGTTTTTTATTTTTTCATCCCCCCTTTTCTCAAGTTTGAGGCCTAAAATCTCAAAACTGAGAAGAGATAGAAACTCGCCGCCGCTTTACTTTTAAAACAACTCGACATGGTTGATCTAACTCTAAAATTACAACGAATTTCCTTTAAAAATAAAAACAATATATTAATCCATTTAATTTCTAGTATTTTGCTTGTGTAAACCGGAAGTACCGGAACCGGAAATCCAAAACCTTACATACTGGTGACATTTAAAAATGCTATAAGACTATTGCATAGTTATTTCTGAAATCCTTTCCGTTTTCAAAAAATCGCTGACGGAAAATCTGTCGAGAAAAAGAAAAATAACTAGACCTATTTTTGTCTCCAACAAAAAGGAAGGGCTTTTCGACAGCCCTTAAAACCCCTTATTTAAATTTATCTTATCTTCTCTCAGAATCTGTATATTTAAAATTAGGAAAATATCATGAGCATAAACCCACACGTTAACATTTAAGAAATTAAATGCCCAAAGAAAGACAAATTCAGAATTTTTTATCCAACTATATCGTTTGTTTCCTGAAATAAAAGTTCTAAAAATTCATATATAAGAAAGTACTCATTTAAGATTCAAGAGTTTTGGTATGCCAAAAGCTCTAATGCTAATCATTCATTGAGCAAAGCGAGATAACTCTTGAAATTAAATTTTTTTTAAACGTGATAAAGTTATCATTTTCAGGCCCTTAATACCCCTATAAGGAGTAAAAAGTGGCCCTTTGGACCATGATTTTTAAATTGTACTTTTTATTCTAAACTAATAACTGAAAAGAGTTTGAAAATTTGGTGAGTAATAAAAAAGTTATAGCTAAAGGGCTGTTTTTAATACTGACCCCTTCATGTCCCTTATTTTTCGGAATTTTTTTCCTCAGATCTTTTCCGGTCTGCGCATTTAGTCCCTCATTACAAGTACAAAATATAAAAATATTTGCTTAAAAACCGTTTGAGAAAACGTTACATGCGTGAATTCAATTTAACATAGAAACTCCCATAGACAATTTTCATCGGCTCATAAAACCGGAAGTACTCAATACTATTCAATCAAACTTGGAATATATCTTAATTACGTCTATTTAAACAATATATATCATAATCATTTATTGAAAAAAGCGAGATAACTCTTGAAATTGAATTGCGATAAAGTTATCATTATCAGATCCTTAAAACCCCTATAAGGAGTCCAAAAGTGCCCCCTCGGACCATATTTTTTAAATTGTACTCTTTATTCTGAACTATAAACCGAAAAGATTTTGAAAATCGGAAAAACAATAAAAAAGTTACAGCTAAAGAGCCGTTTTTAATATTGACCCCTTCAGGTCCCTTATTTTTCGGAATTTTTTCCCCAAGACCTTTTCCGGTCTGCGCATCAGGTCCCTTATTGCAAATACAAAATATAAAAATATTTGCTTTAAAACTGTTTGAGAAAACGTTACATGCGTGTATTCAATTTATCATAGAAACTCCCATAGACAATTTTCATCGGCTCATAAAACCGGAAGTACTCAATACTATTCAATGAAATTTGGAATATATCTTAATTACATCTATTTGAACAATACCTATCCGTCTTAGAACATTTCTAAGCTTTTCTGAGTTTTTTATTTTTTCATCCCCCCTTTTCTCAAGTTTGAGGCCTAAAATCTCAAAATTGATAAGAGATAGAAACTCGCCGCCGCTTTACTTTTTAAACAACTCAACATGGTTGATCTAACTCTAAAATTACAACGAATTTCCTTTAAGAATAAAAACAATATATTGATTCATTTAATTTCTACTATTTTGCTTGTGTGAACCGGAAGTACCGGAACCGGAAATCCAAAACCTTACATACTGGTGACATTTAAAAATGCTATAAGACTATTGTATAGTTATTTCATAAATCCTTTCCGTTTTCAAAAAATCGCTGACGGAAATTCTGTCGAGAAAAAGAATAATAATAATAATAATAATAATAATAATAATAATAAAACATCAGAATAACAATAGGTCTTTTCGACCGAAAGTCGAAAAGCCCTAATAAAACATCAGAATAACAATAGGTCTTTTCGACCGAAAGTCGAAAAGCCCTAACTAGAACTTTTTTTTGTCTTCAACAAAAAGTAATGGCTTTTCGACAGCCCAATTATCCCTTTTTAATTAAATGTTTTAAAAAAATATTCTCTAGTTTATTTCCAAGTGTTCTAAACGCCTTGGTATCCCCAGTTGCTTAGATAGCAACTTATGACTAGTGCAATGTGAAAAGAAAGATAACTCCAGAACTTTACAGGTAGCTACACTTAAAATTTCCAGAAAAATATTTTCAAAAAATCATATTGAAGTAAGTATTCATTCCCCGGACACCAAATTTAGTATGCCTACAGTATTAATGCTCCTTATTCTTACAACAAAGCGAGACAACTCTTTCTAAAAAAAAAATGAATTTTGAACAAGTTCTGATCTTTAGGGCCTTCAAACCCCTATAAGGACTCAAAAAGTGGCCCCTCGGACCATAATTTTTAAATTGTACTCTTTATTCTAAACAATAAACTGAAAAGATTTTTATAATCCGATGAAAGGTAAAAAAGTTACAGCTAAAAGGCTGTTTTGCACGTTGGCCCCTGCAGATCCCTAATTTTTTTGAGTTGTCTACCCAAAACTTTTTCAGGTCTGCGGATTGTGTGTGTCATTATACAGATGAAATATTGTAGCAATTACTTGAAAACCTTTTGAGAAAACGAACCACGCGTGATTTTTGTTTAACATTGAAACTCCCATAGGCGATTTTCATGACTTATAAAACCGGAAGTAGTCAATATATTTTAATGAAACTTAGAATATATGTTAATTACATCTATGTTAATAATATACTGGCGTTGAATAATTTTTTAAAGCTCATTTAAATTTTTTTGCTTTCTCATCCCCCCTTTTCTAAAGTTTAGGACTTTATATCTCAAAAACGGTAAGATATAGAAAGATGTCCACGCTGACAATTTTGAACAGAAAGACAAGATGCATCTAATTCTAAAATTTGAACATTCTAATATAAAGACTAAACAAAGTATTGCGTTTTAATAATTTTTTACATTTTTCCTTGTATATACCGGAAGTACCAGAACCGGAAGTTAAAAACCTTACATTCCATAGATTGATAGATTTGCTGTAAGACCGTCCCAAAACTGTATCAATATATCTTCCAGTTTTCAAAAAATCGCTGACAGAAATCTGTCGAGAAAAATAATAATAATAATAATAATAAAAAAAGACAAAAACAATAGGTCTTTTCGACCGAAAGTCGAAAAGCCCTAATAACTAGACCTATTTTTGTCTCCAACAAAAAGGAAGGGCTTTTCGACAGCCCTTAAAACCCCTTATTCAAATTTATCATATTTTCTCTCAGAATCTGTATATTAAAAATTAGGAAAATATCATGAGCATATACCCACACGTTAACATTTAAGAAATTAAATGCCCAAAGAAAGACAACTTCAGAATTTTGTATCCAACTATATCGTTTGTTTCCTGAAATAAAAGTTCTAAAAATTCATATATAACAAAGTACTCATTTAAGATTCAAGAGATTTAGTATGCCAAAAGCTCTAATGCTAATCATTCATTGAGCAAAGCGAGATAACTCTTGAAATTTAATTTTTTTGAAATGTGATGAAGTTATCATTTTAAGGCCCTTAAATCCTCTATAAGGAAGCAAAAAGTGGCCTTTGGACCATGATTTTTAAATTGTACTCTTTTTTTTAAACTAATAACTGAAAAGAGTTTGAAAATTGGATGAGTAATAAAAAAGTTATAGCTAAAGGGCTGTTTTTAATACTGAACCCTTCAGGTCCCTTAATTTTCGGATTTTTTTTCCTAAAACCTTTTCCGGTCTGCGCATTTAGTCCCTCATTACAAGTACAAAATATAAAAGTATTTGCTTAAAAACTGTTTGAGAAAACGTTACATGCGTGAATTCAATTTAACATAGAAACTCCCATAGACAATTTTTACCGGCTCATAAAACCGGAAGTACTCGACACTATTCAATGAAACTTGGAATATATCTTAATTATGTCCATTAACACAGTATATATCCTAATCATTCATTGAGCAAAGCGAGATAACTCTTGAAATTGAATTGTGATAAATTTAACATTTTCAGACCCTGAAAACCTCTATAAGGGGTCAAAAAGAAACCCCTCGGACCATATTTTTTAAATTGTACTCTTTATTCTGAACTATTAACCGAACAGATTTTGAAAATCCGATAAATAATAAAAAAGTTACAGCTAAAGAGCCGTTTTTAATATTGACCCCTTTAGGTCCCTTATTTTTCGGAATTTTTTTCCCAGGACCTTTTCCGGTCTGCGCATTAGGTCCCTAATTGCAAATACAGAATATAAAAATATTTGCTTGAAAACTGTTTGAGAAAACGTTACATGCGTGAATTCAATTTAACATAGAAACTCCCATTGACAATTTTCATCGGCTCATAAAACCGGAAGTACTCAATACTATTCAATGAAACTTGGAATGTATTTTAATTACATCTTTTTAAACAATATATATCCGTCTTAGAACATTCCTAAGCTTTTCTGAGTTTTTTTATTTTTTCATCCCCCCTTTTCTCAAGTTTGAGGCCTAAAATCTCAAAACTGATAAGAGATAGAAACTCGGCCCCGCTTTACTTTTTAAAGAACTCGACATGGTTGATCTATCTCTTAAATTACAACGAATTTCCTTTAAAAATAAAAACAATATATTGATTCATTTAATTTCTAGTATTTTGCTTGTGTTAACCGGAAGTACCGGAACCGGAAGTCCAAAACCTTACATACTGGTGACATTTAAAAATGCTATAAGACTATTGTATAGTTATTTCTGAAATCCTTTCCGTTTTAAAAAAGTCGCTGACGGAAATTCTGTCGAGAAAAAGAATAATAACTAGACCTATTTTTGTCTCCAACAAAAAGGAAGGGCTTTTCGACAGCCCTTAAAACCCCTTATTTAAATTTATCATATTTTCTCTCAGAATCTGTATATTAAAAATTAGGAAAATATCATGAGCTTATACCCACACGTTAGCATTTCAGAAATTAAATGCCCAAAGAAAGACAACTTCAGAATTCTTTATCCAACTATATCGTTTGTTTCCTGAAATAAAAGTTCTAAAAATTCATATATAAGAAAGTACTCATTTAAGATTCAAGAGTTTTGGTATGCCAAAAGCTCTAATGCTAATCATTCATTGAGCAAAGCGAGATAACTCTTGAATTTTAATTTTTTGGAATGTGATAAAGTTATCATTTTCAGACCCTTAAAACCCCTATAAGGAGTCAAAAAGTGCCCCCTCGGACCATATTTTTTAAATTGTACTCTTTATTCCAAACTATAAACCGAAAAGATTTTGAAAATCGGATAAACAATAAAAAAGTTACAGCTAAAGGGCCGTTTTTGATATTGACCCCTTTAGATCCCTTATCTTTTAGAACTTTTTTCCCAACACCTTTTCCGGTCTGCGCATTAGGTCCCTTATTGCAAATACAAAATATAAAAATATTTGCTTGAAAACTGTTTGAGAAAACGTTACATGCGTGAATTCAATTTAACATAGAAACTCCCATAGACAATTTTCATCGGCTCATAAAACCGGAAGTCCTCAATGCTATTCAATGAAACTTGGAATATATCTTAATTACATCTATATAAACAATGTATATCCGTCTTAGAACATTCCTGAGCTTTTCTGAGTTTTTTATTTTTTCATCCTCCCTTTTCTCAAGTTTGAGGCCAAAAATCTCAAAACTGATAAGAGATAGAAACTCGCCGCCGGTTTACTTTTTAAACAACTCGACATGGTTGATCTAACTCTAAAATTACAACGAATTTCCTTTAAAAATAAAAACAATATATTGATTCATTTAATTTCTACTATTTTGCTTGGGTAAACCGGAAGTACCGGAAACGGAAATCCAAAACCTTACATACTGGTGACATATTAAAATGCTATAAGACTAATGTATAGTTATTTCTGAAATTTTTTCTGTTTTCAAGAAATCGCTGACGGAAAATCTGTCGAGAAAAAGAAAAATAATAATAATAAAACAGAACAAAAACAATAGGTCTTTTCGACCGAAAGTCGAAAAGCCCTAACTAGACCTATTTTTGTCTCCAACAAAAAGGAAGGGCTTTTCGACAGCCCTTTAAACCCTTATTTAAATTTATCATATTTTCTCTCAGAATCTGTATATTAAAAATTAGGAAAATATCATGAGCATATACTCACACGTTAACATTTAAGAAATTAAATGCCCAAAGAAAGACAACTTTAGAATTTTGTATCCAACTATATCGTTTGTTTCCTGTAATAAAAGTTCTAAAAATTCATATATAAGAAATTACTCATTTAAGATTCAAGTGTTTTGGTATGCCAAAAGCTCTAATGCTAATCATTCATTGAGCAAAGCGGGATATTTCTTGAATTTTTTTTTTTTAAATGTGATAAAGTTATCATTTTCAGGCCCATAAAACCCCTATAAGGAGTCAAAAAGTGGCCCCTCGGACCATATTTAGTAAATTGTACTCTTTATTCTGAACTATAAACCGAAAAGATTTTGAAAATCGGATAAACAACAAAAAAGTTACAGCAAAAGGACGGTTTTTAATATTGACCCCTTCAGATCCCTTATTTTTTAGAATTTTCTTCCCATGACCTTTTCCAGTCTGCGCATCAGGGCCATAACTGCAAATCCAAAATATAAAAATATTTGCTTGAAAACTGTATGAGAAAACGTTACATGCGTGAATTCAATTTAACATAGAAACTCCCATAGACAATTTTCATCGGCTCATAAAACCGGAAGTACTCAATACTATTCAATGAAACTTGGAATATATCTTAATTACATCTATTTAAACAATATCTATCCGTCTGAGAACATTCCTAAGCTTTTCTGAGTTTTTTATTTTTTCATCCCCCCTTTTCTCAAGTTTGAGGCCTAAAATCTCAAAACTGATAAGAGATAGAAACTCGCCGCCGTTTACTTTTTAAACAACTCGACATGGTTGATCTAACTCTAAAATTACAACGAATTTCCTTTAAAAATAAAAACAATATATTGATTTATTGAATTTCTACTACTTTGCTTGTGCGAACCAGAAGTACCGGAACCGGAAGTCCAAAACCTTACATACTGGTGACATTAACAAATGCTATAAGACTATTGTATAGTTATTTCTGAAATCTCTTCCGTTTTCAAAAAATCGCTGACGGAAATTCTGTCGAGAAAAAGAATAATAATAATAATAACTAGACCTATTTTTGTCTCCAACAAAAAGGAAGGGCTTTTCGACAGCCCTTAAAACCCCTTAATTAAATTTATCATATTTTATCTCAGAATCTGTATATTAAAAATTAGGAAAATATCATGAGCATATACCCACACGTTAGCATTTAAGAAATTAAATGCCCAAAGAAAGACAACTTCAGAATTTTTTATCCAACTATATCGATTGTTTCCTGAAATAAAAGTTCTAAAAATTCATATATAACAAAGTACTCATTTAAGATTGAAGAGTTTTGGTATGCCAAAAGCTCTAATGCTAATCATTCATTGAGCAAAGCGAGATAACTCTTGAATTTTAATTTTTTAAATGTGATAAAGTTATCATTTTCAGACCCTTAAAACCCCTATAAGGAGTCAAAAAGTGCCCCCTCGGACCATGATTTTTAAATTGTACTCTTTATTCCAAACTATAAACCGAAAAGATTTTGAAAATCGGATAAACAATAAAAAAGTTATAGCTAAAGGGCCGTTTTTGATATTGACCCCTCCAGGTCCCTTATCTTTTAGAACTTTTTTCCCAGGACCTTTTCCGGTCTGCGCATTACGTCCCTTCTTGCAAATACAAAATATAAAAATATTTCCTTGAAAACTGTTTGAGAAAACGTTACATGCGTGAATTCAATTTAACATAGAAACTCCCATAGACAATTTTCATCGGCTCATAAAACCGGAAGTACTCAATACTATTCAATGAAACTTGGAATATATCTTAATTACATCTATATAAACAATATATATCCGTCTTAGAACATTCCTGAGCTTTTCTGAGTTTTTTATTTTTTCATCCCCCCTTTTCTCAAGTTTGAGGCCTAAAATCTCAAAACTGATAAGAGATAGAAACTCGCCGCCGCTTTACTTTTTAAACAACTCGACATGGTTGATCTAACTCTAAAATTACAACGAATTTCCTTTAGAAATAAAAACAATATATTGATTCATTTAATTTCTACTATTTTGCTTGTGTAAACCGGAAGTCCCGGAACCGGAAGTCCAAAACCTTACATACTGGTGACATTAAAAAATGCTATAAGACTATTGTATTGTCATTTCTAAAATCCTTTTCGTTTTCAAAAAATCGCTGACGGAAAATCTGTCGAGAAAAAGAATAATAATAATAATAATAAAACATCAGAATAACAATAGGTCTTTTCGACCGAAAGTCGAAAAGCCCTAATAATAAAACATCAGAATAACAATAGGTCTTTTCGACCGAAAGTCGAAAAGCCCTAATAACTAGAACTTTTTTTGTCTTCAACAAAAAGTAAGGGCTTTTCGACAGCCCCATTATCCCCTTTTAATTAAATGTTTTAAAAAAATATTCTCTAGTTTATTTCCAAGTGTTCTAAACGCCTTGGTATCCCAAGTTGCTTAGATAGCAACTTATGAGTAGTGCAATGTGAAAAGAAAGATAACTCCAGAATTTTACAGGTAGTTACACTTTAAATTTCCAGAAAAATATTTTCAAAAAATCATATTGAAGTAAGTATTCATTCCCTGGACACCAAATTTAGTATACCTACAGTATTAATGCTCCTTATTCTTACAACAAAGCGAGACAACTCTTTCTAAAATAAAAATTGAAATTTGAACAAGTTCTGATCTTTAGGTCCTTCAAACCCCTATAAGGACTCAAAAAGTGGCCCCTCGGACCATAATTGTAAAATTGTACTCTTTTTTCTAAACAATAAACTGAAAAGATTTTTATAATCGGATGAAAGGTAAAAAAGTTACAGCTAAAAAGCTGTTTTGCACGTTGGCCCCTGCAGATCCCTAATTTTTTCGAGTTGTCTACCCAAAACTTTTTCAGGTCTGCGGATTGTGTGTGTCATTATACAGATGAAATATTGTAGCAATTACTTGAAAACCTTTTGAGAAAACGAACCACGCGTGATTTTTGTTTAACATTGAAACTCCCATAGGCGATTTTCATTGACCTATAAAACCGGAAGTAGTCAATATATTTTAATGAAACTTAGAATATATGTTAATTACATCTATGTTAATAATATATTGGCGTTAAATAATTTTTTAAAGGTCATTTAAATTTTTTTGCTATCTCATCCCCCCTTTTCTAAAGTTTAGGACTTTATATCTCAAAAACGGTAAGATATAGAAAGATGTCCACGCTGACAATTTTGAACAGAAAGACAAGATGCATCTAATTCTAAAATTTGAACATTCTAATATAAAGACTAAACAAAGTATTGCGTTTTAATAATTTTTTACATTTTTCCTTGTATATACCGGAAATACCAGAACCGGAAGTTAAAAACCTTACATTCCATAGATTGATAGATTTGCTGTAAGACCGTCCCAAAACTGTATCAATATATCTTCCAGTTTTCAAAAAATCGCTGACAGAAATCTGTCGAGAAAAATAATAATAATAACTAGAACTTTTTTTGTCTTCAACAAAAAGTAAGGGCTTTTCGACAGCCCCATTATCCCCTTTTAATTAAATGTTTTAAAAAAATATTCTCTAGTTTATTTCCAAGTGTTCTAAACGCCTTGGTATCCCAAGTTGCTTAGATAGCAACTTATGAGTAGTGCAATGTGAAAAGAAAGATAACTCCAGAATTTTACAGGTAGTTACACTTTAAATTTCCAGAAAAATATTTTCAAAAAATCATATTGAAGTAAGTATTCATTCCCTGGACACCAAATTTAGTATACCTACAGTATTAATGCTCCTTATTCTTACAACAAAGCGAGACAACTCTTTCTAAAATAAAAATTGAAATTTGAACAAGTTCTGATCTTTAGGTCCTTCAAACCCCTATAAGGACTCAAAAAGTGGCCCCTCGGACCATAATTGTAAAATTGTACTCTTTTTTCTAAACAATAAACTGAAAAGATTTTTATAATCGGATGAAAGGTAAAAAAGTTACAGCTAAAAAGCTGTTTTGCACGTTGGCCCCTGCAGATCCCTAATTTTTTCGAGTTGTCTACCCAAAACTTTTTCAGGTCTGCGGATTGTGTGTGTCATTATACAGATGAAATATTGTAGCAATTACTTGAAAACCTTTTGAGAAAACGAACCACGCGTGATTTTTGTTTAACATTGAAACTCCCATAGGCGATTTTCATTGACCTATAAAACCGGAAGTAGTCAATATATTTTAATGAAACTTAGAATATATGTTAATTACATCTATGTTAATAATATATTGGCGTTAAATAATTTTTTAAAGGTCATTTAAATTTTTTTGCTATCTCATCCCCCCTTTTCTAAAGTTTAGGACTTTATATCTCAAAAACGGTAAGATATAGAAAGATGTCCACGCTGACAATTTTAAACAGAAAGACAAGATGCATCTAATTCTAAAATTTGAACATTCTAATATAAAGACTAAACAAAGTATTGCGTTTTAATAATTTTTTACATTTTTCCTTGTATATACCGGAAATACCAGAACCGGAAGTTAAAAACCTTACATTCCATAGATTGATAGATTTGCTGTAAGACCGTCCCAAAACTGTATCAATATATCTTCCAGTTTTCAAAAAATCGCTGACAGAAATCTGTCGAGAAAAATAATAATAATAATAATAATAACTAGACCTATTTTTGTCTCCAACAAAAAGGAAGGGCTTTTCGACAGCCCTTAAAACCCCTTATTCAAATTTATCATTTTTTTTTTTCTCAGAATCTGTATATTAAAAATTAGGAAAATATCATGAGCATATACCCACACGTTAACATTTAAGAAATTAAATGCCCAAAGAAAGACAACTTCAGAATTTTTTATCCAGCTATATCGTTTGTTTCCTGAAATAAAAGTTCTAAAAATTCATATATAAGAAAGTACTCATTTAAGATTCAAGAGTTTTGGTATGCCAAAAGCTCTAATGCTTATCCTTCATTGAGCAAAGCGAGATAACTCTTGAATTTTAATTTTTTTAAATGTGATAAAGTTATCATTTTCAGACCCTTAAAACCCCTATAAAGAGTCAAAAAGTGGCCCTTTGGACCAGATTTTTAAATTGTACTCTTTATTCTAAACTAATAACTGAAAAGAGTTTGAAAATTGGGTGAATAATAAAAAAGTTATAGCTAAAGGGCTGTTTTTAATACTGACCCCTTCAGGTCCCTTACTTTTCGGAATTGTTTTCCTCAGATCTTTTCCGGTCTGCGCATTTAGTCCCTCATTACAAGTACAAAATATAAAAATATTTGCTTAAAAACTGTTTGAGAAAACGTTACATGCGTGAATTCAATTTAACATAGAAACTCCCATATACAATTTTCATTGGCTCATAAAACCGGAAGTACTAGACACTATTCAACGAAACTTGGAATATATCTTAATGACGTCTATTTAAACAATATCTATCCAAATCATTTATTGAGCAAAGAGAGATAACTTTTGAAATTGAATTGTGATAAAGTTATCATTTTCAGACCCTTAAAACCCCTATAAGGAGTCATAAAGTGCCCCCTCGGACCATATGTTTTAAATTGTACTCTTTATTCTGAACTATAAACCGAACAGATTTTGAAATTCGGATAAACAATAAAAAAGTTACAGCTAAAGGGCTGTTTTTAATACTGACCCCTTCAGGTCCCTTATTTTTCGGAATTTTTTTCCCAAGACCTTTTCCGGTCTGCGCATTAGGTCCCTAATTGCACATACAAAATATAAAAATATTTGCTTGAAAACTGTTTGAGAAAACGTTACATGCGTGAATTCAATTTAACATAGAAACTCCCATAGACAATTTTCATCGGCTCATAAAACCGGAAGTACTCAATACTATTCAATGAAACTTGGAATATATCTTAATTACATCTATATAAACAATATTTATCCGTCTTAGAACATTCCTAAGCTTTTCTGAGTTTTTTATTTTTTCATCCCCCCTTTTCTCAAGTTTGAGGCCTAAAATCTCAAAACTGATAAGAGATAGAAACTCGCCGCCGCTTTACTTTTTAAACAACTCGACATGGTTGATCTAACTCTAAAATTACAACGAATTTCCTTTAGAAATAAAAACAATATATTGATTCATTTAATTTCTACTATTTTGCTTGTGTAAACCGGAAGTACCGGAACCGGAAATCCAAAACCTTACATACTGGTGACATTTAAAAATGCTATAAGACTAATGTATTGTTATTTCTGAAATCCTTTCCGTTTCAAAAAAATCGCTGACGGAAAATCTGTCGAGAAAAAGAATAATAATAATAATAATAAAACATCAGAATAACAATAGGTCTTTTCGACCGAAAGTCGAAAAGCCCTAATAAAAAAAGACAAAAACAATAGGTCTTTTCGACCGAAAGTCGAAAAGCCCTAATAATAATAATAAAAAAAGACAAAAACAATAGGTCTTTTCGACCGAAAGTCGAAAAGCCCTAATAAAACAGAACAAAAACAATAGGTCTTTTCGACCGAAAGTCGAAAAGCCCTAAAAAAGACAAAAACAATAGGTCTTTTCGACCGAAAGTCGAAAAGCCCTAATAATGATAAAACAGAACAAAAACAATAGGTCTTTTCGACCGAAAGTCGAAAAGCCCTAATTACGTTTTCATAGGCTTACCTTTGTTATGGTGAGTTCCGAGATGTTTGAAATAAATTTTCTTCGTTCCCAACTCTTAAAGTATCTTTACAATTGTGTTATTTATTTACTTTGGTTTGTAGCTATAAAAAAAAACCAAATATAAAGCGGAAATCTTGTTGTTTTTATACTATTGACAATAATGGGTTCTTGGTACTCGCACATTATATATCGCAAAATTAAGTCGTCTGAAGACGTGTCGAGGTTAACAACGTCGCATTGGCGCTTGCAGCTGTGATCAGAATAAACATGTGGACTTCAGCGATGTATCTGGGAATTCAACTCATTTACAACCAGCGTGAACGGGAATCGGTAAAGAATTAACTGGAAAAGGTAGAATTTATCTGTACTTTCCCTATTTGGAAAATTAAAAAAAAAATCAAACGAAATACTATTACTCTAACTGGAGACATAACAAGAGGTTGATTATCTATAGTATACCTAGACTGAAGTTAAAATCAATGAATGCAGCGTGGATTCCCAGATTACTTCACTCAAAATTCACCCTTTTCAATATTCTTAATAATCAGTGTAAAAAAAACAAATTAATATTGATAAATATATATTTAAAGTCCTCCACTTATTAAACATAAACTTTAAATAGCAAAAAATTACCGTTACTGTATAGACAAATATTATGTTGTTTTAATTAATGTAAATCTTTATATCTACTTATTACTTATGTATAGCTTATAGAATATACAAACAAAAATGCTTTGTAGATTTGATTTTTTAACTGAAACTAAATATAATATATATATATATATATATATATATATATATATATATATATATATATATATATATATATATATATATATATATATATATATATATATATATATATATATAATGTTTAAAAATCTTGTATTTTTTGCATACGTTCTTCGTTATTTAAATGCAAATGTTGAGTGAAATGTTTTTATGAAAATCTTTGAAAAGAATGATGTGATGTATTATTATTATATTGTAAAATATCATATTAACCTATATTAGAGCTGTCATAATAGGCAGAAAATGGACTCTTATGCTAAGATGGTGCCTCTAATTAAGACAGCATTTTTTTAATATCTTTAATTTATAAGTAATTAAACTGAGTAACCATAATAAAGTAGACTGTACTTGGGTCTGCCTATGTATATGTGCTTCACCTGGAGACAGTGTGATGGACTTGATCTAGATGTGTTTGTCTACCGGGTTAGCCAGGTTATTGCATGTCTCTGTATATTGCTGATATAGCCATTTGTGTATGTAGAAAAAAGTTGTATGTACCAGTTTTTTTTACCAGCTCTAAACACTAGTGTTATTTTGTGTATAATATGTACTATACGCGAACATAATTTGTCAAATTTTGGGAACTCTAAATATTTTTGCCGTCTGTATTTTATTTCAAAAACAATATGAACTTATCTAACGAAAATAATCACCATGATAGTATTTTAGGTTTAAGATAATATGCTGCTTTCTAGACAAAACCTTTTGGCAATAAAATAAAAATATGCCTGCAACAGCGTATCTGCTTACACCTTTGGTATTTCAACATGTGTTCTATGATGTCCGTAATTTATAGTTGAATTTTACCCGATAAGTAATACTGTAAATTGAATTAATTGAATTAAACCAGCTCGAATTAGAAAAAAATGAGAGTAATGTGGGACACGCTTTTGCGGATCTAAGTCAATGGGAGTTAACATTAAATTATATCCTTGCAATGAAATAATATTGAATGATTACGTAAACAATGAATATATTTATTAGGAGCTTACTTGTATTATACATTGAAGTTAAGATTTGTCAAATGCTAAATAAATGAAATAAGGCAATTCATTTCTTGAATGAGCGATTTTAGTTTGGATTGATATAAGCTAGCGAAGCGCGACCTCTGGTGAGAAAATGGAATAGATCTTTTCAGAACCGGGGAACCGAGAACACAATTTGAGTAATTAACGTCATTGTGAAACGTGAAGGATGAGTTCATCATGTATCGACGGCAGCTATTCATACCTTGGTTAATACCAAAAAAATTAATAAATAAAATTGAACATTTAAATCCAATTTTGATTGAAAGAATATATTTTCCACAACGGGGTGCCCAGGAATGTGGTTTGACTAATTTACACCATGTCGAAAAGTGTAGGATGAAAAAACCATCGAGGAGATACCTTAGATATGACACCTTTGGTTTTAAAAATGTAAATTGATATGCATACAATAACGTTTTTTAATTATATATATTTTTATACCACGACAGATTGGTAGTAAATCTTAGACATTTATTTGTAACTATATGAATAAATGATGAATGCATTAAACGGGGAAATTAAATAGTTGGGGAGTGACCACCCTCCCCAACTGTTTCTTTTTTATAAAATCAGTATTCAATCTGAAATTCTCATTTGGGACAGTGGTAAAAATTGTAGTGAAATTTGACTTAAAGAACAAAATTTAGAGATATGACGTCCTTAATATCCCCTCTCTGGTTTAACGAAAAATCATTGTTATCATTTCCCACTCCGCTGCAACAAAAAGAATTTAAGACCATGCACATGTATATATCATCCAATTCAGTTTAAATTTTTGATCCCTCAGCTAAGTATAAAGCTATGCAGTTAATTTTTTAAAATTCAATTTAAAAGAATAGGTTAAGAAAACAAGAAAAAAATCGGACACAGTATATACGAAAATGAAAAAAAAATATATGGTTCAACATTTTAGCATTGTGTCATTAATGTGTACAATGTTAATTCCCGCGTTTGCGCGGGATATCATCTTGTTAATATAAAAACTTACAAATTATACAAAATGTCTGTGGGCAGATTATTATGCTCTATATACTCTATTTGTTCTTATCAATAAAACATCAAAACAAAACTACACATTGAATGTCTGAGATGTCATGAAACAATACTATCTAATAGGTTTTTTAAAGGAAATACTACCAATTTGACACTGTTTTTTTTTTAGCTCACCTGAGCTGAAAGCTCAAGTGAGCTTTTCTGATCACCTCATGTCTGTCGTCCGTCTGTCCATCCGTCTGTAAACTTTTCTCATTTTAAACCTCTTCTCTAAAACCACTTGGCCAATTTCAACCAAATTTGGCACAAAGCAATTCTATAGAGAGGTGATTATGAATTGCAAAAATGAAAGACAGATCTTTATTTAAAACGGAGAAAACCTCGAAACTGTAAATGTAGAAAAAGGAGGGTGCATTTTAAAAAATCTTCTTCTCAAGAACTACTGAGTCAAATTCAACGTAATTTTGCATAAATAATCCTTATGGAAAGGAAAATATAAATTGCAAAAATTATCGGCGAATTCTGTTTCAAATTTGAGTATTTTACGAAAATAAGAATAAAGAGATAATCGCGGTCAATCAGTTTTTTACTTCGGGTTTGGTATAATTCCATATCGAAAACGAAAGTTCTTTGTTTTAAGCAGCCATGTTTGAATGTTGACGCATGACAAATTGACAAAGATGAATTTGCTTGTTGTGCAACAGTTTTTGTGCGAAGTGATACTTGAAACATGCTAAATATATTTGTGCCGATTTCGTGAAGTGAATTGAGGTTACATATTTCAATGCGTTGACATTTTTACTCGTGACCGTGGTTTTAACGTTGTATTGAATTTCGTTTATGCTTTTAACTTGAGGAGAAATATCGCCTGTATTTCGGAATTTTTACGTATCGAATCAAATATAGACTTCGGTACATTTGTAAATCAGACAGTTAATTGTTTATCTGCGCAAAATGAGCAAAATCTGATGCACATTTTATTATAAATACTATTATATATTCTATTGGTAATTCGGTACGATCTCTACATTATGGTTGATTATAATGCAACGTGTTTTGTTAAGATGCTCTGCATTTTCAGTCTAAACGGAGATTGTTTTTGCTTCTAGAAATATATAGGTATATATATATTATGACAAATAAATTGTGCTCTTTCTTTGTTTTAGTGCATGTTTCTTCTGTTTTGATTGTTTACAATTTTCTCTTTGCTAACCATATTTAGCTGTGTCAAGTTTCGAATTATAAGCAAGATACAGAGCTTTGCTCACAGAACTGAGGCCATGATTTTGTTCATTCTGAATAGGAAATACCGAGTTTAAAAATCTTCAGGTGAATGTAATTAACTCTTTTGAACAAGAAATTGACTCAAACCAAGCAGAATTTCGAGTTCTGTATCTTGTTTATAATTCTACGATTGACGCTGAAATTTCGATTTATCACTAGAAATGTCTCACTAAAAGTTAAATACTTGTACAGAAAAATTAAAAGGATGATATGCTGTAACAACTTTTTGGGGCCCCCTCATACATGTACAGTAACTATCACCGTGTGAAATGTACCCCTTGGACATGACACCTTTTCCCTTGTCACTCATGTTAAGTGACTTTGATCTGGACACTCTAAATTGACACTCAGTTTATCTAAGTAATCCGTTAATTGAAGTAACTCTTTATATTTACTTTTCTATTATTCTCTATTGTTAAAACTGTGTTTCGTTATCTATAAGTAATCGTTGGTCATGTTTAATTATTCGGCAGTTGGAGAGCGACGGTCAAGGTGCTCGTACCACCGACTCCCGACCTCGCGGAATAGTGTAATAAGTTTGCTGAGTTTTAATAAATCTTGTAAAACGAATACTGATCGACTTGTACATTTTCCGTGGGTCACAATACGATGAATCTACACCAACTTTGTTGGTTTTTCAGACACAAATAAAAACGACCTCTTTAAAACAGTTTAAAACATTACTGTTACGGGGATAAATGTATTATCGCTATTCTTAAGAAAAAATTACAGCGGAAAATCATCTTGATTTGTAGCCATTTGTTAGCGTTGATTTTGAATAAAGATCAAAATAAAGGGTGGGCCTTAGTAAAATAGAGTGATATGCCTGCCAATACATTGCAGTCTGAGGCTCATTGAGAGGGGGGGGGGGGGCAGAGCTTATCAGAAATCTTGACAAGCAAAATAACCAAAAAGATTTTGAGTACGGCTATGTCTAACTTTGCAAAAAAAAGTGGGGGACCCCCCCCCCCTCCACCCAGTTCCGACGCCTAAGCATTGATTATACATGTAATAGCTCTTTAACATATCACATGTCAACATTTTTCATTCGAATGTATTCATCTATTAAGTTAGTTATAAAACGTCGCACAAGTTCACGCCTGGTAAACAACAATCGTTTATAATGCGGAAGACCAATTAAATTTTTGAATGTTTTTAAATTGATCTCCTTGAGGTACAATTTTCTTCTTTCACATATAGGATTTTTTTTAAATAAAATACAATAACTAGCTAGTACAATGTAGTTGAAGATGAATATGTACCTATAGCTATATGCATATTCTCATATATAATTTGATCGCTTTATAAAGTGAGGGGGCAGAACTGTAATAAAGGGAAAAATTTGGTTTTATATATTGCATAGGATCTTATTTTTGATAAAAATGGTATTTCATAAGGGTACAATGTCAAAGATTAAGTGTAGGAAAATAAGTGTAAAATTTGGATACAGTTTATTTTATGGTATTCTTTTTTGTTTTTCTACCGAGGGGCCGTATGGCACAATATCATTTGAACACCCATATAAAGCCATTATTGTTCAGGTGAGCGATGTGGCCCCATGGGCCTCTTGTTTAACGTGTATTCATTGATGAATATTTAAAGAGACAGTACATCGTACATCGTATAACTCGTACATATTTACATCCCAACGTGTTACGGGGTTCAGCCTTCTATACTATTACGCATGCGTATTGACTGTAAACAAAACACATGCAGGGCTCGCAAATATTCTCGTGGACATGTTTACTGATAAAAATATGTCTTAATTTTTCTACTTCTCCCATATAATAATTGTTGAAAGTTTTTAAAATAGCCACAATTATATTTTTGTAAGCATGCACTTTGCGTGTTTATCATAGGAGTTGCTACAACTTAAATTCATTTTTGTAAATGATGCCTCTTGATGGGTTATTTGACATATTTATGTCTGTTCATTTTAAAATGAACCCGAATTGGTAAACAATTTATAAATTATCGAGTAAGTGAGGACGTGATCCGTTTAGAGTCCCTTTAACCTCGTTTACCATGAAGACCGTAGTCGGACAAATTTTGAGCACGTGTCAATTACTGTCAATCAATGTCCATGTGGTACAAAAAAACGCTAATAAAATTACTCCGGTTTTTGTACGACCCTTAAATTTCTGGAAGCTCATAATTACGTTAATTAGGTTCGTGAAAGGGATTTTTATGTATTTCAACTATAATTACAATCAACGTTATGTCTTATTTCCTAACGATACAATAGGTAAATCTGATTCTGAAGTTATTTACACATGTGTTTTTACCTGTACTGTCTCTTTAATGAAATTTATTTGTAGAAATGTCATTTTTATACCCTAACAAGAATAATAAGCGTACATTTTTATATTTTTCCCAATTTTTCTTTCACAGGAATCATTTTAGCTGAAGACATGGGACATTGCAGTTGTTTGTAATATATACCATTATGACTCTTTGCGTGAGTGGTATACCAAAAAGAACATGTACCTCACGGGACATACAGAACATTTTCAACTCAGGTATTTTATAAATTAATTTTTTTCTTCTTCAGAATTATGCTATATAAATCTATTTACTAGTTTGGCATATGACGTGATGAAAATGTAAAAGAAAATATCCAACAAAAAATTCCTCTGTAAAAATGATGTATTGGATTTTGTATGAAAGCTCATTTAGACACTATAAAAATCATTATTGAATCTGATACAATATATAATATGTTTCAAACCATCAAACACATTTTAAATTGTTCTGTTTGATTTGGTATTGACTTTGGGAAAACGTATTTACAAGACATCCCTCAGATGTTATTCTATATTCTTGTACATGTACACGAACTTTTTTCGATTCAGCAGAACAGTTTTCTGTTGAAAACTATTTCCTTCCCACAGTATTTTAATGCATCCACATTATGTTAAATTACACATTAAATTACACATTTACAGACCCGTCACCTGCACATATATCACATTTAGCGTTTTGGCAGCAATCGATAAAAATGATAAAACATTCATCTTGTTGCAAAAGCGTATGATTTTTAGCTCACCTGAGCCAAAGGCTCAAGTTGTCTGTCGTCGTTGTTGTCGTCGTTGTAAACTTTTCATTTTCATCGTCTTCTCAAGAACCACTGGGCAGATTTCAACCAAATTTGGCACAAAGCACCACTAGGTGAAGGGGATTCAAGTTTGTTCAAATAAAGGGCCACACCCTCTTTAAAGGGGAGATAATTGAGAATTATTGAAAATTTGTGTGTATTTTTCAAAAATCTTCTTCTCAAAAATTATTCGGCCTGTAAAGCTTAAACTTTTGTGGAGGCATCCTCAGGTAGTATAGATTCAAGTTTGTTCAAATCATGGTCCCCGGGGGTAGGGAGGAGCCACAAGGGGGGATCAAGTTTTACATAGGAATATATAGAGAAAATCTTTAAAAAAATCTTCTTCTTAAAAACTATCAGGCCAGAAAAGCTCAAATTAGAATGGAAGCATCGTCAGATAGTGTAGATTCAAGTTATTTCACATCATGGTCCCCGGGGGGAAGGTGGGGCCACAATTGGGGATTAACTTTTATATAGGAATACTAGTAGATAGAGAAAATCTTTAAACATCTTCTTCCCAAAAACTATCAGGCCAGAAAAGCTCAAATTAAAGTGGAAGCATCCTCAGGTAGTGTAGATTCAATTTTGTTCAAATCATAGTCCCTTGTGATATGGCGGGGCCACAATGGGGGAATGGATTTTTACATAGGAATATATAGAGAAAATCTTTAAAAATCTTCTTCTCAAAAACTATTAGGCCTGGAAAGCTTAAATTAAAATGGAAGCATTCTCAGGTAGTGTAGATTCAAGTTTGTTCAAATTATGGTCCCTGTGGGTAGGGTGGGGCCACAATGGGGGGGTCAAGTTTTACATAGGAATATAAAGAGAAAAATCTTTTAAAATCTTCTCCTCAAAAACTATTTGGTCAGGAAAGCTCAAATTTGAGTGGAAGCATCCTGAGGTAGTGTAGATTCAAGTTTGTTCAAATCATAGTCCCTGGGGGGTAGGATGGGGCCACAATTGGGGGATCAAGTTTAACATAGGAATATATAGAGAAAATCTTTAAAAATCTTCTTCTCAAAAACTATTAGGCCAGGAAAGCTCAAATTTGAGTGGAAGCATCCTCAGATAGTGTAGATTCAAGTTTGTTCAAATCATGGTCCCCAGGGGTAGGGTGGCCTTAATTGGGGGATACATTTTTATAAAGGAATATACAGAGAAAATCTGTAAAAAAAATTTAAAATTTAGGCCAGGAAAGCTCAAATTTGAGTTGAAGCATCCCCAGATAGTGTAGATTCAAGTTTGTTCAAATCATGGTCCTCAGGGGTAGGGTGGCCTTAATTGGGGGATAAATTTTTTTAAAGTAATATACAGAGAAAATCTGTAAAAAAATTTCTTTTAAAAATCATTTGGCCAAGAAAGCTCAAATTGGCGTATCAGATAATGTAGATTTAAGTTTGTTCAAATCATGGTCCCTTGGGGTAGGGCGGGGCCACAATTGGGGATGAATTTTTATATAGAGAGAAAATCTTTAAAAATCTTCTTCTCAAAACTATTAGGTCAGGAAAGCCCAAATTTGAGTGGAAGAAGCATCCCCAGATCGTATAGATTTAAGTTTGTTTAAATAATAGTTCAGGGGTAGGTTGAGGCCACAATGGGGGATCAATTTTTACATAGGAATATATAGAGAAAATCTTTAAAAATTATTAAAATTAAAAAAATAATATAAGTTTTCGGTCCAAAACTCAGTACTTAGTGTGAAAGCACAGGTTATGCAGATTTAAGTTTGATGAAACCATGTTTCCCTAGAGAAAAGTGGGGCCATGAAATGGGGGAGTATATAGGAATAGAGAAAAATCTTCTTACAGGTACAACAATAAAAGGGGCTTGGTATTTACCAAATAAAGAGATGGATAAAAATTGGCAGATTTTCAATTTTTTTTAGCAAGATCTACTGTACTTAGTTGTCAAGATATTTTGAAACTGTAATGCTAATTTGATCAGAATTAAGGCAATTGTTGCTCAGTTGAGCGATGTGGCCCCTGGGCCTCTTGTTTTAGAAGTAATACCAATATTCATATAAAAATTAATGAAAAGCTTCAGAAAGGTATCGTCGCAATTTATTTAGAATAACCATTTTTTTATTGTATAAGAGACACATGGTGGGGCTTCATTTATATCAATAGTAAAATTACCAAAAATACACCTTGGACCCCAATGCTCTTACAGACATGTAAGTGCTCTAACCCATTGCGCTTCAATGTTAGGTAACATTATTTGGGGGGTAAATATTTAATTAATATTCAATATACTTTATTGTTTAAATTATCTCAATAGGAAGTATACATCACAATATGCAGGTGTCCTGCGCCACCTTAAAGCTGTTATTTACCTAATAAAATAGTGCAAGTGGATTTGAAGAATAGCTGGTCATAAAAATACATGCATGTTACATATAACTGATCTTTGTCTGAAGTTACGTACACAACACAGGTCTGCATGTCTCATTAGCGGGTACTAGTTTTACCCAGCTCTTCGATTAGATGGGTTCACGTGTATACATACATACATGTATGTGTTTTCCATATGCAGAAAAGGATTAGTTAAGATCAGCTAAAGGAATTCATTATTGTGTTTTAATTGGATTATCATTATGATGTTGACCAATATAGGTAAGCATAATACATGTAGTAGCAGTAGCACAATATAATGAGATGCCAGCATACATAAGTTCTACTTTCACTTTCTAAACGTGATCTCCCTTTGAAAGCATACTGTATCATCATCTTTTAATATTTAAATAAGCTTATCATCATTACCTATCCTATTGCATTTGTAAAGTTTCTGTCATTTTAATTGCAAAAGTTATTTTTTCATTTGTCAGACTTGCACTATTGAGTTGACCCCCATATTGACCCTGTATAAACAATTTCGTATTAAATTTGGGTATTACATATTGTAAGTAAGTGTAGACACTTATCATTTTTATATGAGTTATAATAGAAAGGAAGGAGTATTTCTTTCTTAATGTATTATGATGCATCAAATACAATTTAGGTCATGACCTTATGGGACTGTTCTGACCCCACGTAACAGGAAAATACAAAATATCTTCTAATGTCATTATGATGCATCAGATGGTGTAAAGTACATTAATGACCCCCAGGTGTTGTCTTTAACCCCCCCCCCCCCACCCCCCCCCCGCCTTTATGAAATAGGAAATGATGATACACTGTATATTTTGTGAACTTCTGAGATATCTGAGATCCTCATCCCTAAACCATATAATTTATTCTTGCTCTTTGTGTCATTGCACATAAAATTGTATATAGATTATGCCCCCTTGGAGACACTCTGACATTCTAGAACTAGAAATAATATAATATTTTATCTTATTCATATGTAGTGTTTGATCCATGTGGGTAATTCCTAGCTGAATGATGACACTGCTTTGTTTAGAAGACTTTACAATATTGCCTCAAATAGGCGAATACACATGCATATAACATTTTGTTTATAAATCTTAAAAATTGAATAAAGCAATTTCCAAAATGTTAATGTGCATCAGGAGAGAAAAAGCAATCAAGAAATGATTTAAGATTTGATACTGTACACATGTATACGTAAGAATGTATTAAGAAGACTGAATCTTTAGAACCAGGTAAGATTGGGGGGGGGGGGTGAATGTGGAGTATAAACATTCATAATTTGAATCATTTATAATTGTTATAATTTTAACTTGTCAATGAATACTAGTTATTGATCCCAAGGTAGAAATATGACCTCTGTTCATATCTCGATAGATCATTTGTCAATTATGCAAGGTGTAATGTAATTTTGTTTTAAAATTATATTTTGATTTTAATAGATCATTCCACAATTAAAGGGGGGGAACAGTTTATATTTGAGTTTGTTTGGGGGTGGGGTTCCAAGTCATATATTTGACAATTTTTTAATGTAATTTAAAATATTAAGACTAAGCCATACTACAGTCATGAACATGAATAGTATAGAACAAAACACAAAATAATACATGTATATATGCGTTGGAAGTATTACAAAACATACATGATTGATCTATATCTGCATGGGTTCTTAAATTAAATCATATATCATGTACATATCATATTATTGTTTCTTTGTTCAAGGCATTTCAGATGGTATGTAGGTCATGATCCCAAGTGCTCTTCCTGAAATTATCAAATATCATAAAAACCATTGAGATCCCCACCTTAATCCAAAGATATTATTCCTCCTTAGGTCATGGCGCATTAGATCATTATGGCATGTAAGTCATGACCCTGAGGGGTCACCCTGACCCCCTTAGAATCAGAAATTGTCAATTATCTTTAAATTATTGATGTTTGATGATCCTATCTCTATTTAATCTTTATCATTAAGTCTCCCGAATGAAATTTGGAGACCTATTGTTTTTGTAGAGTTCTTAATACATGTATTATTATTCTTCATCTTCTTCTTTTTCTTCTTTCCCGCTCTGTTTCTCAGAGATGGCTGAACAGAATGTACAAAACTCTAAGATATGATAGGCCTACCAAGATATCTAGTTGTGCACCCTGGTTTGATTTTTCTCATTTTTGGGTTAGACAACCACTTTTCGGGGAGGGGGGGGGGGGGTCAAAAGGGTGTTGGGTCTAACATTGAACCTTGTAGGAAGAATTGTAGACTCTATTGTAAATGGTAACTTGAAAATGGATAAAGATAATAATACTAGTATAGGGTTTTCATGATCATATATTGCCTGTTACTGGCAATATATAGGGTTTGTTAGATCTGACCCCTGGGGTCATCCCCACCCCCAGGAATTTGAAATTACCATATATCTCAGAAATTGTTATAATCATGACCCCTAAACCATATATATTCATGTTTCTGATGTCAAGGGGCATCAAATGTTATGTAGGTCATGGGCCCTGTGGGTGGTCCTGACCCCCTCAGACAGCAAGTCCCTTAATATCTTAAAAAACAGTTGAGATCCCCACCCTTAAACCATATATATTCTTGTTTCTTGTGTCAAGGGTCATCAAACGGTATATAGGTCATGGGCCCCGGGGGTGGTCATGACCCCCCTCGAAAAGGAAGTGCATTAATTTCTCGAAAATGGTTGAGATCCCCACCCCTTAACCATATATATTCTTGATCCTTAAAGGGCATCAAAAGGTATGTAGGTAATGGGCCTCAGGGTTAAATTTAATTTTTCAAAACCGTAATGCACATCTATGGAACAGTTCCTATCATAGCCCAAGATATGATCTGTCTATCCATTAAATCATAAAAGGAGTACTAGAATCTATGTTTTTTTTTAAGTGATAAACATCAATTTTCTGCTACATTTTGACTCCCTGGATAAATTTAGATTTTTAAAACCTTACTGCACACCTGCCGACAAAAAAGAGGGAAAGAAAGAAAAAACATCGTACCCAATTTTTGTGCATCGGTGAGCTCGAAGAAATGGGCCAGTGACACAAAATTTAATAGGGCCCAATTTCAAGCTATAGTCTACAAATCCTGAAAATTTCATAGTCATATCTCTAAAAGTTTCTGAGATCACCTCTGCACAAAATAGGTCTTAAAAAATACAAAACAGCCGATACGTCGGTACTCCAGGAAATGACGACAGTAAAATTATCAAAAATGTATAAACTTTACATTAAGTTTCATCGTCTTGAAAAAATGGCCAAAATCGGTCTAATATAATAGTTTTCGAGAAATTGCGTGCACAAAATTTATGGGAAAAAAAGGAAAAGAAACAGTACAAAAACAATAAGGTCTTCCGTTGGAAACGGGAGACCTTAACTAGAGCAAACCTCGTTGCAAAACAATGAGTGGGTCTTCTGTTAATGTCGAAAGTAAAACTATAAGTTCTCAAAGAAGCAAAGTTCTTAAACTAATAACATTAGTAACTGAAATAAAAAGAAAAGAAAATCGAATAATTCATTTTTTTTTGGTCACGTGACAATGAGCTGGCAAGACGCGTCTTACTTAGCTTCGTAGTCTTTTGACAATTTTACCGATTTTTCGGTTTTCCTGAACATTTCTTTTCTTTCTACATGGAATGGATGTGTTCATGACTGTGTATATATGTGTTTTCTTTATTTTGGTATTTGGATTTATTATCTTTGGAATTACCTTTGTGTATTATAGTTTGAACTGTAAATACCTGGTGAGTAATTATCACTAACAGCAAGCGTCGATTTAAATCTCCGTCATGGCTGGTCAAACCGATTACACGGACGACTGAACAATCAAACCGTTATACTTGAAAGACTCAGACATTCAGTGTAAAGATAACGGTAGAGTAACAGATTTTGACTTGATGGAGAGCGTGACAAAAAAACATAGGAAACTCGCTGCATTGTTTACAGCAAGATCACAACCTTTGGCGCTTCTATCTCAAGGATAGAAGCAGAAGAGAAAAATTACTTTCCAATGGAATTAAATAATGTTTCAATTTCATTCTTTGATACTAATCCAAACTCGAAACAACGCTCAAGATCCGCATATGTGGATTACCGCTTTCGGTGGATGACTCCGCTGTATCTGAGCTGCTAGACAAGCTTGGGTGTGTTGCTAAGAGCAAAATATTTTATGAAAGTATACGGCATCCAGTCAGCAACAAGATGACAAGTGTTCTGAATGGGAACCGTTTTCTTTACATAGAACCGCTACCTATCGGCAAATCTTTGCCTAGGGTCAACTCTTGTGGAGGTCTCAGGTGCTTAATCTTTCACTACGGGCAACCTAAGGTTGTAAAGCATCTTATTTGCACAAATTGCTGGGCTACCGACCATACAAGAAAAAACTGTAAAAGATCAGGTCATACCCCGGGAGATCGCAAGTGCGATTCTTACGAGGTTCAACAAATTATCATTGCCTTTAACGGTGAAGATAATGTCCTTTCCATATTTTTTTCAATGTGAGATGACCCTTTATGGCGTTTCACATAAGTCAGCGGAACATGCGTTCCAATTCACTAAAGCAGTGAGATGTGGTGACCAAAATGCGGCTGCTCAAATACAGAGCGCCACAGATGCACTGTCAGATAAGCGGATCGGCGACAAAGTGAAAACTAATGAGTAGTGGAACAACACGTGCGAAAAGGTAATGACGGAAGTTGTTGAAAATAAATGTGTGCAGGTCGAAAGATTTCGTGAGAAATTGCGCTCTTCTAACAAACATGCTATTTTTGTTGAATCTACATACAATGATACATTGGGTTCCGGGCTTGACAGGGTTGGCACTGAAAACACTAAACAAGTTGCGTGGCCGGGGAAAAATTTGCTAGGCAAAATCATTGCTAAAGTTGCAAAAAAATCCAGAAAGAGGAAAAAAAGTGAGCAGTGGAGCCGACCGAAACAAAATCAGCAACCGAAGGAGAGCTCTAACAACGTGACATAGGGAAAATGCTGAAGGACATGCGTGCACAGTCAGACTACAATTCCTTCTCCGGATGGGACTCTTCCGATTCCGAATCCGAATCTGACGCACAAAGCCTACGGGCGCCTGTAAAGTGCGAAACGAAATCGAAACGAAACGAAACGAAATCGAACGAAACGAAACGAAACCAATCGAAACGAAACGAAACCAATCGAGACGAAACGATATCAAACGAAACGAAACCAAAAATCGAAACGAAACGGAATTTAAACAAAACTAATATCATTTTTGACTACATAAAAGTGAAAATAAATTCATTGAAATAAATTTTTGAACCATAAAATATAACTACCTGAGTGTATGTTTCAGATTGCATCTGTAAATTTTTAAGCCGATTATCCGAAATTTGCAAAAGTTATATAATTGTGTAAATAAGTGATGTACATTCCTATACCTTTTAATGTTTCTAATTTGTTTCATTAAATGATATTCAGACGTTTAGAGAGAGAGAGAGAGAGAGAGAGAGAGAGAGAGAGAGAGAGAGAGAGAGAGAGAGATGCCTTAAAACTTATCAGCGACATCACATAGCAAAGTATATACGCTAGTTTTGGGAGAGAGAGAAAGAAAAAGAGAGGTAGAGATATGACGATGATACTGAAGGGGACATTCTAACATCAATTTTCTTTCTATCTATTTGAAATATTGTAAAAATGAAACGATCGAATACAATGTGATGTAGAACATACTGGTTGGTTACCAGTTTCTAACATATAATAAGAATTGTTGTAATATGTATAGCATGAATTTGGACGTCGTAATTTGACAAAATTAACTTGCAATATAAAGATGATTATACTGTAAACGTATTAAAAAACTGTCTTTTCCCCTTTGGCTATGTATTCTATTTTGCGTTTTTGGCGGAAAACGGCGTCCGCAAAATCAAGTACATTGTCAAATGTAAAATATATAAGTAGATAAAAAGGTAAATTCAGAAATGCGCTAATCCAAATTCATGCTAACTTGTTGAAAAATTATATTCCGCCAAATATTGTACACCCTAAATATAGTGCGTTTACAGTATTTACGGAGACATTCCAACTACACGATTTTTTTCATATCGATATAAAATATTGTAAAAATGATTCAAATACATTGTGCGTGCGTGTGAAGGGGGGGGGGGGGGGGGCTGAAAGAGGGGATCATGTTTGATTTAGGGTAAAACACAGGTAAGAAACCTCTTTATATTGCACGTTAATTTTGTCAAATACGACGTCCAAATTCATGATATACTTTCTTATCATATGTTAGAAACTGGTAACCAACCAGTATGCTATAAATCACATTGTATTCGATCGTTTCATTTTTACAATATTTCAAATCGATAGAAAGAAAATTGTTGTTAGAATGTCCCCTTCAGTATCATCATCAAATCTCTACCTCTCTCTTTCTTTCTCTCTCTCCCAAAACTTGCGTATATACTCTGCTATGTGATGTCGCTGATAAGTTTTAAGCTCTCTCTCTCTCTCTCTCTCTCTCTAATCGTCTGAATATCATTTAATGAAACAAATTAGAAACATTAAAAGGTATAGGAATGTACACCACTTATTTACACAATTATATAATTTTTGCAAATTTCGGATAATCGGCTTAAAAATTTACAGCAGCAATCTGAAACATACAGGTAGTTATATTTTATGGTTCAAAAATTTATTTCAATGAATTTATTTTCACTTTTATGTAGTCAAAAATAATATTAGTTTTGTTTAAATTCCGTTTCGTTTCGTTTCGATTTTTGGTTTCGTTTCGTTTGATTTCGTTTCGTTTCGATTGGTTTCGTTTCGTTTCGATTGGTTTCGTTTCGTTTCGTTCGATTTCGTTTCGTTTCGTTTCGTTTCGATTTCGTTTCGCACTTTACAGGCGCCCCAAAGCCTACATGGATAAACCCGACCGAACATGGACATGATTCTGATAGGACAACGAACGACAAATGGACGGTATATTACCCCAATAATATAGTTTACCTTTTAAATGGAAAATCTGCAAATCTATTATCAGTAAATGTAAGTTGAATACTGATAAAAAAAAAATGTTATACATGGCTAAATGAGTTAAAAACAGATATCATTTTTTTGCAAGAAACACATTTTATTGAAAAAAATGAAAAAAAGTATAATTTTGGATGGAAGGGTAAATCATTCCACGCTTTTAGCGATTCTATCTATAGTAGAGGAGTGTCTATTCTTTATAAAGAAAATATCGATGTGCAAGTTAACAATGTAAATAGGTCCAATGACTGTAGAAAATTACTGCTGAATTTGGAGATGAATGAATATAAATTCACCGTGGTTAATATTTATGCGCCAAACGATAATCAAAACAGAATTGATTTCTTTAAAAAGCTTTTAAGTTTTATAAATAAACATAAGGATAGTGATAATGTATTATTATGTGGGGATTTTAATTGTCGTTTAGATAATGAACAATATAAAAGTTCACGTTTTTTAAATAACTTGATTAAACAATTAGATATTTTTGATGTTTGGAAAAATATGCATCCAGATATTAAAGGTTTTACTTGGTGTAATGCCAGGGATGTTCCTACAAGAAGAATAGACTATGTATTCATAAGTAATAATTTTGTTCCAAGAATAGAAAACATTATATTAAGAACAAGAGGCCAATTGGCCTTAACGGTCACCTGAGTAGCATATATCCAATACACAAACTTGTCATGGAGCCTCATATATGCATCTAATTAATTAGGTTTCATACTGGAGTAGAAAAATTATAAATTTGTAATGACAACCACATTTAATTCAAAAAGAATTGTGAAACCTATAATTTTGGTGAAAAACTAAAAGATATGGTCTACAAAATAATGAATTCAGTTTTCCTTTCAGGTGTGTGGGAGTAAAGAAGATAATTTTTTAACGTTATATGCATTAACATCTATACATCCATACCCCAGGGGACATGAAAATTAAAAGTAGAGGACTTCCTGGTAAACATAATTATTAGTCATTTTTTTTTATACAGATGTGTGAGAATAGAGAAGATTTTTAAACATTATATGCATTAACACTTTATTGCCATATTGCGCCCCCCCCCCCTCATGTCCTGAACCCCTGACCCAGGGGCTATGAATTTCACAATTTAGGTAAAGGAAATTGTGGATATCATAATCATGTATTCAGTTTTTTGCCCACATGTGTGGGAGTAGAGAAGAAGATTTTTTAAGATTTAAATCATTTTTACTATATGGCCATATTGGCCCCACCCTAGAGCCTGAACCCCTGACCCAGGGGTCATGAATTTCACAATTAAGGTAGAGGGCTTCATGGACATCATAACCATGCATTTAGTTTTTAACAAATATATATGGGAGTAGAGAAGAAGATTTTCTAAGATTTAATACATTTTTACTATTTGGCCATATCGGCCCCACCCTAGAGCCTGAACCCCTGACCAAGGGGTCATGAATTTCACAATTTAGGTAGAGGGCTTCATGGACATCATAATCATGCATTTAGTATTTAACAAATATATATGAGAGTAGAGAAGAAGATTTTCTAAGATTTAATACATTTTTACTATATGGCCATATTAGCCCCACCCTAGAGCCCGAACCCCTGACCCAGGGGTCATGAATTTCACAATTTAGGTAGAGGGCTTCATGGACATCATTATCATGCATTTAGTTTTTAACAAATATATATGATTTTAGAGAAGAAGATTTTCTAAGATTTAATACATTTTTACTATTTGGCCATATTGGCCCCACCCTAGAGCCTGAACCCCTGACCCAGGGGTCATGAATTTCACAATTTAGGAAGAGGGCTTCATGGACATCATAATCATGCATTTAGTTTTGAACAAATATATATGGTAGTAGAGAAGAAGATTTTCTAAGATTTAATACATTTTTAATATATGGCCATATTGGCCCCACCCTAGAGCCAGAACCCCTGACCCAGGGGCCATAAATTTCACAATTTTGGTAGAGGGCCTCATGGACATCATAACCATGCATTCATTTTTTTCCTCACATGTGTGGAAGTAGAGAAGAAGATTTTTGAAAATTTGGCTTTTTTTGCATATTTGGCCCCGCCCGTGGCACCCCAGGGGTGGTAGAGCCATAAATTTCACAATTTAGATTCTTCTTACCATAGAGATGCTTCACACCAAAAATGGTAACGATTGACCTGGTAGTTTTCAAGAAGAAGTTAAAAATGTAAAATTGTTAACGCACGACGCACGACGCACGACGACGGACGAAGACCAATTGCATTAGGTCACCTGAGTGACTCAGGTGACCTAATAATCCTAGGAACGCATTCGGTTAAACGAATGAGTGACCATAGATTTTTTAAATTTACGCTCAAGATTATAAACAACAAGCATTCTGAGAGTATTGCATAAGCAATACACGTCCCCGACCGGTTTGTAGAAATTTATTTGATACACACCGAGCCCGATAACGAACCCGAACATTAAAAAATTTGAATATAAAAAATTAATTTTCTCAAAAATATATCAACCAGACGCTACAAAAGTGTAAACTTGATCTGTAGTTTGATTTTGAAGCTGCTCAGCAAGTTTCATATCATTTGTCAAACCCATAAAGAAAAAAAACAATGGAAAACTGAAGTGGGACAGACAGACGGACGGACGGACGGACGGACAGACAGACAGACGGACGGACGGACGGACGGACAGACGGACTGACGGACGCAGAGGAAAGCTATAGTCCGTCCCCTCCGGTGAAACCGGTAGGGGACTAATAACAGAGGTCCAGGGTATTGGAAATTGAATGTATCATATTGCGAAAATGAAGAATACAAAAGTAACATTAGAAATATTGTTCGAACCTTAGATAACTCGTTAGGTGCAATCGGCAGATGGGAGTCTATACGTGATAATATAAAATGAATTGAAAGGAAAATCGACGCACTAGAAACGGGTCCGACTGAACAATTTAACTACGCTGAACTGAAATCACTCGAACCTAGATTAAATTTACTTTATGATGAAAAAATAAAAGGAACACAGATAAGATAAAAAGCGAGATGGATTGAAAACGGTGAACAAATTCCAAGTATTTTCTGAATTTAGAAAAACATCATCAAACTTTGAATGTTATTAGATAACTTAAGTCACACACCGGTGAAACGCTAAACAAAACAAACTATATGATAGGGGAAATGGTAAATTTCTATACAAGTCTATATTCTTCTAAAAACATTCCTAATGAAAATATTATTGAATATTTATCAAATATAGATGTTCTAGAAATAAACGCTGATGATAGAAAGATGTTAAATAAATTCCCGTCATACGAAGAATGTAAAGACGCAGTATTTCAAATGAAAAAAAGATAAGTCTCCTGGCTTTGATGGTATATCTAGCGAATTTTATCAAATGTTCTGGTCGGATATTGGGCCATTATTCTATGCAGCTTTACAGGAAATATATATGATCAGGAGGAATTAACAAGTACCCACAAATTATTCATAGTATCTCTTTTGTTTAAGAAGAGTGAAAGAAACCTATTAAAAAATTACAGGCCGATTAGTCTCACCAACATTGACTATAAAATTATTGCATTTGTATTTGCCAAAAGATTGCAAAATGTTTTATCAGATATAATTAATGAAAACCAAACGGCTTATGTGAAAGGAAGATATATAGGGGAAAACGCTAGGCTTATTCTAGATATTTTTGACTATTGTAATGCAGAAAATGAAGATGGTATACTACTAAGTGTTAGAAAAAATACAATGTTGGTAAAAAATTTATGAAATGGGTGGAAATTTTATATAGGAATCCAACATTTAAAATGAAAAATAATGGTTGGCTATCTAAAACATGTAATATGTCACGTGGCATTAGACAGGTTTGTCCTATATCGGCACTCTTATATCTCTTTGTAGCTGAAATTTAAGCAATGAAAATTAAAAGTGATCCTAACATAAAAGGTATTAACATAAACTCAAATGAAATTAAAAGTATTCAGCAGACGATTTGACAATAACTGTAAGAGATGATATTTCTTTTATAAACACTTTGAAAATAGTACACGAGTTCTGTGATCACGCAGGATCCAAAATAAATGTTAGTAAAACGGAATTTTTATTGTTTGCTAGACTAAAAACACATTAACGGAAATTAATGGAATTAAAGTAGCTGAAAATGCTGTAAAGTGTCTTGATATATATATAGGACATGACAAAGAGGAATGTTACAACAAAAACTGGATGAAAATATATAATGATATGGAAAAACTGTTTGTATCATGGAAACGCAGAAAATTAACATTATTCGGAAAGACTTGCATAATTGACACACTAGCTATATCAAAACTTATATACGTAGCGTCTATTTTATGCCTCCCAGGGAAGGAATTCTTAAAGAAAATTCAACGTCTCACATTTAATTTCATATGGAATAAATCAGAAAGAATAAAACGCAATACTCTTATCGGCAATGTAAGAAATGGTGGTCTGGGTTTCATTGATGTAGAAAGTAAACTCAAAGCTTTAAAAGCGGCCTGGTTACCAAGAATATTGAAATCAAAAGGATTTCTGTATAATATACTAAACGGTCTTTGTTACAAATATAATATAGATGTGATGTATGTTTTGCAATTTTCGAGTAACGTAGATAATCTAAAATTTCCACTATTTTATAAAGAAATACTTTGTGCTCTAAATGAATGTAAAATTTCCCGATTAGATGTAATGTCAAATGTCGATATACTACGACAGCCGGTGTAATGAAGAATAATGACCCCCATAGAATAACCGGGGGTCATTTTTCGACGTAGAATAATGACCCCCCCCCCCCCCCTAGCTGAAGAATAATTGGATTTTTCTGAAGAAAAAAGACCCAGGGGTTATTTTTTTCACGTTAAACGTGAAGAAAAATGACCCCCAGAGAAAAATGACCCCCCCCCCCCCGTAAACATGAATAGAAATTGGTTACTCCGTATCCAAGATATTACTTTGAAATTACTTAATTTTTTTTACTCTGTTCAACTGATTTTGAAGTAATAAACATTGAACTTGTAAATAAAACGCTGCATGCTGTTTTTCATATCCGTAGCAAGCACACACAAAACACTCTTACATTGCCACAAATTGATTGTTAACAGTTACGGCCGTTCACCACTACTGGCGTAATGGCTGCCGTCAGTGCCTACTAACTTCAGCTTGGTTATAATGCATAACAGTGGAGTAAACTTTTCATAATTTTGGTTTCATCATTAATTCTGGCGAAAGACGAAAGTGCTTAGTTGCGAAGGCGAAGAAGTGATACTACTATCGCTCCGTCGCCTTCGCAACTTCGCATTCTCGCCTTAAAATCTTCGCACTTTTGCCTTTTTAGTTCACCGAGACGAAGTCAACTTCATCAAACTTGCATGGATGATGCATCTGGACCTACTGAATCTGGTTCCTAATTTTCAAATGCTGGAGGAGGTTAAGATTTTTAGAGCAGGTTAAAGTTTTTGTTGCAGGTGCCCCTTGATAGCAATATCTAAGTTACTGCTAGTCCGTACTTCACTAAACTTGCATGGATGGCGCGTCTTATGTTACTGATGCACCTGACAGGCTTCAATGCTGAATCTGAGCCATAGGTTTATGATTCTTGATGAGGGTTAGGTTTTTGGAACAGGTCACATGTTTGTAGATGATAGCTTGCATAGATGATTTAACTATGTTATATACGAAACGCAGAGGTAAGGTTGCTTCAGATGCAGATCCTGATCTCCATAATCAGGGATGCTAAAGAAATCTCCTACCTCACTAAACCTGCTTGATAGATGTTGTGGTTGTTGTTAAATGATATAACATGATTCCTATAATATAGTATTTTGTTATACTTTCATGTTAAATACTGAAATCTGATTTGTTAAGACGCAGTTAATAATATTTACTATTACCCTCAGCGTTAGCAACGCACTTGGCAACGGGTAACATTAAAAAATGTTACATGCGCGAAAATTATGCGCGTACGGTTCGCTGTAGAATTCACGTTATTCCTATATAAAAGCAGTAAAATTTTCTTAAAAATTTAAAAAAAGACATTCAGTATAACAAAATAAATAGTGCCTGTTTGGGAGGATAACAGTTGAAATTGACACCCCTCGAAAACCATTGTCAACCTCCGCTTCGCGTCGGTTGACAATGGTTTTCTCGGGGTGTCAATTTCAACTGTTACCCTCCCAAACAGGCACTATTTATATAGTATGATATGAAACACTATTGTTTAATATGATACAATATAATACCATATGTAATATTGTAAAACGTTATATGATACGATATGATATTGTATCATTTTTTTTAATTTTATGATATGATTTTGTATCATGATATGGTTATGTATAGTGTTGTATATTATCATACAATATTGAATAATATTATATTGTATTATAAATTTATTATTTATTCACATAATTCTTTGACATATGATATTGCAATATATAATATTGTATCCTATGATATAATATTATATATTCTATGATATTGTTTCATACAGAATTGTATAATATGATATTGGTTTCTGTAATATAGATTTATATCATATGAAATTGTATATATGATATTGTATTATTATAAAATATCGTATCATACGATTTTTTATAATATGATATTGGTTTATATGATATGTTATCATATGACATGAAATTGTATTATATGATGCTGTTATATATATTATTGTATCATATATTACAATATGTATAATATAATTGTATTATGTAATATTATACTTTATCCCATGATATTGTATCATTTGATATGATACAATGTTTTATAAAATTATATTGTATCATATGATACAATATCATATTATGTATCAAATATGATACAGTATCATACAATACAATATCATACAATATTATACAATATAATATCATTTGTTTCAATGTTATGATGACTTATTGCAATTTGATATTGTTTCATTTAATACTTTATTGTATTATGTTTATGACAATATTGAATAACACAATACAATGTCATATCATACGTTACAATATCATATCTCACTATTTTTTAAAGTATTTTATTGTATTATATAATATATATTGTAAGTATGATAGGATTCAATTTTAATATTATATTGTAGTATATTATATATAATATTATTGTATTGATAAACGTATGAACATATGATTATCATACAATTTTTTAACAGATGATATACGATATTGTGTCTAAACAGAATCCATGAATATCCAAGATTATTAAGGATGATTTTTATATAATATGATAAAGTGGTCTCATTAATGGGGTGCCTCATAAAGGTGATGCCTCGTCTCGGTGAGCTTTGTAATTTGTGCTTACCTATGTTTTTTAATTGCGGAGCTCTCTATCGTTTGAAGGGGTCCGAGGCATATTTTGGAAATTTTATTTTTATAAAATTAATAAAATTAAATTATCCAGGGGGATAGGGTCCGGACCTCCTCTCCCCTTTTACTGCGTGAAATTATTCATTTTGAATTTTCCAGGGGGACGGACCCCGTCTCCCCCTCTAGATCCATGCATGAGCAAGGAGTGTCGCATAATGAAATTAGAATGTTACTGTGTTTGGTCCACGGTAAACCGACGGCTGGTACATATAAGCGACAGGAGTCTGGAAGTGCATATGTACACATTATGGCGCACATTACATTTTATGTGGAGTATATAATGATTAGGCATGGCCAGCACTAGTAAACATATATGTCACATGTACACATTAAAATATTTATAAACATTCATAGTAAGCACGATGGCCTAGCACATGCGCACCAATAATAGCATTGATTAATTGGAAAACCGTGGCGAATACGGTGCCTGCTTTAAATTCTATGTAATCGACCGAGACTTGCGGAATGCAATCAAAAAAGGCGATCGAAAGTGCGAAGATGCGAAGGCCAGAGTGCGAAGTAGGGAAGGAGCGATAGTAATATCGCTCCTTCACCTTCGAAGCTTTGCATTTTAGGCATCACATCTTCGCGCTTCGTCGTCGCTTCTTTTGCTCCATCGCCTTTGAAACTTCGCATCTTCGTCCTAAGGTCGAAGTGGCCATATCGGAACACCATAGATATATGTAAATGTAATTGTTAAAGGGGAATGGTCACGATTTTGGTCAAATTCTATTTTTCTGTTGTCATTATTTACAATGCTTTATGAAAGCATTTCTACTGATCAAATGAAATTTGAGGGTCAGTTGTAATGTTGTAAGCAAGATACAAGGCTCGCAATTCTTTGTCATGTACACAATGCTCGTGCCCAGTTGTTGTTTACATAGGTTCAATATACCGGTAAAAATCTTTTTCAAGTTGATTTGTCGATATTCTTATTCATTTTAAGCATATAAATTAACAGTTTCTTACGTTTAACACATTCATTAGGTCTAGAATTGGAATTTTCGCTTCAATATTCAAAATGTAAAGAAAAGCTTTGTTTACATAGCAAAGAATTGCGAGCTCTGTAACTTGCTTGTAACTCAACGAATGACACTCAAATTTTGGTTGCCAAATTAAAATGCCTTAGTGAAGCATTGTGAACATTAAAATCGGAAAAATAATTTTTGACTAAAATAGTGACCATGCTCCTTTAAGATGACAACCATACCCCGATGCAATACGTCAATATTTTGTTATAACTGAAGGATTTTTATTTTCTAAGATATAACCCTTCTTTCACTTTAAGTTTGTTTGAATATGAATTATAATTTCTGATATTTTCTGTAAACTGCATCAGTAAAAATTACAATAGTGTAAAGACTATTTCACAAATAATAAAAAAAATATACTGAAAAACTTTAATCTACAAAGGGGTCATTATTCTACAGGGGTCACTTTTCTTCATGTGGAGTGTGCTCATTTTTATGAAAATGACACTTATTCTTCAGGCAAAGGGGTCATTTTTTCGACGTAGAATAATGACCGGGGGGTCATTTTTCTGCGTAGAGTAATGACCGGGGGGTCATTATTCTACGTCGAAAAATGACCCCCGGTCATTATTCTACGGGGGTCATTTTTCTTCATTACACCGGCAGAGGCGGATCCAGCAATTTGGAAAAGGGGGGGGGGTTCCATTTAATGAAAATCAATATGTGCAAAATTCATCATTTGTCAATAAACAAGGACTTTTTGAACGTTTTCAGTGCGTTATACAACTGTATTTAATTAATAAACATTTATCTCATCACTATCCTACATGTATCTATTTCACATCTATTTCAACATCAGAGTGCTCTGCATTATTGAGCGTTTTGGCGTTCTGATTTAGGTAAGGAGGATATGCATAATATCTAGCCTTAAGAAACCTAAGTTTCCAGCAATGAGAAAGTGCGTCTATGCTTGATAGAAAAGAAACACTAAGAAACAAAAAATAACTCAGACTAATTGCGACAAACTATTACAAAAATGGATATTTTGGTAATTTCTTTTATGTCTTTGATGTTTTTAAATTCTGAACTATTTATCAATTTTGATTTCTATCGATTGCCTTCTTAAATAAAGGTCTAAATGATAGGATATGACAAAAGAATGGGGATAATTTATCTGCTGAAAAGATGGTACGTGTTTAATACAATGGTAAAAGCAAATGTCGTCCCAGGGAACTTGATGTGACCTCTGTAATGAGTGAGCTAACATCATCCGGCAGTAGTACAGATGCGATCTTATATAGAAAAGTTTTGAAAAGTTGTGCATTTTCATAATGGTTAACTCCTTACACGGTATTTTTGTAACAGAATTTCCGATTCTTGGAAACAAAACAATACGAAATTCTTTAAATAAGCAATTTTAAAAGCATTTATTTGAGATAATTACAGTATTTCTATTATAAGTGGGAAAAATTGCCTTTAGATAGGCATTAGACGTTTTAAAAAAAATTCATATGTCCCAGAGAAAGGGGGGGGGGGGGTTCCGACCCCCGGATCTCTGGATCCGTCAACGAGCCGATATGGAACAATTGTAATATGCGATACAAAGGAAATGTATTATTTTTTGAAAATTGGGTTAAGAGTAGCATCCTATTTGTAAAAGATATACTGGTTGATAATGGAAAAATTCGAACTTTAGAAAGTTTTACCAATGTTTTGGAAGATAAATCTAATTGGTTATGTGAATATAAGACTATTACATGTATTTCTGTGTTAAAATCTGTGGTGAGAAAATATGATTTTGCAAATACAAATTTTGTGGATAAGAAAATTGGTTTAGATTTTTATTTTCAAACTGGCTATGATAACTTGTATGGAAAAAAATGTCATTTTTTTTTACAAAATTTTTATAAAGATGAAGTTTACAAAACCTTGCTACCAGACAAGACTATCAAAGGAGTTTGAAATTCACGATACTCAACAATGGGGAAAATATATGTCTGTAAAATTTTAGATGTTGAAGATAAATAATTATCTGAATTCAATTACCGACTGCTTAATAATATACTGTGTGATAATGCATATTTATGTAAATGGAAGGTAGATGTGAAACCAGAGTGCAGGATGTGTAACAATATGGAAACAAGTAAACATTTGATTTATGAATGTAAAAATGTGCTACTGATATGGAGGTTATTAAGCGAATTTCTTTCTTTTGATGTTAAATGGAAACAGATTATTATAGGTTTTTACTTAGAAAACAATAGAAAAACTGCAACATTAAATTTTGTAATATCCTTAATAGCACTGAGAATATATAAGTATAAAATGTATTGAAGATTAGAAACGATAGATGAAAACGAAGAAGGTCTTAAGGCACATATCAAATCATCTCTGTTAAATTATGCATCTGTTTTACGTTTGAAATACAAATCTAGAGCAAGTTATATCACTGATTTTGCTCGTATGTTGTAAAAATATTACAATATGTAAACTTATATTATATATAATTATACATTTATAGATAAAGTATATACTGAGAGGAAACCAGTCCTCCAGTAGCGCTGTCTATAGGGTATGTGAATGAACTGTAACAAAGAAGTGGTGATCCCTATAGACAGCATATATCTACGTGTTTTGTTAGAATTCTTCAAATTTATTTACTCGGATTTATATATATATGAGTTTTATGATAAACCCTATTATTATTAAGGTCTTCCGTTTCCAACGGAAGACCTTATAGAGATTGTAATGTTTTTTTATTAAGGTCTTCCGTTTCCAACGGAAGACCTTATTGTTTTCGTTCGGTTTCTTTTTCCCTATACTTCTTATTATTAGGGTCTTCCGTTTTCAACGGAAGACCCTCTTGTTATTCTATTGTTTTTTTTTATTATTATTATTCTTCTTGTTTTTCCTTCTGACTTCTTTTTTGCTTTATATCTCAAAAACTATTCAACCAATTTGCAAGAAATTTTCAGGGATTATTTTAATTTTGTGTCCCTTGAAGCCTTCAAACTTTTAGTCATTAAGTCACTTCCGGTTTCTAGTTACGTCATTTTAAAATTTTTCAAAAAGTGATTTTGTCCAGCACTTTTCTCGTAAACGGTTGTTTATAAAGACTTGAAATTTTCTGTGATTGTAAATCTGCGAATTGACTTATGGCAAATGTACAGAAAAAATTATTTTGTCACTTCCGGTCGAAACCGGAAGTGAAACAAATTTTTCGAAAAAATGAATTTTCTAATCAAATCAAAAACAAATATATGTTTTGTAGAGCTTATTTAGCTGAATCTAACACTGAAAGCCGTTTCAAAATCGGACGATGCATAACAGAGATATCGGGGTTTAAAAATTGATTTTTCCGGAAATTTTGATTCCGCTTCCTTGGTTTAAAAAATAGCGTAATGTTCAAAGTAAAATTAACTCGTACCAAAAATAATTGTTAAGTCGTACTTGAACACATTCGGATTTTTTCTGTTAAGTCGTTCTTGAAATCGGAAATGTTTTTGTTAAGTCGTACTTAAAATCATTCGTATTTTGTTAAGTCGTACCAGGAATAATTCGATTTTTTCATCTTTTTATTTTCGTTACTCTTGTTGTTGGTTTAAGAGCTCTGCTTCTGACAGGAACTTCCAGCTTTACTTCTGACATTAACGGAAGACCCACTCGTTGCTTTGCAACGAGCTTTGCTCTAGTTATTTTTCTTTTTTTTCTTACAAATTTTGTGTACGCGATTTCTCGGAAACTGCTCGACCGATTTACACGAAACTTTCAGATTTGATAGATAGTGATCTGAACCTTATTGGAATTTTTTTTTACCCATGACGTCACTTCCGGTTTTGAGTTATTCACAATTTAATGATTTTCAGAGGGTCTGCTTGTCCAGGGGTAAACTCCTAAACGATTTAAGATATTGAGTTCAAAATTTCAGGGACTGTAGACAGAAGGTTGTAGATCTGACATGTGGTATATATATTTTCCTGTGACCAAAAGCGCCGAAGCTCGCCCGAGCTCAAAAATTACGGTTAAAAAAGCGTCGTGATTTTTCGTGGTTTTCTTTCAATATCTATTTCCTCAATAGTATTTTGTTATAACATGTAGAACAAAAAATCTTTATAAAGTCAAAAGCTTTCATTTGAAATCATGAAAAAGGGGCTGGCCCTTCAAATAAGGGGCTGAGGGGGCTCTAAAGTCTTTTAATGATAACTTTTTACTCTGAAATATTTTGTGATACGTTATAGAAGCAATTATGTTCATTCTAACGTTATGCACCTATACATGGCAATCATTTACTCCTATGTTACGTAATTAGGGGTTTTAAGGGGCCAGAAGTCCAAAACTTTGATCTTCAATATCTCAAAATGGAGGAAAATTTTGATAAGCAATATTGAACAAAAGATGCTCAAAATATTGAGCTAAATAATGTACAACCATTAATTCTTTGTTATGCGGTCCTTAAAGGGAGTTACAGGGTCGGCCCCTAAAACGACCCTTTAAAGAAATCTCGAGAACGGTACAAAATTTGTAATTACTTGTTGAACAAAATGTGTTTGAAATGACAAGAGCTTTCATTTGAAATCAAGAAAATCGGACTGGCCCTTCAAATAAGGGACTGAGGGGGCTCTAAAGTCTTTTAATGATAACTTTTTACTCTGAAATATTTTGTGATACGTTATAGAAGCAATTATGTTCATTCTAACGTTATGCATCTATACATGGCAATCATTTACTCCTATGTTACGTAATTAGGGGTTTTAAGGGGCCAGAAGTCCAAAACTTTGATCTTCAATATCTCAAAATGGAGGAAAATTTTGATGAGCAATATTGAACAAAAGATGCTCAAAATATTGAGCTAAATAATGTACAACCATTAATTCTTTGTTATGCGGTCCTTAAAGGGAGTTACAGGGTCGGCCCCTAAAACGACCCTTTAAAGATATCTCGAGAACGGTACAAAATTTGTAATTACTTGTTGAACAAAATGTGTTTGAAATGACAAGAGCTTTCATTTGAAATCAAGAAAATCGGACTGGCCCTTCAAATAAGGGGCTGAGGGGGCTCTAAAATCTTTTAATGATAACTTTTTACTCTGAAATATTTTGTGATACGTTATAGAAGCAATTATGTTCATTCTAACGTTATGCACCTATACATGGTAATCATTTACTCCTATGTTACGTAATTAGGGGTTTTAAGGGGCCAGAAGTCCAAAACTTTGATCTTCAATATCTCAAAATGGAGGAAAATTTTGATAAGCAATATTGAACAAAAGATGCTCAAAATATTGAGCTAAATAATGTACAACCATTAATTCTTTGTTATGCGGTTCTTAAAGGGAGTTACAGGGTCGGCCCCTAAAACGACCCTTTAAAGATATCTCGAGAACGGTACAAAATTTGTAATAATTGTTGAACAAAATGTGTTTGAAATGACAAGAGCTTTCATTTGAAATCAAGAAAATCGGACTGGCCCTTCAAATAAGGGGCTGAGGGGGCTCTAAAGTCTTTTAATGATAACTTTTTACTCTGAAATATTTTGTGTTACGTTATAGAAGCAATTATGTTCATTCTAACGTTATGCACCTATACATGGCAATCATTTACTCCTATGTTACGTAATTAGGGGTTTTAAGGGACCAGAAGTCCAAAACTTTGATCTTCAATATCTCAAAATGGAGGAAAATTTTGATAAGCAATATTGAACAAAAGATGCTCAAAATATTGAGCTAAATAATGTACAACCATTAATTCTTTGTTATGCGGTCCTTAAAGGGAGTTACAGGGTCGGCCCCTAAAACGACCCTTTAAAGATATCTCGAGAACGGTACAAAATTTGTAATTACTTGTTGAACAAAATGTGTTTGAATTGACACGAGCTTTTATTTGAAATCAAGAAAAGGGGCTGGCCCTTCAAATAAGGGGCTGAGGGGGCTCTAAAATCTTTTAATGATAACTTTTTACTCTGAAATATTTTGTGATACGTTATAGAAGCAATTATGTTCATTCTAACGTTATGCACCTATACATGGTAATCATTTACTCCTATGTTACGTAATTAGGGGTTTTAAGGGGCCAGAAGTCCAAAACTTTGATCTTCAATATCTCAAAATGGAGGAAAATTTTGATAAGCAATATTGAACAAAAGATGCTCAAAATATTGAGCTAAATAATGTACAACCATTAATTCTTTGTTATGCGGTTCTTAAAGGGAGTTACAGGGTCGGCCCCTAAAACGACCCTTTAAAGATATCTCGAGAACGGTACAAAATTTGTAATTACTTGTTGAACAAAATGTGTTTGAAATGACAAGAGCTTTCATTTGAAATCAAGAAAATCGGACTGGCCCTTCAAATAAGGGGCTGAGGGGGCTCTAAAGTCTTTTAATGATAACTTTTTACTCTGAAATATTTTGTGTTACGTTATAGAAGCAATTATGTTCATTCTAACGTTATGCACCTATACATGGCAATCATTTACTCCTATGTTACGTAATTAGGGGTTTTAAGGGACCAGAAGTCCAAAACTTTGATCTTCAATATCTCAAAATGGAGGAAAATTTTGATAAGCAATATTGAACAAAAGATGCTCAAAATATTGAGCTAAATAATGTACAACCATTAATTCTTTGTTATGCGGTCCTTAAAGGGAGTTACAGGGTCGGCCCCTAAAACGACCCTTTAAAGATATCTCGAGAACGGTACAAAATTTGTAATTACTTGTTGAACAAAATGTGTTTGAATTGACACGAGCTTTTATTTGAAATCAAGAAAAGGGGCTGGCCCTTCAAATAAGGGGCTGAGGGGGCTCTAAAATCTTTTAATGATAACTTTTTACTGTGAAATATTTTGTGATACGTTATAGAAGCAATTATGTTCATTATAAGGTTTTTTACCTATACATGGCTATCATTTACTCCCTTGTTATGTAATTAGGGATTTTAAGGGGCCAGAAGTCCATCACTTTGATCCTCAATATCTCGAAATAGAGGAAAGTTCTGGTAAGCAGTATTTAACAAAAGATGCTCAAAATAATGTGCTTAACAATGTACAACCATATATTGTTTGTTATCGGATCCTAAAATGAGTTTTAGGACCGGATATCAAAACGATTTTTCTCAGATATCTCAAAAACCGTAACCAATTTCTAAACACTTATTAGCGGTACACAAAAATACCTTTTAACTAAAATGAATGAAAAGGAGGTGATCCTTCAAATAAGGGACACCAAAGGGATAGATAGTCTTTCACCCATTACTCTTAGATCCCGCCTCCTTTACCTGATACGTTTCGTTGACGAAGATCAAGAGTAAGGTCATTCCATACTCTAAAAATCGGACGGAAGACCTCCTCGTTGCTCGCAACGAGATCGTGTCTAGTTATTATTTTTTTCCAATTTTTTGTCCACAAGATATCTCAGAGATGGCTGGATCGATTTACTTCAAGTTTTTAGGAGTGATAGAAAATGATCGTATCTGGAGGCTTTTTTTTTTCATTTTTTCAAAATCGACTCCCTGTCGTCCGTTTCCTGTCCTGCGACAAAAAGCTTGTCATATCAAGATCTCAGAAACGATAAAGATTTGAACATCCAAACTTTGAGGGATGATAGACCTATAGTTGTAAATGTGTTTAAACACTTTTGTTTTGTTCGTCGTAACTTCCGGTCGTCACCGGAAGCTCTTCAAACAATTTTGTTTTTACGTATTTAATTTATTTTCCATAGAATAAAAATATTAGTATAGATCCTAACATATGTAATCTATGCAATGTTAAATAAACAAAAAAGTTCTACTTCCGGTGAGATATCTCGATTATCTCAGGAAGCTTTTTTAAAACATATTTTGTACCCGCAAGTTCTCAGGTACTGTACGTGATCAAGACACAAAAGTTTAACTAATCATAAACATTTGATTGAAGATGTGTTTAAACAGTTTCATTTTGTCGTCCGTCACTTCCGGTCCACAGCGGAAGAGTTCGAACAAATCAAACTGTTAAACCGTTAAACTGTTTTTATTTTGACAGTTTTAGCTACTTTGATGAATAATAATGTAAAATAGGAAATAAAACAAGATATACAAAATTTAAATTTCATTAAGCACTTCCGTTTGTCCGTTTCCTGTCCCGAGACAAAAAACCTTATATCGAATAGATCTCAAAAACGGTAACGACTTCAACAACCAAACTTTGTAGGATTATAGACCTGTGTATGGACACGTGTTAACACTATTTTGTTTTAACCGGCATAACTTCCGGTCGTCACAGGGAGTACACCAAATTCTGATTTTTTAAAAATATGTTGGTTATTTAGCATGGAAGTAACATTTTAGTTACAAAAATACAGGGGGTCATCCACACATGGTAAAAAAACCAAACAAAGTTCTACTTCCGGTGAGACATCTCAAATATCTCAGGTAGCCTTCTTTTAAAATAAACAAACTACCCCCAAGATCTCAGAAACAGTGAGAGATCAAGACACAAAACTTGTATGGATAATGGACATTTGAATGAACATGTGTTGAACGGGTTCCATTTGGTCGTACGTCACTTCCGGTTTTCACTCGAAGTGTTCAAGCAATAAAAAAAATTTTGTTTTGTTTTAACATTAGAATTTTTTTAACATTTTACTCAATGTGATGAACAATAACGTATCATAGGTAAATGTACTAAAATACGTATTTTCAATTTCTTAATCACTTCCGTTCGTTCGTTTCCGGTCCCGAGACAAAAACCTTTTCTCAATGAGATATTATAACTAACAAAAACTTGAACATCCAAACTTTGAGGAAAGACAAGGCAATGTATGAAGATATGTTTACTATGTTTTGTATGATCCGGCGTAACTTCCGGTCGTCACAGAAAGTACTCAAAAAATGACGTTTTCTCTTTTTGTTTTGTTTATTTCTTGGGAATTCCTTTACAGTATAAATTATATCCGTTTTCTGTTTACAAGAGAAATGGATCTTTTGTACAGATTTATACGTGAGAAACGGAAGACCTTTTTGTTGCTATAGCAACAAGAGTCTAGTTATTAAGGTCTTCCGTTTCCAACGGAAGACCTTATAGTGATTGTAATGTTTCTTTTTATTATTATTAAGGTCTTCCGTTTCCAACGAAAGACCTTATAGTGATTGTAATGTTTCTTTTTATTATTAAGGTCTTCCGTTTCCAACGGAAGACCTTATTGTTATTGCTTTGTTTCTTTTCCTCTATTATTATTATTCTTTTTTTTTTCTCCCACGTTTTCTCAAAAACGCTTCAGTCGATTTTGATAAAACTTTCAGATCTTGTTAATGACAAAATTTGTAAGAAAAGTACGTGGGATTTTTTTGGTCGTCACTTCCGGTCCCGAGATATTAAAGATTTTATGTTTTTGCTTGTTAACGAGTTTTCTCCAAAAGTATTTAAGATAGAACTTTTAAATTTTCAGGGATGATAGAAAGTGTCCAGCCGCAGTGTACTACGCATATCCGAACGTCCGTTGTCACTTCCGGTCGTCACCGGAAGGAAATCAAAAACCTTATTTTTTCAATTTTTGGGATTTTAATTTTTTTATTATTTCAGTTGATAAAGACGCCCTCAAAACTTCCAAATATGAAATTTGTTTTAAAATCGAACCACGCATTCTTGAGATTTTGGACCCCAAAATCCTGAAGCGAAGGTCCGCGTAACTCAGTCGTTAGAGTGTTGGACTTGTGCCCAGACGACCCGGGTTCAGTCCTTGAGTGCCGAATGTTTTTTTTCTCTTATTTGTGTTTTGATTAATGATTTCGTCTTTAAAATGATGGATTTGAATGTTTTTCGTTTTATTTTTGTCATAATTAAAAATAATAACGGCTTTTTTCAGTACAAATATGGAGCTCTTTTCTGTCAGCAGCTCTCTAAATTTAGACGCTCGTCGCATTGCTGGTAATAAAGACATTTTCTTCATTTTGTTTTGTTTAACGATTTTATCTTTTAAATGATGGATTTTAATGTTTTCCGTTTTATATTTATAATATATAGAAATAATAGCGGCTTTTTTTAATTACAAAAAGATAGCTTGTTTCTGTCAGCAGTTCGCTATATTCAAACGTACCCCTGCAGTACGCTGGGTCGCTTTGCCGGCATCAAGAAATGCCGCCATCTCAATGACACACACAATATTTAGCAATGCACCCACGTTTAAGTAAGTATTCAACATGACCTTAAAAGGAGGGCTGATTAGTATTTATTCACATATATAGATACACGCATGCATGTATATAAATGTGTTTATTGACATACGTTGCTAATATACTGATTCCCTAAACACTTTAAAAAAAACTAGAAAATCTCTCTCTCTCTCTCTCTCTCTCTCTCTCTCTCTCTCTCTCTCTCACTCTCTCTCTCTAAAGTACAAATGTTTTAGCATTTAAATAAGAACTAGTGCAGGTAACATGCAGTAAATTGGATAGAGGCTAAATGTACATTGGCGTCCAAAAAGTATACATGTATTTATTTCAAGTTACGGGATATTGTCTTTGGATTCAAACACATTGAAATTCAATGTTTAATGATTGTCTTCATACTGATCGGAGGTCAACGCTAAAAAGTCATTTTTATTAAAGATGGTGGACTTTTTTCCTTTTTTGTGCATTTCTATATACTGATACAAATATGTTGCCTGTCTGGGATTAAGAAAAACCTCCAAAGTTTATACACGTAACTATACAAACGAACGGGTGACTGGGGCAAGGTTTGAAAACTGACTAGCCGTTTTTGAGTGTTTGAGCCTAAGATAAACTGATGTTAAAAAATCAATAGTTACATCTTTCAAACAACGCTTATATATTGTTCTAACATATGTATTTTGTTTAGAAATTGTGTAATTTGTGATATTTAGAATTTGATATTCTACGTTTAATATAGAAGTCACCGACCGACACCCCCCCCCCCCATTCATAAAATCATTTAGTTTTTCTGGCCCGATTTTCCTTGATCTTTGATCTTGGGTCTTTAATTTCAACTAAGTACCATTCTAGATTACTGTACTAATTACCAGACCAATTCGTTCATTATTAACAGAGATATGACGTTTTTGGCATTTGAGTTTCAATTGTCGTGATTGACATGTACTGTAAAAAAATCATAACTCCCAAGCCCTTCACTCAATCCTAATGAAAATTCGTGAAAATGAACCTCGGACACCATTCTTATTGTCTGCCAAATATGCAGCGGATTGAACAATCAAGACGAAATTTCTGAGATTAAACGGCGCTTATTGCCTATACCGGGAAATTAAATTCACACAGTACACGCACCGCCCCGCCCCCCCCCCCCCTCCTATTTACAAAATCATTTAGTTTTTCTGGCCTGATTTTACTGGATCTTTCATCTTGAACCTTTATTTTCAACCTAGTTCAATTCTAGATTACTGTACATGTAATAACCGAATCCGAGATCCACACCTCAAAATTCTATTTTCGATTTATTTACGACGAAAATCAAGCTCAGGTCTTTTCACCCCAACCAGACGCAAACACGCATCAATATTTCAAATGACCTCGCACTGTTCCCAAACCTGAATAGTCAGACACGTTGTTTTCATCTCATACAAAAACTCAGCTCTTCTCCCGGGCGGAAACGCCCCAAATTCAAAGACAAATTCGGGAAATATTTTGCATCAGCCATGTTTTGAGACATCTGCAAAGGCTTTGTGTTCTAATCTCGCCGGAGCCAAGATTTGTTCTTTCTCTCTATTTCTTTCTCTCCTTTTTATTTAATTTTCAAACTAAAATATCCAACATAAAATGGTTGTTGGGCTAAAGTTCAAGTTGATAAACACTCTTCAATTAAGATTTAGACAAAAACACTTTTATTATTAGGGTCTTCCGTCTTCAGCGGAAGACCCTTCTATTCTTATTGTTATTAGGGTCTTCCGTTTACAAAGGAAGACCCTCTTTTTTTTCTTCGATTTCTTTTTATTACAGGTTATTAGACGTGTTATTAGGTCAAAAGACCTCTTATTTAATATGAAATAAAGTGGGGCTGGTCCTTCAAAGTAGGGATCCAACGGGGTGTATAATTCTTCATCCATCGCTCTTTAAGAGATCACATCTGCATTTCCTGATATGTTTCGTTGATGAAGATTAAAGGCAAGGTCATTTCCTCTTCTAAAAATCGGACGGAAGACCTCCTCGTTGCTCGCAACGAGATCGTGTCTAGTTAAGGTCTTCCGTTTCCAACGGAAGACCTTATGGTGATTGTAAGGTTTTTTTTATTAAGGTCTTCCGTTTCCAACGGAAGACCTTATTGTTATTGCTTTGTTTCTTTTTCACTATTATTTTTATTGGTTTTTTTTTTCTGTCACGTTTTCTCAAAAATGCTTCAGCCAATTTTCATGAAATTTTCAGATCTTATTTATGACAAAATTTGTAAGAAAAGTACACGGGCTTTTTTTGATCGTCACTTCCGGTACCGAGATATTAAAGATTTTACGTTTTTGCTTGTTCACGATTTTTCTCAAAAAGTATTTACGATAGAAACTTCAAATTTTCAGAGAAGGTAGAGAGTGAACGGCCGCAGTGCCCTTTGCATATCCGAACGTCCGCCGTCACTTCCGGTCGTCACCGGAAGGAAATGAAAAACCTTAATTTTTCAATTTTTTAGATTTGAATTTTATTTATGTTTTTATTCGATAGAGACGCCTAAAACACTTCAGAATATGAAATTCGTGTTAAAATCGATCCAGGCATTCCCGAGATTTTGAGTTCAAAAGTTCTGAAGCGAGAGTCCGCGTAGCTCAGTCGATAGAGTGTTGGACTTGTGCCCAGGCGACCCGGGTTCCATCCCCGAGTGCCGATTATTTGTTCTTCCCTAATTTTCTTTTGTTTAACGATTTTACCTTTAAAATGATGGTTTTTATTGTTTTCCGTTTTATTTTTATCATAAATAAAAATAATAACAGCTTTTTTAGTACAAATATAGAGCTCGTTTTTGTCAGCAGTTCGCATCGCCGCCATCAAAGACATGCCGCCGAAGCGCCCCTGCAGTACGACCGCATTAAAGTTCACTGGGTCGCTTTGCCGGCATCAAAGAAATGCCGCCATCTCAATGACTGTATGCACACAACATTTAGCAATGCACCAACGTTATTCTACATGACCTTAAAAGGAGGACTGATTAGTATTTGTTCACATATAGATACACGCTTGCATGTATGCATGCGTTTATTGACATTCGTTGCTGATATACTGATTCCCTAAACACTATAAAAAACTAGAAAATCTCTCTCTCTCTCTCTCTCTCTCTCTCTCTCTCTCTCTCTCTCTCTCTCTCTCTCTCTCTCTCTCTCTCTAAAGTACTTGTACAGGTAACATGCAGTAAATTGGACAGAGGCTAAATGTACATTGGCGTCCAAAAAGTATACATGTATTTATTTCAAGTTACGGGATAATGTCTATGGATTCAAATAATTTGAAATTCATTGCTTAATGATTGTCTTCATACTGATTGGAAGTCAACGCTAAAATTAAAGATGGTGGACTTTTTCCTTTTTTTGTGCATGTCTATATACTGATACAAATCTGTTGCCTGTCTGGGATTAAGAAAAACCTCCAAAGTTTATACACGTAACTATACAAACGAACGGGTGACTGCGACAAGGTTTGAAAACTGACCAGCCGTTTACGAGTGTTTGAGCCTAAGATAAACTGATGTTAAAAAATCAATAGTTACATCTTTCAAACAACGCTTATACATTGTTCTAACATATGTATATTGTTTAGAAATTGTGTAATTTGTGATATTTAGAATTCAATAGTCTACGTTTAATATAGAAGTCACCGACCGACCCCCCCCCCCCCATTCATAAAATCATTTAGTTTTTCTGGCCCGATTTTCCTTGATCTTTGATCTTGGGCCTTTAACTTCAACTAATTACCATTCTAGATTACTGTACTAATTACCAGACCTATTCGTTCATTATTAACAGAGTTATGAAGTTTTTGGCATTTGAGTTTCAATTGTCGTGATTGACATGTACTGTAAAAAAAATCATAACTCCCAAGCCCTTCACTCAATCCTAATGAAAATTCGTGAAAATGAACCTCGGACACCATTCTTATTGTCTGCCAAATATGCAGCGGATTGAACAATCAAGTCGAAATTCCTGAGATTAAACGGCGCTTATTGCCTATACCGGAAAATTAAATTTACACAGTACACGCACCGACCCCCCCCCCCCCCCCCTCCTATTCAGAAAATCATTTAGTTTTTCTGGCCTGATTTTACTGGATCTTTCATCTTGAACCTTTATTTTCAACCTAGTTCAATTATAGATTACTGTACTACATGTAATGACCGAATCCGAGATCCACACCTCAAAATTCTATTTTCGATTTATTTACGACGAAAATCAAGCTCAGGTTTTTTCACCCCCCCCCTCCAGACACCCCTGCGAATGTTATTGTCATTCAAATTTTAGACCACGTGGTTTTATTTTACCCTTTCAGTTTCGCAGTAAAAATCGTACCTCGTGTATAAAGTCTATTTCACAGTACATGTATCTAGGTTCTTAATATAGGTAGTCAAATATAAAATCTAGAGGTTTATTGATTTTAAACTGTATCTTCATTAATTGGTGAATAAAATGTGTTCTAGAAATAAATGTGACTATACAAAAATTAGTTTTTGTTTGCTGTTGCAACAACTAACATGTTTAAAAGAGATACCTCCTGAGGATTAATTTTTGATCCGCGCCTGACCTAGTAATAACATCAATAGTGAAACAGACTATACCATTTTATGCAGAATGTTCCTTGAAAATGGCTCGATATACTAAGTTTTAATGCAAAACAGACACCCACTATTTTTTTTTAAAACATGGTATTGCACACCACAAGCATCAAACATGGCTATGATTTTATTAAGCAACCCAATGGTTATATTTTCAACCACTCTACACGTGTTTGAACACGAACGATAACTCTGTTCTGAATATTATCGTTTAATATAAATAACTGCTAGATGGTAAAATAAGACATACATCTTGAAAGCTTTTCCTGTTTTAACATAAATCATAGTAGGATGTGATATGAAAAACGATCAGTACTTACGTATTTTGAGAATATTATCCGAACACTTATACTTCCGCTCGAAATTTCACAGGAAGTGAACAAATATCGGTGAAGTCTCGTGAAGTTTCATTCGAGCACCTCTGGATTTATTACTTACTTAGCAACGATAAAGAAAACATTCCGAACACATTCGCAGGGATGCAGACACAAACACGCATAAATATTTCAAATGACCTCGCACTGTTACCAAACCTGAATAGTCAGACATCTTACACGTTGTTTTTCATCTCATACAAAAACTCAGCTCTTCTCCCGGGCGGAAACGCCCCAAATTCAAAGACAAATTCGGGAATTATTTCGCGTCAGCCATGTTTTGAGACATCTGCAAAGGCTGTGTGTTCTAATCTCGCCGGAGCCAAGATTTGTTCTTTCTCTCTATTTCTTTCTCTCCTTTTTATTTAATTTCTAACTAAAATATTCAACATAAAAGGGTTGTTGGACTAAAGTTCAAGTTGAAAAACACTCTTCAATTAAGATTCAGACAAAAACAGTCTTTTATTATTAGGGTCTTCCGTCTTCAGCGGAAGACCCTTCTATTCTTATTGTTATTAGGGTCTTCCGTTTACAAAGGAAGACCCTCTTTTTTTTCTTCGGTTTCTTTTTATTACAGGTTATTAGACGTGTTATTAGGTCAAAAGACCTCTTATTTAATATGAAATATATGGGGCTGGTCCTTCAAATTAGGGATCCAACGGGGTGTATAATCCTTCATCAATGGCTCTTTAAGATCACATCTGCATTTCCTGATATGTTTCGTTGATGAAGATAAAAGTCAAGGTCATTTCCTCTTCTAAAAATCGGACGGAAGACCTCCTCGTTGCTCGCAACGAGATCGTGTCTAGTTATTATTATTTTTTTCCCCCTTTTTTTGTCCACAAGATTTCTCAGAGATGGCTCGATAGATTTTCTTGAAATTTTCAGGACTAATAGAAAGTGTTAATATCTCGAGGCATTTTTTCATTTTGTCAAAAATCTTTCCTGTCGTCCGTTTCCTGTCCCGCGTTAAAAAAGCTTGTACATTCAAGATCTCTAAAACGGTAGAGACTTAAACATCCAAACTTTGTGGGATGATAGACCTATAGTTTGTAGATGTGTTTAAACTATTTTGTTTTGTTCGTCGTAACTTCCGGTCGTCACCGGAAGTACTTCAAAATTAACAACTTTTACGCATTAAATTCCTTTTCAATAGAATAAATATTTAAGTATAAAACTACGCAAAAGTAATCTTTACGATGTTATATCAACAACAAAATTCCACTTCCGGTGAGATATCTCAAATATCTCAGGTAGGTTTTTTGAAACACATTTTGAACAAACGAAATATCAGTGACTATAAGAGATCAAAGCACAAGACTTTTATGGATGATAGACATTTGATTGAGGATGTGTTTAACCGGTTTCATTTTGTCTTCCGTCACTTCCGGTCCACACAGGAAGAGTTCAAACAAATCGAGCTGTTTATTAGTTTAACTATTTGTCTTTGATATCTGTAGTGTGCTCGATGAAAAATAAAATGCAAAGGGCAAGTATACAAAAAATAACTTATAAAATTTACATTAAGCACTTCCGTTTGTCCGTTTCCTGTCCCGAGACAAAAAACCTTATTTCGACGAGATCTCAAACACGGGGACAACTTGAACAATAAAACTTTGTGGGATGATAGACCTATGTATGTACATGTGTTTACACTATTCTGTTTTGTTTGGTGTAACTTCCGGTTGCACCGGAAGCTCCTCAAAAATAACTCTTTTTACGCATTAAATTCTTTTGCCATAGAATAGATATATAAGTAGAAATCTATACATACGTTATCAATGCAATGTTATATCAACAAAAAAATTCTACTTCCGGTGATATATCTCAAACATCTCAGGTAGCTTTTTTGAAACACATTTTGTACAAACGAGTTCTCAGAAACTATAAGTGATCAAAGCGCAACACTTTCATGGATGATAGACATTTTATTGAAAATATGTTTAACCGGTTTCATTTTGTCTTTCGTCACTTCCGGTCCACACAAGAGGAGTTCAAACAAATCGAACTTTTTATCAGTTTAACTGTTTTTCTTATATATTTGTAGTGAGCTAAATGAACAATAATGTACAAAAGACAAGTATACAAGAAATATTTAATACAATTTACATTGAACACTTCCGTTTGTCCGTTTCCTGTCCCGAGACAAAAAACCTTATTTCGACGAGATCTCATAAACGATGTCGACTTGAACAATCAAACTTTGTGGGATGATAGACCTATATATGTACATTTTTTAAAACTATTTTATTTTGTTCGGCGTAACTTCCGGTTGTTACCGGAAGCACTACAAATAATATGTTTTTTTTCTTTATTTATTTCTTTTACATCGAATGAATATGTCAGTATACAATCTTACATGTGTCATCATTATAATGTTAAATTTTTAAATAACTGTTCCTGCCGGTGAGATATCTCAAATATCTCTATGTAGCTTTCCCTTTTACAAATTTGATGCCAGCAAGATTTTTGTCACTGTAAGTGAATGAGACACAAAGCTTTCATGAATGATAGACATTTGATTAATGATTCGTTTAGTGGGTTTTATTTTGTCAACTGCCACTTCCGGTTTTCACCGGAAGAATTCAAATAAATCATATTTTTAACAGCCAAACTTTTTAACCTGTTTTGTTTAGTTCGGCATTACTTCCGGTCGTCACAGAGAGTACTTCAAAAACTGATTTCTCTTTCAATCTCGTTGTTTTACATGGAAGTAACGTCTGGATATATCATTTACAATACTTATCATATTAACTATTTTCTCTATGTAAGAAAAGCAATGTCTACGGTTAAATGGCAAATAAAACTCCCAATTACCCACCCCTTATTATAGGTGGCGCTCACAACGATTAGGTTCAACGCTATTCTCGCCTCCGCGACTGAAGATCACTTTCACTTTAACCTTCAATCGTAATTCGCTTCGCAGATTCCTTTAAACATTATACATAATGGCTGATTACGGATCGTGGTGCCTCAAAGATATAAGAGACGAATTGCGTCGACGGAATGCGCGAGTCTCCGGTCGGAAAAGAGAGCTTGTCGAAAGGTCTGACTCGCTTCGATATTTAACCATAATTTCCTCTGTTAAACATTATTGACATGTAGAGTGGTGAATAAATGAAATCTAAATGTTTTAAAGTTGTTTTAACTGGTGTATGAGAAATATTTACTTACGCAAATGACTATTACAGTTGTAGCTATAGGGTTAAGTCATGGAACATTGTTTTGAAGTAAAAAAAATACTGAACACAAACTTGAATATACACAAGGAAAAATGTCTTTCATTTTAGCACATAATTGAATGAAAAGAATTAGAAAAATAACAACAAATCCGAATTAAGTAAAAGATTAAACTTATTATGGTCTATATTTTCAGACTAGAAGCTTATGACAGAAACAGTAATTTTGGTAGCAGTGAGAATGTTGAGAGAGAATATGAAATGAAAGTGCCCTGCTATGAGCAGTACAAAGATATTAACAAAGACACACAATTTACACCTGTAAAGAAAGAAGCTATTGCTGCATATTTAGGGAAAATGGGGAAAAGTGTGGATGATCATGTGAAGTATATATATGAGAGCAAGTTTCTGAAATATGTGCGATTGGCGTGTGATGTTGGTTTGTTTTTTGTGAGAGCTGAATGTCATGCAGAGATGAAGAAAAGCATTTCATACAAAGTGGATGTCTGTGTGGATGTAGATGGATGTATTGTGCAATGCCAGTGTGAATGTGCTGCAGGGATGGGCCCATCTGCTGTGTGTAAGCATGTATCTACTGTGTTGTTTGGTTTACAAATGTTTAGTGAGTGTGGAGACATAGTAACAGAAGAAACATGTACTCAAAACCTACAAACATTTCATCATACCAAACGTTATAAGGGTAGCCCCATCAAGGCCAAAGACTTACCATTGGCTAACCAAGACCTTAATGTCATTTTTGAACCTCGACCAAGAGAATTTCAAAATGCTGCTGGACATCAAGACATTTTCAGAAATGTGTGGTTAAATCACCCAAATCTTGATTATTTCCCTGTGTCTCAGCTATTTTCATATGCCAACAAAGTGGCTTTAAACAATGACCATGACTATCTACAAGGTTCTCTTTCCGACAACTGGCTTCGGAATATGAATATTACTGCCATAACTGACAATGAAATAATGCGGACGGAAAGACAGACATGTGGACAAAGTAACAATAAATTATGGCATACTGAACGTCAAAAGAGAATTCATTCCTCTAACTTTGGAAAAATTTGTAAAGCAACTGAGAAAACTGATCTAAACAAAGTTGCCAAAAATTTGACAAAACATAGCCCCCAATTATTTGCCCCTGCTATTTTACATGGCAAATGCTATGAATCAGTTGCTTTACAGGAATTTCAAGAAAAATCTGGTATTCAAACCAAAAAGTGTGGTATTTTTGTGTCTAAATCACATCCTTACTTGGCTGCATCTCCTGATGCAGTCATTGATGACAAATCAAATGTCCCTATTCAGCAAAAAACAAAGAAATATCAGAGGAAACTGTACCTTATCTTAATTATGTTATTGACACCTTAGAGCTTGACAATTCTCATGATTATTACTATCAAGTGCAAGGACAGCTCTTCTGTTCTGGAAGGAAGGAATGTACATTTATTGTTTATACTTTAAAAGACATAAAAACAGTTACAATACATAGAGATGAACATTTTATTGAAAACATGCTCAAGAAATTGAAAGAATTCTTTGAGACTCATTTCAAGAAAGCTGTTTTGAATAGGTTTTTTTCCAACAAATGGATTAAATGTTGAGATGTGCCTTATTGAGTTCTTGTGGAATTCTTGGTATACATTAGACTTCCCTGTATATTAGTTGAACATAAAACTCTGACTGTACACTAGATTGAAATATGCAGCACTTACAAATTGGATACATTTTCAGTGCACAATTGTTTATAAAAAGTGTTTTTTGATAATAAAAAATTTCAATCTATAAATATGTGATACTTTTTGTTTTCAGCAAAAAACTGAAAGTTTTCAACTTGAATAGGAGTGTATTTATGCATGTTTAGGGACAATGCACTTTCGAAAAGTGCACATAATAAAACACACATAAGAAATTTCACTTGCTAATTTTGTTTCCGTAGAGTTGAGGGGTCCTTTTAATATCTTATATGTTTTCGCAAGCCCTATCAACCTCTCAATGTGAACACGTTTGCTTGAAATTTTTCTGTCTCTTAAAACAGTTTTATTAGACATACGGTTTTTTTTCTTAAAGAATGTGGGAATGTTCACCTTAACATCCTTTGGGGCAAACAAATCCTGGACATTGAATCCTTTGTCTGACATAATCGAGTCCCCTGGTTCACAAATGTTTGTTAAAGGGCTACGTTCAACAATTTGCCTGTCACTGGTAGACCCTCCATAAGCTGGGGAGATGTATGATATAAGTCCTCCAGGTGTAGCACCAACAAGCACTTTAACAGTGTTTCTGTTTTTGTAAGTTGAGAAGGTAGATTGTTGAGCAACAGGGGGTTTTGGTTTTTTGACTGGGATTTCAGTGCCATCAATAATAACTCTTGTAGAGGGAAATTTTTGAAAAAAGTCACAGGGTGAAAACAAATTAACTGTGTCTCTATCAGGCCAGAAATTAATTTCTCTAAATTGTCTTGCCATAAAATTTACCCATGTTATCCAAATGTTGTCTACTGTAGTTTTTGATATTCCAAATGAGCGACTCAATTCATAGTTTGTTTGGTTCTGTCTTAGTTTTATCAAAGTTAAAAACAGTTGATTTTCAACTGACAAATTTTGAACTTGATTGTAAAGATATCTTAGATGATAAGCAGCTAGACCTAAACTATGAAGAACAAAAAGGAAATCTGTGTGTGTTGCAAGACCGGTGTAAAATAGCATTCCTTCATGGTCATCAATAAAGTTTTCTATGGATAAAAAAGGTGTAGGGATGGTTTGAGATGATGTCTCTGTGAAGCACACTTCTTCCTTGTCTTCCAACTCAGTAAAATTTGATGCATCTTCGTCCTGATTTAAGTTGCTGTCTGTTGAATCAACAGTACACCAGTTTGCCACATCAGAGATATCAGCATCATCCATCAATACTTCTAATGGTTCTTCAGCCTCATTCTTAATCTCTTCAACTTTAAGATTGCGCGCATCTCTTCGCTCACTTCGCTCATCTTTTTTCTGTTTGATGCAGCTATTCCAAGGAAAAACTGAAGGGATCGCATCAGCCTTTCTTTGTTTTTTCAAAGGATCAGTTCCTAAAACAAATATTAATACAATTTTATTTTATTTATTCAAATTGCTGGTCTTATAATGAATTTCTTTTATGAAAAAAATAAAGCTCAGATTACATCTTCTCTCAATAGCAGACAGGCTTTACCTGAAGCTATGACTATATTAAGCTTCAGTTCTAATTAGTGAAAAATTTCTTCCATTTCATTTCTTTCTCAAATTTTGATAACAACATTCAACACTATAAATATTATAATGAATTTTATCTGATTCATAAGTTTGATAACAACATTTAACATAAAAGAAAATAATAAATCTTATCCTGCATGTTGTGACATTCCTCCTCCAAGAAATTGATTTTCTTCATCATTCTTCATCACATTCTGTCAGCTCAAGTTAAATATGGGTCTATGCTTTGTGATTTATGACAAAACAAAATAGCTATGGAAGAGCAAACTTTGTAACATAATCACAAGTTTGTCAATTTCATTGCATATTTTGAATCTGCCAATTTATTCAAACATGGCCAATCAATTCATGAAAATAAAGTAAAAAATTATTCAACAACGAACAAAAGTATACAACATATAAATAATGAAGACACATAGGTTTTCACTTTCTCGTTTTTTTCATTTTCGGGACATCAATACATTACAATGCAAAGCAATCCGAACCCCGTCCACCCCCCCCCCTCCGCCCAGTGAAAACAGTCTCACTCATTATAAAAATTTAATACCAAAACACAAATTCAATTAACTGAAAATTGTTATAACGCCAATGAAACAACATATCAGAGAGAAAACTTACCGTGCGAAGTTACAGATATGAAGTCATCTTCCCGAAAATGTTTGTGACAGACAACGCTGTGTGGCTGAGGACACCATTGTTTATAGCGAAACTCCTCGCTGTTTCTTTTGATGGCTAACACCCAGAGTTTCTTCAGTTTTTTGTCTTTAGGGAAACTCAGTCCACCGCGGGTTGAGCACCCAGGGACACAGCAACATGTAGGCATTACGATAATAATGTAAACACCAAAACAGTGACGAGCTACTACCGGAAGTATAGATCGTGAACCTAAACGTTCGTAGCGCCACCTATATTTTAACAAAGGGGGAAAACCGACAAATATCGATCATTGATTCATGTATATCAAAACGGAAGACCTATTTGTTGCTTTTGCAACAAAAGTCTAGTTATTATTAAGGTCTTCCGTTTCCAACGGAAGACCTTATAGTGATTGTAAGGTTTTTTATTATTATTATTTTTTTTTTTCCTTTTTTTTGTCCAAGAGTCTAGTTATTATTAAGGTCTTCCGTTTCCAACGGAAGACCTTATAGTGATTGTAAGGTTTTTTATTATTATTATTTTTTTTTTTCCTTTTTTTTTGTCCACAAGATTTCTCAGAGATGGCTAGGTAGATTTTTGTGAAATTTTCTGGAATGAAAGAGAATGATAATATCTCGAGGCGTTTTTTTCATTTTTTCAAAATTCATTTCCGGTCGTCTGTTTCCTGTCCCGCGTTGAAAAAGCTTGTCACCACGAGATCTCGAAAACGGTTAAGACTTGAACACCCAAACTTTGTGGGATGTTAGACCTATAGCTGTAGATGTGTTTAAATTGTTTTGTTTTGTTCGTCGTAACTTCCGGTTTTACACATTAAATTTCTTTTCCATAGAATAAACATAAAACTATAATTCTATCCATGAGCTATCTATGCGATGTTATATCAACAAAAAAATTCTATTTCCGGTGAGATATCTCATATATCTCAGGTACGCTTTTTTAAACACATTTTGTACCCGTGAGATCTCAGAAACTATAAATGATCAAATCATGAAACTTTCATGAATGATAGACATTTGATTGAAGATTTGTTTAACCAGTTTCATTTTGCCGACCGTCACTTCCGGTCCACACAGGAAGAGTTTAAAGAAATCAAGCTGTTTATTAGTTAAACTGTTTTCCTTTGATATTTTAAGTTTTATAAATTAACAATTACGTACAAAAGGCAAGTATACAAGAAATATTTAATATAATTTACACTGAGCACTTCCGTTTGTCCGTTTCCTGTCCCGAGACAAAAAACCTTATTTCGACGAGATCTTAAAAACGGTAACAATTTGAACAACCAAACTTTGTGGGATGATAGATCTATGTATGTATATACATGAGTTCACATTGGTTTGTTTTATCCGGCGTAACTTCCGGTCGTCACAGAAATACACCAAATTTTGATTTTTTAAAAAAAATATTTGGTTAGGTAGCATGGAAGTAACATTTAAGCTATAGAAATACAAAAGGTCATATACACATTGTTAATTAACAACAAAAAGTTCGTTTTCCGGTGAGACCTCTCAAATATCTCAGATAGCTTTTTTTGTAAAAATAAAGTACCCACAAGATCTAAGAAACTGTGATAGATCAAGACACAAAACTTATATAGATAAAGGACATTGATTGAACATGTGTTTATGGACATTGATTGAACATGTGTTTAATGTGTTTCATTTGGTCCGACGTCACTTCCGTTTCTTACTCGAAGTATTTAAGCAATAAAAATTTTTTTTTAACTTTTAACTTTTTTAAAACATTTTACTCAATGTGATGAACAGTAACTTAGCTGTAGGTAAATGAACTAAAATATCTACTTTCCATATCTTAAATCAAATTCTGTTTGTTCGTTTCCGGTCCCGAGACGAAAACCTTTTTTCAACTAGATATTGTAACTAACAACAACTTGAACATCCAAACTATGAAGAAAGACAAAATGTATATATTATATCCATTTTCTGTTTAAAAGATAACTGGATTTTTTGTGCAGATTAGTACATGAGGAACGGAAGACCTTTTTGTTGCTATAGCAACAAGAGTCTAGTGTTTCTTATTAAGGTCTTCCGTTTCCAACGGAAGACCTTATAGTGATTGTAATGTTTTTTATTATTAAGGTCTTCCGTTACAACGGAAGACCTTCTAGTGATTGTAATGTTTTTTATTATTAAGGTCTTCCGTTTCCAACGGAAGACCTTATAGTGATTGTAATGTTTCTTTTTATTATTATTATTCTTATTTTTTTCCCCGATTTTCTCAGAGATGACTGGATATATTTCCTTGAAATTTTCAGGAATAGTAGGAAATGTTAAACACTAGGGACGTTTTTTTCATTTTTTCAAAAATCATTTCCGGTCGTCCGTTTCCTGTCCCACAACAAAAAAGCTTGTCACCTCAAGATCTCAAGAATGGTAAAGACTTGAACAACATAACTTTGTACGATAATAGACCTGTGTATGTAGATGTGTTTAAACTATTTTGTTTTGTTCGTCGTTACTTCCGGTCGTCACCGGAAGCACTTCAAAAATAGTCATTTCAGGTAATAAATTTATTTTCCACAAATTAAATATATAAGTATAAATCTACACATACGTTATTTATGCAATTTTAAATCAACAAAAAAATTCTACTTCCGGTGAGATATCTCAATCATCTCAGGTAGGTGTTTTAAAACACATTTTGTACCCGCGAGATCTCAGAAACTATAGGTGATCAAGGCCCGAAACTTTCATGGATGATAGACATTTGATTGAAGATGTGTTTAACCGGTTTCGTTTTGTCTTCCGTCACTTCCGGTCCACACAGAAGGAGTTCAAACAAATCGAGCTGTTTATCAGTTAAACTTTTTGTCTTTGATATCTGTAGTGTGCTCGATGAACAATGAAATGCAAAGGGCAAGTATACAAAAAATAACTAATAAAATTTACATTAAGCACTTCCGTTTGTCCGTTTCCTGTCCGGAAACAAAAAACCTTGATTCCTAGAGATCTCAAAAACCGTGACAACTTGAACAATAAAACTTTGAGGGATGATAGACGTATGTATGTTCGTGTGTTTACAATATTCTGTTTTGTTCGGCGTAACTTCCGGTCGTCACCGGAAGCTCTTCAAAAATAACTATTTTTACGCATTAAATTCTTTTGCCATAGAATAGATATATAAGTATAAATCTATACATAGGTTATCAATGCAATGTTATATCAACAAAAAAATTCTACTTCCGGTGAGATATCTCAAATATCTCAGGTAGCTTTTTTGAAACTCATTTTGTACAAACAAGTTCTCAGAAACTATAAGTGATCAAAGCACAAAACGTTCATGAATGATAGACATTATATTGAAGATATGTTTAACCGGTTGCATTTTGTCTTCCGTCTTTTCCGGTCCACACAAGAGGAGTTCAAACAAATCAAACTTTTTATTAGTTTAACTGTTTTTTATTGATATTTGTAGTGCCTTCGATGAACAATAATGTACAAAAGACAAGTATACAAGAAATATTTAATACAATTTACATTGAACGCTTCCGTTTGTCCGTTTCCTGTCCCGAGACAAAAACCTTATTTCGACGAGATCTCATAAATGATGTCGACCTGAACAATCAAACTTTGTGGGATGATAGACCTATATATGTACATTTTTTTTTAAACTTTTTTATTTTGTTCGGCGTAACTTCCGGTTGTCACCGGAAGCACTACAAATAATATGTTTTTTCTTTATTTATTTCTTTTACATGGAATGAATATATCAGTACACAATCTTAGATGTGTCATCTTTATAATGTTAAATATTCAAATAACTGTTCCTTCCGGTGAGATATCTCAAATATCTCTGTGTAGCTTTCCCTTTTAGAAATTTGATGCCATCAAAATTTTTGTCACTGTAAGTGAATGAAACAAAAAGCTTTCATGAATGATAGACATTTGATTGATGATATGTTTAGCGGGTTTTATTTTGTCAACTGCCACTTCCGGTTTTCACCGGAAGGATTCAAATAAATCATATTTTTAACAACCAAACTTTATAACCTGTTTTGTTTAGTTCGGCATTACTTCCGGTCGTCACAGAGAGTACTTCAAAAATTGATTTCTTTTTCAATCTCGTTGTTTTACATGGAAGAAACGTCTGGATATATCATTCACAATAATTATCATATTAACTATTTTCTCTATGTAAGAGAAGCAATGTCTACGGTTAAATTGATTCATGTATATCAAAACGGAAGACCTTTTTGTTGCTTTTGCAACAAGAGTCTAGTTATTATTATTATTATTTTTTTCCCAGTTTTTGTCCACAAGATATCTCAGAGATGGCTGGATAGATTTACTTGAAATTTTCAGGATTGATAGAAAATGATCATATCTCTAGGCGATTTTTTCATTTTTTGAAAATTCATTTCCTGTCGTCCGTTTCCTGTCCCGCGACAAAAAGCTTGTCACATCGAGATCTCAGAAACGATAAAGATTTGAACACCCAAACTTTGAGGGATGATAGACCTATAGTTGTAGATGTGTTTAAACATTTTTGTTTTGTTCGGCGTAACTTCCGGTCGTCACCGGAAGCTCTTCAATTTTTTTTGTTTTTACGTATTTAATTTATTTTCCATAGAATAAAGATATTAGTATAGATCCTTACATATGCCATCTATACAATGTTGAATAAACAAAAAAATTCTACTTCCGGTGAGATATCTCGATTATCTCAGGAAGCTTTTTTAAAACATATATTGTACCCGCAAGTTCTCAGGTACTGTACGTGATCAAGACACGAAACTTTTACTAAACATAGACATTTGATTGAAGATGTGTTTAAACAGTTTCATTTTGTCTTCCGTCACTTCCGGTCCACACAGCGGAAGAGTTCAAACAAATCAAACTGTTTATCCGTTAAACTGTTTTAATTTGATAGTTTTAGCTACTTCGATGAATAATAATGTAAAAGAGGAAAATAACAAGATATAAAAAATTTAAATTTCATTAAGCACTTCCGTTTGTCCATTTCCTGTCCCGAGACAAAAAACCTTATATCGACGAGATCTCAAAAACGGTAACGACTTCAACAACCAAACTTTGTAGGATTATAGACCTGTGTATGGACACGTGTTAACACTATTTTATTTCATCCGGCGTAACTTCCGGTCTTCACAGGAAGTACACCCAATTTTGATATTTTTAAAAATATTTTGGTTATTTAGCGTATAAGTAACATTTTAGCTATAGAAATACAAAAAGTCATCTACACATGGTAAAAAAATGTTCTACTTCCGGTGAGACATCTCATATATCTCAGATAGCCTTCTTTTTTTAAAACAAAGAATAAATAAGATCTCAGAAACTATGATAGATCAAGACACAAAACTTATATATATTATATTCATTTTTTGTTTACAAGATAACTGGATTTCTTGTGCAGATTAATACATGAGGAACGGAAGACCTTTTTGTTGCTATAGCAACAAGAGTCTAGTTATTAAGGTCTTCCGTTTCCAACGGAAGACCTTATAGTGATTGTAATGTTTCTTTTTATTATTATTATTCTTATTATTATTCTTATTTTTTTCCCCGATTTTTTCAGAGATGACTGTATATATTTCCTTGAAATTTTCAGGAATAATAGGAAATGATAAACGCTAGGGACGTTTTTTTCATTTTTTCAAAATTCATTTCCGGTCGTCCGTTTCCTGTCCCGGAACAAAAAAGCTTGTCACCTCGAGATCTCAAAAATGGTAAAGACTTGAACAACCAAACTTTGTACGATAATAGACCTGTGTATGCAGATGTGTTTAAACACTTTTGTTTTGTTCGTCGTAACTTCCGGTCGTCACCGGAAGCACTTCAAAAATAGTTATTTCACGCAAAAAATTCATTTTTCACAAATTAATTATATCAGTATAAATCTACACATAAGTTATCTCTGCAATGTTAAATCAACAAAAAAATTCTACATCCGGTGAGATATCTCAATCATCTCAGGTAGCTTTATTAAAAACACATTTTGTACCCGCGAGATCTCAGAAACTATTAGTGATCAAGACACGAAACTTTCATGGATGATAGACATATGATTGAAGATGTGTTTAACCGGTTTCATTTTGTTTTCCGTCACTTCCGGTCTACACAGGAAGAGTTGAAAATAATCGAGCTGTTTATCAGTTTATCTGTTTTCCGTTGATAATTTTAGTTAGATAAATGAAAAATAATGTACAAAAGGCAAGTCTACAAGATATATTTAATACAATTTACATTGAGCACTTCCGTTTGTCCGTTTCCTGTCCCGAAACCAAAATTTCGACGAGATCTCAAAAACGGAAACTACTTCAACAACCCAACTTTGTAGGATGATAGACCTATGTATGTACATGTGTTAACATTATTTTGTTTTATCCGGCGTAACTTCCGGTCGTCACAGGAAGTACACCAAATTTTGAATTTTTAGAAATATTTGGTTATTTAGCATTGAAGTAACATTTTAGCCATAGAAATACAAAAGGTCATCTACACATGGTAAAACAAAACCTCTACTTCCGGTGAGACATCTCAAATATCTCAGGTAGCCTTCTTTTATAAAAAACAAAGTAACCGCAAGATCTCAGAAACTGTGAGAGATTAAGGCACAAAGCTTAAATGAATGATGGACATTTGATTGAACATGTGTTTAACGTGTTTCATTTGGTCGTACGTCACTTCCGGTTTACTCGAAACGTTCAAGCAATAGAACTTTTTTATTAAATTCTTAATTTTTTTAAAACATTTTACTCAATGTAATGAATAGTAACGTACCGTAGGTAAATGTACTAAAATATCTACTTTCTGTGTCTTAAATCACTTCCGTTTGTTCGTTTCCGGTCCCGAGAAAAAAACCTTTTTTCAACGAGATAGTACAACTACCCGGAAACAAAAACTTGAACATCCAAACTTTGAGGAAAGACAAAGGTATATATTATATCCATTTCCTGTTTACAAGATAACTGGAGATTTGTGCAGATTAATACATGAGGAACGGAAGACCTTTTTGTTGCTATAGCAACAAGAGTCTAGTTATTATTATTTTTTTCCCCTTTTTTGTCCACAAGATTTCTCAGAGATGTATTGATAGATTTTCTTGAAATTTTCAAGACTGATAGAAAATGATAATATCTCTAGGCGTTTTTTTCATTTTGTCAAAATTCACTTCCTGTCGTCCGTTTCCTGTCCCGCGACAAAAAGCTATGGACAATGAAATCTCAGAAACCATAAAGACTTGAACCTCCAAACTTTGAGGGATGATAGACCTCTAGTTGTAGATGTGTTTAAACTATTTTGTTTTGTTCGTCGTAACTTCCGGTCGTCACCGGAAGCACTTCAAAAATCATGTTTTTACGCATTTTATTTGTTTAACATAGAATTGAAATATAAGTATAAACGCTTTCATATGTCATCTATCCGATGATTAATAAACAAAAAAAAATTACTTCCGGTGAGATATCTCAAATATCTCAGGTAGTCTTTTTAAAACAAATATTATGACAGCAAAATCTCATGAAATGTAAGTGACCAAGACACGAAACTTACATGGATGATAGACATTTGATTGAAGATGTGTTTAACCGTTTTTATTTTGTGAACCGTCACTTCCGGTCCACATCGGAGGAGTTCAAACAATCCAAGTTGTTTAAGAGATTTACTGTTTTTGTTTGACAAAGTAAGACAAATTCATAGTCAATAAAATTCTGTTGTGTAATGGTTAAGAAATACTAACTTTCATTTTCATCGAACACTTCCGTTTGTCCGTTTCCTGTCCCGAGACAAAAAACCTTGATTCCTAGAGATCTCAAACACGGTGACGACTTGAACAATCAAACTTTGTGGGATGATAGACCTATGTATGTACATGTGTTTACACAATTTTGTTTTGTTCGGCGTAACTTCCGGTCGTCACCGGAAGCACTTCAAAAATTATGTTTTTACGCATTTTATTTGTTTAACACAGAATTGAAATATAAGTATAAACGCTTTCATATGTCATCTATCCGATGATTAATAAACAAAAAAAATTACTTCCGGTGAGATATCTCAAATATCTCAGGTAGTCTTTTTAAAACAAATATTACGACAGCGAGATCTCATAAACTATAAGTGACCAAGACACGAAACTTACAGGGATGATAGACATTTGATAGAAGATGTGTTTAACCGCTCTAATTTTGTGAACCGTCACTTCCGGTCCACACCGGAAGAGTTCAAACAATTCAAGTTGGTAAAGAGTTTAACTGTTTTTGTTTGACAATGTAAGACAAATTGATAGCCAATTAAGTCCTGTTGTGTAATGGTTAAGAAATCCTTACTTTCATTTTCATCGAACACTTCCGTTTGTCCGTTTCCTGTCCCGAGACAAAAAACCTTGATTCCTAGAGATCTCAAAAACGGTGACGACTTGATCAATCAAACTTTGTGGGATGATAGACCTGTGTATGTGCATGTGTTTACACTATATTTTTATGTTCGGCGTAACTTGCGGTCGTCACCGGAAGCACTTCAAAAATTTGGGTTTTTTTTCATATTTTATTCATTTTACATAAAATGAAAATATCAGTATATAATCTTACATATGTTATCTATATAATGTAAAATTAGCAAATAAATTTTACTTCCGGTGAGATATCTCAAATATATCTCTGTAGCTTTCCTTTATACAAATTTGATGTCCGCGAGATTTTTGTCACTGTAAGTGATTGAGACACGAAGCTCTCATGATTGATAGAAATTTGATTGGGGATGTGTTTAACGAGTCTAATTTTGCCAACTGTCACTTCCGGTTCTTACCGGAAGGGTTCAAACAAATCATGTTTTTAACAAGTTTAACTAACTTTCTCGGGTGTTTCATCTAGCCTGATAAACAGTGATGTACGCTTAGCAAATGTACGAGAAATATCAGCTTTTGTTTTTATTAATCACTACTGTTTGTCTGTTTCCGGTCCCGAGACAAAAAATATTGTTTCAAAGAGATCTTAGATTTGGCAGAGACGTGAACAACCAAACTCTGAGGAAGGATTGACTTATGATTGTACATATGGTTAATATTTTTGTTTAGATCGGCGTTGCTTCCGGTCGTCACAGAAAGTACTTCAAAAATTGATTTCTTTTTCATTTTCGTTGTTTTACATGGAAGTAACGTCTGGATATATCATTCACAATAAATATCATATCTACTTTTTTTCTATGTGAGAGAAGCAATGTCTCACAGTTAAATGGATACATGTATATCAAAACGGAAGACCTTTTTGTTGCTTTTGCAACAAGTGTCTAGTTCTTATTATTATTCGTATTTTTTTCCCCGTTTTTCTCAAAGATGACTAAATATATTTTCTTGAAATTTTCAGGAATGATAGAGAATGATAATATGTCGAGACGTTTTTTTTATTTTTTGAAAATTCATTTCCGGTTGTCCGTTTCCTGTCCCGCAACGAAAAAGCTTGTCACCTCGAGATCTCAAAAATGGTAAAGTCTTGAGCAACAAAATTTTGTACGATGATAGACCTGTGTATGTAGACGTGTTTAAACTATTTTGTTTTGTTCGTCGTAACTTCCGGTCGTCACCGGAAGCACTTCAAAAATAGTTATTTTACGCATTAAATTCATTTTCGAAATATATAAGTAGAAATCTATACATATGTTATCTATGCAATGTAAAGTCAACAAAAAAATTCTACTTCCGGTGAGATATCTCATTCATCTCAGGTAACCTTTTTAAAACACATTTTGTACTCGCGAGTTCTCAGAAACTATAAGTGATCAAATCGCGAAACTTTCATGGATGAAAGACATTTGATTGAAGATGTGTTTAACCGGTTTTATTTTGTCTTCCGTCGTTTCCGGTCCACACCGGAAGAGTTCAAACAAATCGAGCTGTTTATTAGTTTAACTGTTTACCTTTGACATTTATTTGTTAGATAAATGGAAAATAATCTACAAAAGGCAAGTATACAAGGAATATTTCATACAATTTAAATTGAGCACTTCCGCATGTCCGTTTCCTGTCCCGAGACAAAAAACCTTATTTCGACGAGATCTCAAAAACGGTGACGACTTGAACAACCAAACTTTGTGGGATGATAGACCTATGTAAGAACATGTGTTAACACTATTTTGTTTTGTTCGGCGTAACTTCCGGTCGTCACCGGAAGCACTTTAATTTTTTTCTTCATATTTTATTCATTTTACACAAAATGAAAATATCAGTATACAATCTTACATATGTCATCTTTATAATGTTTAATTAGCAAATAAATTTTACTTCCGGTGAGATATCTCAAATATCTCTATGTAGCTTTTCTTTTTTACAAATTCGATATCCGCGAGATTTTTGTCATTGTAAGTGATTGAGACACGAATCTTTCATGATTGATAGAAATTTGATTGGGGATATGTTTAACGGGTTGAATTTTGTGAACTGTCACTTCCGGTTCTTACCGGAAGGGTTCAGACAAATCATGTTTTAACAAGTTTAACTGACTTTCGTGGGTGTTTCATCTAGCCTGATAAACAGTGATGTACGTTAAGCAAATGTACGAGAAAAGCCGTCTTCTGTTTTCATTAATCACTTCCGTTCGTCCGTTTCCGGTCTCGAGACAACAAATATTGTTTTAAAGAGATCAGAGATGTGAACAACTAAACTTTGAGGAAAGATTGACTTATGATTGTACAAATGGTTAAAATTTTTGTTCAGTTCGGCGTTACACAGAAATTACTTCAAAAATTGATTTCTTTTTCATTCCCGTTGTTTTTATTAGAAGTAACGTCTGGATATATCATTCACAATAATTATCATATCCACTTTTTTTCTATGTGAGAGAAGCAATGTCTTACAGTCGAATTGATACATGTATATCAAAACGGAAGACCTTTTTGTTGCTTTTGCAACAAGAGTCTAGTTAAGGTCTTCCGTTTCCAACGGAAGACCTTATAGTGATTGTTAGGTTTTTTCTTTCTTTCTTATTATTATTATTTTTTTCCCCTTTTTGTATCGTGAATATCTCAGAGATGTCTTAATAGATTTTCATAAAATTTTTAGTGATGATTGAAATTAAAAAGATCTAGAAGTCTGTGATTTGAGTTTTTCTAAATTTACTTCCGTTCGTCCGTTTCCTGTCCTGCGACGAAAAGCTTGTCACCTCCAGATCTCAAATATGGTAAAGATTTGAACATCCAAACTTTGTGGGATAATAGACCAATAGCTGCAGATGTGTTTAAACTATTCTGATTTGTTCGTCGTAACTTCCGGTCGTCACCGGAAACACTTCAAAAAATATTGTTTTTACGTATTCAAATTCTTTTCCATAGAATAAATATATAAGTATAAATCTATGCAAATGTTATCTATGCGATGTCAAATCACCAAAAAAATTCTACTTCCGGTGAGATATCTCAATCATCTCAGGTAGCTTTTTTAAAACACAATTTGCACCCGCGAGATCTCAGAAACTAAAAGTGATCAAGACACGAAACTTTTATGGATGATAGACATTTGATTGAAGATGTGTTTAATTAGTTTCATTTTGTCTTCCGTCACTTCCGGTCCACACCGGAAGAGTTAAAAAATTGAGCTGTTTATCAGTTTAACTGTTTTCCTTTGATATTTTTAGTTAGATAAATGAAAAATAATGTACAAAAGGCAAGTATACAAGAAATATTTGATACAATTTACATTGAACACTTCCGTTTGCCCGTTTCCTGTCCAGAGACCAAAAATCTATTTCGACGAGATCTCAAACCGGTAACGACTTGAACAACCAAACTTTGTGGGATGATAGACCTATGTATGTACATGTGTTAACACTATTTTGTTTTATCCGGCGTAACTTCCGGTCGTCACAGGAAGTACACCCAATTTTGATATTTTTATCATTCACAATAATTTTCGTATCCATTTTTTATTTATGTTAGAGAAGCAATGTCTTACAGTTAAATTGATACTTCTATATCAAAACGGAAGACCTTTTTGTTGCTTTTGCAACAAGAGTCTAGTTATTATTATTATTATTATTATTATTATTATTATTATTACTACTACTATTATCCTTTTTTAAAGCAATATATGTACCTTAAAATGTAACTTTAAAAAAATATGTTTATCATTTTATAAAGAAAAAAGAGAAAAAAAAGAAAAGAGAGAAAAAAAAAAAGAATAATTCTTAGCATGAGTTAACAAACGAGTTATTCTAAGTACGAATTAACAAAAAACCTTATCGATTACAAGAACGACATAGCAAAAAAAAATCCAAATATGTTTAATCACGATTTAACGATTATCGAAATGTTTTAGGTACGAGTTTATTTAACTTAGAACATAATATTATTTTCTTAACCATGAATGCGGAATCAAAATTTCCAGACAAATCTATTTTTAAACCCCATATCTCTATAATGCTTCGTCTGATTTCAAAACGGATTTCAGCTTTAAATTTTGATAAATAATTAAGCTCTTATTAATACTCTATGATTGAAAACAAATCGCTAAGGAAAGAGTGTGATTATAAAATGACTTTGTAGCACTGTTGGCCCCTAATTTGACGGGTCAGCCCCTTTTTGTGATATTAAATAAGTTCTTGCAAACATAAACACATTTTGTTCATTAAATGTTCACGAATTGTTAACCGTTCTAGAAATATCTAAACAACTGTGTTTTAGGAGATGACCCTTAAACTCCTAACCGAGGCCATCAACAAAAATTATTAAGGTATCATGTTGTTTCGAACATTATTCTGAGCAACTTTTGTTACAATGCTTTTCAAAATATTTCTCCTTTTCTAGATATTAATGACCAGAGTTTTGTCCGTCTGGCCCCTTGAACCTCCCCCCCCCCCTTACGTAACATATGATTTAGGTACGGTACTGTATAGATAAACAGCTGTACAATGAACATATTTGCATCTATAATTAATAAAAAATTATTGTTCAGTAAAGAGTTATTATAAAAGACTTTTGAGCTCTCTTGGCCCATTCTTTGAGGGGTCAGCCCCTTTTTCTTGATATCAAATATGAGTCTCGTAAATATGAACAAATTTTGTTCAACAAGTGTTCAAGAATTGTTAACCGTTCTAAAGATATATGAACAACTGTGTTTTAGGAACCAACCCTTAAACTCTTTACCGGGGCCACGAACAAAAAATATTTAGGTAATATATTGTAAAGAACATTATTCTAAACATTGTTTGTTCTACAATGCTTTTCAAAATATGTCTCCTTTTCTAGATATTAATGATCAACGTTTTGAACTCCTAGCCCCTTGATACCTGTTATTACGTAATATATCACTTAGGTATGATACGTTTAGATAAACAGCTTTACATTGAACATTTTTGCTTCTCTATTAATAACAAATTATTATAAAACGACTTTTGAGCCATCTTGGCCCCTAATTTAAGGGACCAGCCCCCTTTTTTTATATCAAATGAAAGCCCGTGACAGTTAAAACAACTTTTGCATTACATGTTTAACAAGATATTTATGCATCAAAAGATGCCACAGAAAATGTGCGAATATTTTGTGAAAAAATTTGGTGCCAATTTTCGAGCTTGGGCGAGTTTTAACGAAATGCATGTATTCTTATGTAGGATATACTTAGTATTATCTCCAGTCATTCATCTTCAACGCCTGAGAGTTTCGCTTTTCTATTGCGATAAGTTTTAGAGGAGTTGCGTGGACAAATCAGCAGTAAAAAAATCACAAAATCCCCAAAATCTCAAACCGGAAGTGACGTCATCAGCCAACAATTTAAAAATCTCGAGTAATGACTATGGCTAATCAGTCCAAAAAAATTGGGTGCAAATCGGTCGAATAGTTTTTGAGATATAACGCTCTCAATAGTTAGAAAAAGAATAATAATACAGAAGAAGAACCCTAAGAAAAACTGTAAGGTTTTCCGTTGGAAACGGAGACCTTAATAAGAATCAGTAAAAAAAACAATAAAGTCTTCCGTTGGAAACGCAAGATTAAATAATAATAATAACTACACAAGATCTCGCTGCGAGCAACGAGGAGGTGTTCCGTCCAAAGTATTTTGCTATTTACCAGCTAAACATGATTTAGAAGTTGAATAAAAAATCCTTAAATTTTAAACAAACTCTTTTCAATTTCCATATGCTATTTTATTTAAACAAATAAATGCATTGGACATCTCTTGTTATGTTTCTGATAAATGTATAAGAGCTTTCATTGGAGGCATTTAGACCCCCCTTGGCCCCTAATTTGAGGAGCTAGACCCTTTTTGGATATCAAATGAAAGGTCTCTTAATATTAAACGCATTTTGTTCAACAAGTGTTTAGAAATTCTTTACCATTCTTGAGATATTTGGGAAAGATTGTCTTAGGGGCCGACCCTTTATCTCCTTTTAGAAGATTTTAAGTAGCCATTAAAACCCCATATTATGTACAATGTAACATATCAGATAACTTTTAAAATATATAGATAATTATTTGTAAGATAAACATTTTCGCCTATATAATACATTACAAAATATTTATTATGAAAGAGATATAAATGAAAGTCTTTAGACCCTCTTAGCCCCTTACTTGAGGGGCCATTCCCTTTTTCTTGATATCAAATGAAAGGTCTCTTCATTTTAAACACATTTTGTTCATTAATTTGTTTAAAAATTCTTTACCATTCTTGAGATATGTGGGAAAGATTGTTTTAGGGGTCGACCCTTTATCTCCTTAAAGGGGCCATTTAACGAAACTTTCATGTTTAAAGATTATTACGAAAGTTATTCTGAGTATCTTCTCTTCTATGATGCTTTTCAAAATATTTCTTCTTTTTAAGATATAATGATCAAAATATTGGACTTCTGGCCTCTTAAACCCCTTATTAAGTAACATATTAGTAAACTTTTAAGATATATAGATAAATAACTAAAAAATAAACACATTATAAAATATACATTATGAAAAAGATAGAGATAAAAGACTTTAGACCTCTCTTGGCCCTTAATTTGAGGGTCCTTCTCCTTTTTCTTGATATTAAATGAAAGGTTTTTCTATTCTAAAAACATTTTGTTCATTAAGTGTTTACAAATTTGTTACCGTTCTTGAGATATTTGGGAAAGATTTTTAAAGAGGCGACCCTTTATCTCCTTGAAAGGCCATTAAACGAAACTTTGGTGGTTATTATTACAAACGTTATTTTGAGCTTCTTTTCTTTTATAATGCTTTTAAAAATATTTCTCATTTTTAAGATATAAATGATCAAAATATTTGACATCTAGCCCCTTAAAATCCCTAAATATGTAACACAACAGAAAACTTTTTATATATTTAGATAAATAACTGGAAGATAAACATTTTTGCTTCTATAATGCGTTACAAAATATTTATTATAAGTTTGTGTTTTTCCTTCAGCTGCACTAATAAATGATAAAAGAAAGAATTTTAAATTGTTGAATTAAATTAAAGGGCAAATCCGGTTTTAAAAGGGAGATAATTGCAAAACAGTGAAAATAGGGTGCATGTCTTAAAAAATCTTTCTCTTAAGAACCACTGCACCAGAAATACCAATATTTACACCAAAGTTTGTATATATAGTGAAGATTATAAATTGTAAAAATTGTGACCGCCGAACTAATACACTTGGGTCCCAAGAGGGGTTCTAATTTTATAGGGAAAATGTTTAAAACTCTTCTTCTCAAGAACTACAATGCTTCAATTTGTGAAATTAAAATGCAAGCATCATCAAATAATTAAGATTCTAAATTAATAAAATCGTGACGGTCAGACTAAAGCTGAGGCTCCAAGAGGGGTTCAAAGTTAAACATAGAAATATATAGGAAAAATGTTTTAAAATCCAATTTGTGATATAACTATGCAATCAAATAATGTAGATTATAAATTGTTAAATTCGTGACCCCCTGAACCAATACTGGGGTCCCATGAAGGGTTCAAAATTTAACCTAGAAATATTTAGGGAAAATGTTTAAAAATCTTCTCAAGTCTACAATGCTCCAAATTGTGATATTACTATACAAGCATTCTCAAATAGTGTAGATTATAAATGGTTAAATTTGGGACCCCCAGACCAATACTGAGGCCCCTTAAGGGGTTCAAATTTTAACATAGAAATACATAGGGAAAATGCTTAAAAATCTTCTTTTGAAAAACTATAATGCTCCCATTTGTGAAATTACAATGCAAGCATCCAAAGATCATGTCAATTCAAAATTGTTAAAATTGTAACCCGTGGACTAATACTGGGGTATTAAGAGATATATTGGTAAAGTGTTTAAAAAACTAATATAAAATGATACAAGGAAATACTGTTGTTCAGGATAGCGATGTGGCCCATGGGCCTCTTGTTGGAAAAAAAAAAGAAAAATTTAAGGCACAGTATCAAAATAAAAAAGATTATTTACAAAATCAGGTTCAACATACAAATGCTATTGATGTAATAGTTTGTGGTTTCCAGCTCTTGCGCGGGTTATCATCTAATTTCATAATGATATTTTTAAAAATAAAATTTCAGTTGCACAGGTGAAACGTGTTGAGATTTATCAGGAACAAGTGAGTATTTACCTAAAAAATATTCCATTTAAACTTGTTATAAAAGCAAATCCATCGAAATTAATTCCTCTATTTTTTTTTAAATATTATATATATATATATATATGCCGGGCTTGAACTCATGCCCCAAGAAACCCACACTCCTAGAAGTGGGCGGCAACCGCTCTAACCACTCGGTAATCTAGACAAGACGAAAAATCTTGCTTTCGATGACGAACGGACCCTAAAGCGCTGGCCGCGCACTAAACTGAAATACAGGTGGAATACAGTTAAACGACAATCTGAGAGATTCGGAACGACACACATTGCATAGATATATAATAAGCACAGTCATTGCAATAACTCTCATATACCTGCCCATATACTTGCATTAATGGCCGAGTGGTTAGAGTGGTGGCCGCTTACTGAGCACTGGGAGAGTGGGTTCCATAGGCACTGAGATCAAACCCCGGCAGGGGCGGAGGTGGAGCTCCAATATAGGGAATTTTCTTGTGCTTTATGTATGTCTATAATATCCTTCACTATGGGCAGGTATATGTCAGTTTGAGAGTTATTGCAATGTTTATTTATGTTTATTGCAATGTTTGTGCTTATATATACATGAGCCAGGGTAACAGAGAAAACAATTGCTAATTGTTTTCGCCACGCAAACTTTGACAACACCCCAGATCAGCCTAGTGACAGTGAAGAAGAAGTGTGAAAGAATTAGAAGACCCAGATGACGAAGTTCCACTCGATGCCCTGCGACTGTGAGCCCCATTTGAAGATAACGCCAGCGTAGACCAGGAAGCCGTGACCGTTAAGGCTGTTACAGACATCGCTATCGTCGATTCAATTTTAGACGCAAGAAATCAACAGAAAGAAGACAGTGAAGAGGTACAAGATCCGGAGCCACCAGCCAAATCAACGATTGAGAAGATGCAGGGCGCCATCGAGCTGATGAAAACGTGGTTAGAGATGACGGAGAACACAGATGACCTACTTCCAGGATTCCAGAAAATAGAAAGACGTGTAGCACCAGAGGACTTCAAAACAATGTTCAAGAAGAAACAAATTTGCCTATCTGCATTTTTTCCGATAGAGGACTATGCTTTGGACCGGGAAATCCAGTGAAAATGTAGTGCAAAATGTGTTTATGAACTGTGTCAACAACGTAGTGCTTATTATAGTGACTATCCTGTTTATTTACGTCTTACATAAAACGCCTTTGTAGACTGTCAAGTGATTTAAAATGTTATTTTATGCATGGTTTTTTTTTTGTTGATTAATGTATTTATGACTGAATGCCAATGTAAGATGGTGTTGTATTTAAGGTAAGGTTTGCGGCTTGCATTTTTTCAAAGGTTGTACCAAAGTTACATACCATTTTGTTCACTATACTAAAGACATTTTTTTCTCATGAAATTCAAATGAATTTTGCCCGTCCCGTTTTATAACTACAAAAGGTCAAAGTTCATGATTTCCAATTTTCATTTTGATGAAATGTAAACAATTTCGTGAAAATATGTACATTTTATATGTGACGATTATGGGGGTTATTTATGCTTAAAATGTTCGAAAATAATATCACTATTAATATCATATTTCACTTTTATTAATTTCTGATGAACTATCTAGAAATAGAATAAAATGCAACAAAAGTCTTAATTTTGGACTACTATTATGTAAACGAAAACATTTTATTTGAAACCTTTCCAAGTCCACCGATTTCAGGAAAAACGTATCTTAGAATATGTGTAGTCTGTTGTTTCTAAAACACTATTCAAAACCATAAGATGCGGATTTCGTTTTCTTGGAAATTGATAAAATGCTTGTGTCCTTTTATTTTTTCATTGAAACTAAAAAACCCGCGAAATAAAAAAACAAACTGAAATCAATTATGGCGTCATATAAATTTTGACGTCATAACTGGAATAAAGGGTAGTTGGTGTTACGTCACAATGAAAATGTGTGAGTTATCTCCCTGTAACCGCAAATCTTACCTTAAATAAATTGAAATGTTGAAATTCTTTTTCCGTCTTTGTTCTTTTTACCGTTATCAGTTTATCAATTTACCTGGCGTATTGTATATCCGGTTATCAGAATTGCAGAAAAACAAAGACGAACGCAAGTCTTCTTTTAAAAAGTATTGTTTTACAAGATAATTTAAGAACATTTACTGTCTAATATACCTTTTAAAATAAATAAGATTAAATGAAATGAAAATTAAAAACATTAATAAACCCCTTCACGGTAACTGCGGTACTGCTCTTTTGCAGGGCAAAATGACATAGTTTGGTGAAATATGACGTAACGTCAATTGTTTCATTTACGTCATTTAATTTTCTATCTACTGAAATTTCGCAAAGTATACCATTTTGCCCTGCAAGGTAGCAGTACCACAGTTATCGTGAAGGGGTCTATTCTTTTCGTGTTTTATTATACACAATGATAGACAATAATAGATATGACTATACTGGCACTGTACCAGTTATCGGCTATAATTTTACGTTTTCTTTTCGTGTTTCCTTATTTCTTGATATATTGGAATACAACTTTTCATAATTTAAATTGTGAACTCCTTATTTATCCATCGGTTAGATTATATCATCATTTAGAACCCAAAACATATTGTTTCTGTGCTTTTTAGCAAGCCCGAATTTGCCTAGGTTTTATGATTTACTGTACCAGTTATCGGCTTTGTGAAACATAGTAAAATCCTTGTACATGTTGATTTAATATTCTGCAAAGTGTTGATTGAATTATGTCCCTTGCGGGGTCAGCCTATAGGTCGTACCAGTATACATGTGTGTATACGCATGTATAGAAACAAAATATATATACACGTGTCTAGAAATACATGTATAGACCAACTTTTATCAACTTTTATAGCTCGAACCCTCGGATATCTTGGACTTTTTACTCAGTCCCGTCTAGTTCGAGATAAAAATGAAGTTTAACTCAGTGTGTGTGTATATATATATATATATATATATATATATATATATATATATATATATATATATATATATATATATATATATATATATATATATATACACAGAGTTAATTAAGTATTGAATCCTTATTTTTTGAAAGATATAGTCTCATAACTGCAACGGTGTGTGCATACAAATTGAATAACGCGCGTTAGCGCGTTATGAAAATTTGTTTGCACACACCGTTGCAGTTATGAGACTATATCTTTAAAATAATAAGGATTTAATGCTTATATTTACATTTTTTACCTTCTTGCCTTGTACGCAAATGCGAATTATACCTCAAAATTGCTGTATTATCCTATGGGTAAGTTTAAATTAATGGAAGAGCCACTGTAACAGCCACAAGCGTGATCTTTGATTTTCGCTTGTGACGTTGTATTTATCAGCGTTCAACGTTTGTGACGTCACAATTAAAACTCGTCATTTAAACTTTGAGTACCCTGTCTGTGTTATGGTGCTATATATGCAGTAGCTTTACCTGCAAAATATTCGTGGAATGTAAATATACATATATATATGTTAAGAGGTGGTGAAAGCATTTTAAAGAGTTCAAGGGGGGGGGGGGGGTAAAAATTAATGGAGTTATCTACCCATGCTTCTTTATAATGAAGTTATGTTCTTTTGCTTGTTCCTATTTAGTAATTGATCATTGAATGTAATGTAATTATAAAGAAGTTGCATGAATCAAAGAGTTATGCACGTATATTATCATTTGAAACAAAAACAGTTTTTGAACTTTCTAAAAAACAAATAGACTTGTTAATAGTAAAGTAATAATTGGCTAACTAAAATTACTGATACATGTAAAATGATTTTGGTATAAATGGCAGATGGTGATTAATAATTGTCAATGAAGGTTGAATATTCTAAAGCTGGAACGGGAGAAGTGAGTAACTCTTAATGGCTTTTAAAGTTGATTTTGTTTGTTTGTTTAAAGGCACACGGGGAAAGTTTTTGTCTGCCCTAAATGATGGGGGGATGGGAAGTTGTTTTAGATAAAACATTATAGTATCAACCTTGTTAGCTCAACTGAGCTGAAAGCTCAAGTGAGCTATTCTGATCACATTTTGTCTGTCGTACGTCTGCCCGTCTGTCCGTCCGTCCGTCTGTTCGTAAACTTTTCACATCTTCAAAATGTTCTCCAGAACCGCTAGACCAATTTCAGCCAAACTTGGCACAAAGCATCCTTTGGCTAAGGAAATTCAAAGTTGTAAAACTTAAAGATCACGCCCTTTCGCAAAGGGAGATAATGAGAATTTATTGAAAATTCCCGAGAAATTTTCAAAAAGCTGAAAAGTTTGTGGAAGCATCCTCGGGTAGTGAAAATTCAAAGTTGTGAAAATCATGATCCTCAGGGGTTCGGTGGGGCTATAATGGGGGTGGGGGTCGACTTTTTACATAGGAATATATAGTTAATCTTTAAAAATCTTCTTCTCAAGAACCATTGGGCCAGGAAAGCTGAAACTTTTATGGAAGCATCCTCGGGTACTGAAAATTCAAAGTTGTGAAAATCATGATCCTCGGAGGTAGGGTGTGGCCATAATGGGAGGGGGGGGGGAGGCAAATTTTCACATAGGAATATATAGAGTAAATCTTTAAAAATCTTCTTCTCAAGAGCTTTTAGCAAGGAAAGTTGAAACTTATGTGGAAGCATCCTTAGCTGGCGTAAATTAAAGGTTGTGAAAATTATGACCCTCGGGGGTCGGGTGGGGTCACAATGGCGGGCCAAAATTTTACATAGGAATATATAGAGTAAATATATAAAAATCTTCATCTCAAGAACCATTTCGCCAGGAAAGCTGAAACTTATATGGAAGCATCCTCAGGTAGTGTAAAATCTAGGTTGTGAAAATCATGACCCTCAGGGGTAGGATGGGGCCACAATGGTGGTCAATTTTTTGCATAAGAATATATAGAGTAAATCTTTAAAAATCTTCTTCTCAGGAACCATTTGGCCAGGCAGGAAAGCTGAAACTTGTGTGGAAATATCCTAGATTCAAAGTTAAGAAAATCATGAACCCCAAGGGTAGAGTGAGGCCACAATGGGGGGGGGGGTCATTTTTACATATGAATATATAGAGTAAATCTTTACAAATCTTCTCAAAACCATTATGTCAGGAAAACTGAAACTTGTGAAGAAGCATCCTCAGGAAGTGAATATTCAAAGTTGTGAAAATCATGACCCTCCGGGGTTCGGTGGGGCCATAATGGGGGTCGACTTTTTACATAGGAATAGATATCTTTAAAAATCTTCTTCTCAAGAACTATTCGGAAGGAAAGCTGAAACTTGTTTGGAAGCATTGTCAGTCAGTGAGCTTTCAAGTTTATTCAAATCATGATTCCAGGGTGTAGGAGGGAGTCACATTTTTACATAGGAATATATAGAAAAATATCTTTTAATCTTTTTCTAAAAAAACATTTGTCTAGAAAAGCTGTAACTTTAGTGAAAGCAATTTCAGATAATGTAGATCAAATATGTTCAAATCACAATTTTTAGGAGTAGTGTGGGGCCACTTTGGGGATTCAAGTGTACAATGGAAAACTTTTTAATTAATCACAAAAATTGAAATGTTATTACAAATGCTCTTACTTATATGGAAGCATTTTTATATATTGCTGATTCTTTAAAATTGTTTAAACTTTGGCCCCCGTACGATTATTGGACCTCAAAAGGGGTTCAGAGTTTGATGTAGGTTTACATCCTGTATATAAACAATTGTGACGGGTCTTTTTGATAACTGCAATGCTGAATGTAATATAACTATAATATCATCCTGTTAGAAAAGGGACTTGATTATAGATATAAGAATATCCAAGGGGGGGGGGACAGATTTTTTTTTTGTATAGGATCTACATTTATTATACCGCATCGTCCAGATATTTTGTATTATGACTCCATGAAGCTGATTTTATCTTGCATATTGTTGTTTGGTGAGCGATGTGGCCCATGGGTCTCTTCTATTGTTTTTAGTTTATTTATGAAAACATAACTTAAGTACATAGAAAACCTTTTTGGTATTACAATATTAAATAATTTTCCATACATGTACAAACCAATTATCTGGGAAAGTTATATACTTTCGCCTTTTTTACACTAGCAGAATATGTCACTTTTTAAAGTTAAACACATTCAAAATAAATAAATATGATTTCTTTATGGGCATACAAAAAATAGTAACCAAATGCATCGTCGGATTGTTTAGAAAAGGGAACCGTTTGACTTCGTCCCCCGAATGATTGGGTTTATTAAACCCGCATATTATGCATCGCTTGTAAACAAACCAAATTTCAAAAACTAATGTTAGTAAACAAAATGTACACATGTTTTTTTTTGATTTGGCACACCATTATGGCCTTTTTTAATAGCGATACTTAAATTATAACACAATCATACCCGCCTCGACGCCGGGAGCGAATTTTAATGAGGCGAAATTACACGATACTCTTTTATTTTCGTTTGTTTTTTATTCAAATTTTGTACATCCTTTTCTCAATAAAATATGGCTTAAATGACCGGGAAAACTACAGTAGTGTCTATTAACTGTATACGCATACTTAGCATAACCATTGTTTAAAAGCGTACATAGAATTTGATACAAAATCGGACCAAGCAGCTTTAACAAATATGGGAAATTATTTTCTATCAGAATCTTGCACCTTTTCAATATCAGATCACGCCTCTATTATGATATTTAAGTTTTTTGCTAAAATTATAGGTGTCATAGTCCTTTTTGAAAGATTTCAGGCCGGAAGGTTACTTAATTAAATGCATATATGAGACCCCTCGACAAGTTAGTGTATGGGAAATAAGATGCGCTTCGTTTCGCTCCGTAAACAAATTGAATAAGTCCGAGGAAAAATATTATACTATTGAAACATATATCTGCGATTCGATTTCCTCCGAATATTCCTTTTTTACTCTGTTTTCAAGCGCTGTGTTTTCGAACTTCCAACCCCTCTTTGACTTCAACTTCAACAGAAGTTGTAATATTCCGCCTAGCTTCAATTGTTTTATTTCCAAGTACAAATGACTTTCTTTAATACTTTACTTATATAATACAAAATATGTTGTCTTATGAAAATAAGTGTTATACTAATGTTTTATTTAAATCAAATACTTGCAACATTGTTCAGCTATTTTTTTTGCTACATCATTTTTACCAAAGCGCCTTTCTGGGTCAACACAAAAAAGAGAGTAAGGAGTTGCCTTAATTTGAAACAAATGTAAACATGAGAAATAATGTATCATTTTTTGATTTATATTGGAATAATAATATGGGTGGTATGTGATCAAAATTTCCATAAAGCCCTTCGGCCTGAATATTAGTAGATCACATGGACAACCCGTATTTATATCCCCATATACATGTTCATGGAAAATGGTACCATATATATATATATATATATATATATATATATATATATATATATATATATATATATATATATATATATATATATATATATATATTTTGTAGGGACGTGCTCGAATTGAGTTATTTGACAAAGCATCTACTACTTTTGTTCTTAACAAGGTAAAGTCAATCTATATACAAATTTCACTCCTCGTAAATACAATCATGTATATCTTTATTAATCTGAAGCATCATTGTACTTTTGTTAAATAGTCTACAGGCCTAGGGATTTCTTTCGATTTTTGAAAATATATAGAATTGAAACATATTTTAGAAATGGAGAATCAATGGATCAGAATTACATGTTGCGGATTCGCAACGAACCGTCAAGAGAAGAAGAAACAGAAGACCTACTAATGAAATAGAATTGCAGTCAGCTAGAAATGTAACGACAGGAGCAATTATTGAAATGCCATATCAGCTATACAAGAAAAATGCAAATTCATTCTGGGCTGATGTACCACATCATAATTGTAGCATAAAAACAAAAAAGGCTAAATGCAAGTTCCATGCAGGCATCACGAAAAGAAAATGTGTGGGATATGAGGTGGATACGTGTAAAAATAAAAGGACAGTAAAGAATAGAAAATCTAAAAAATCAAACAAAAATCGGAACATCGTCAGTAATCATCACAGTTCCTTAAAATTGGTGAGACAAACTTTTTTATTTCACTTAAACACATATTCAACAATTTGGAATTCATGGTTTAATGAACTTTGAGTAACTGTTTTCTTCCTCTACAGGCAAACGGTTTTTAGAACGCAGTTCGCAGTTGCAGTTCGCAATTGAATAGTGAACTGCGTTCTATCTAGAACGCAGTTCGCAATTCAAAATTTAGAATTCATATTCGCAGTTCGCAATTGAATAGTGAACTGCGTTCTATCTAGAACGCAGTTCACAATTCAAAATTTAGAATTCATATTTGGGGCCCGATTGCCTTATATGCAATTGAATAGTGAACTGCGTTCTATCTAGAACGCAGTTCGCAATTCAAAATTTAGAATTCATATTTGAGGCCCGCTTGCCTTCTATGCAATTGAATGTGAACTGCGTTCTATCTAGAACGCAGTTCGCAATTCAAAATTTAGAATTCATATATGGGGCCCGCTTGCCTTTTATGCAATTGAATAGTGAACTGCGTTCTATCTAGAACGCAGTTCGCAATTCAAATTGTTGAATAGTGAACTGCGTGAACTGCGGCCCGCAATTCAAAATCTAGAATTTATATTTGGGGCCCGCTTGCCTTATATGCAATTGAATAGTGAACTGCGTTCTATTTAGAACGCAGTTCGCAATTCAAAATCTAGAATTCATATTTGAGGCCCGATTGCGAACTATCTAGAACGCAGTTCGCAATTCAAAATTTAGAATTCATATACGGGGCCCGCTTGCCTTATATGCAATTGAATAGTGAACTGCGTTCTATCTAGAACGCAGTTCGCAATTCAAATTGTTGAATAGTGAACTGCGTGCTATCTAGAACGCAGTTCGCAATTCAAAATTTAGAATTCATATTTGAGGCCCGATTGCCTAATATGCAATTGAATAGTGAACTGCGTTCTATCTAGAACGCAGTTCGCAATTCAAAATCTAGAATTTATATTTGGGGCCCGCTTGCCTTATATGCAATTGAATAGTGAACTGCGTTCTATTTAGAACGCAGTTCGCAATTCAAAATCTAGAATTCATATTTGAGGCCCGATTGCCTTATAGGCAATTGAATAGTGAACTGCGTGCTATCTAGAACGCAGTTCGCAATTCAAAATTTAGAATTCATATATGGGGCCCGCTTGCCTTGTATGCAATTTAAAAGTGAACTGCGTTCTATCTAGAACGCAGTTCGCAATTCAAATTGTTGAATAGTGAACTGCGTGCTATCTAGAACGCAGTTCGCAATTCAAAATTTAGAATTCATATTTGAGGCCCGATTGCCTAATATGCAATTGAATAGTGAACTGCGTTCTATCTAGAACGCAGTTCACAATTCAAAATTAAGAATTCATATTTGGGGCCCGATTGCCTTATATGCAATTGAATAGTGAACTGCGTTCTATCTAGAACGCAGTTCGCAATTCAAATTGTTGAATAGTGAACTGCGTTCTATCTAGAACGCAGTTTGCAATTCAAAATTTAGAATTCATATTTGAGGCCCGATTGCCTTATATGCAATTGACCAGCAATTAAATAGTGAACTGCGTTCTATCTAGAACGCAGTTCGCAATTCAAATTTAGAATACATATTTGGGTAGTTTTTAGCTCACCGAGGCGAAGTCGGGGGGAGCTTATGCTAAACCCTTGGCGTCGGCGTCGGTGTCCGAACCTGGTTAAGGTTTTTGTTGCAGGTCCTGTGTCTAAGTTATTACTTGTCCTATCTTCACCAAACTTGCATGGATGATGCATCTTGACCTACTCATGGACTTGAAAGACTTGAATGCTGAATCAGGGCCATGAGTTTCAGATGCTGGAGGACGTTAAGGTTTTTTTTTTGAGCAAGTTAAAGTTTTTGGTGCAGGTGCCCTTTGATAGCAATTTCTAGGTTACTACTGGTCCTAACTTTACCAAACTTGCATGGATGGTGCATCTTATGATACTTATGCATCAGACATGCTTTAATGCTGAATCTGAGCCATAGGTTTCAGATGCTGGATGAGGTTAAGGTTTTTAGAGCTGGTTAAAGTTTTTGGACCAGGTGCCCTTTGATGATTATATCTTAGTTATTACTGGTCCTAACTTCACTAAATTTGCATAGATGGTGCGTCTTATGATACTGATGTACCTGGCAGGCTTGAATGCTGAATCTGAGCCATAGGTTTCAGATGCTGAATGAGGTTAAGGTTTTTAGAGCTGGTTAAAGTTTTTGGAGCAGGTGCCCTCTGATGATTATATCTTAGTTATTACTGGTCCTAACTTCACCAAACTTGCATAGATGGTGTGTCTTATGATACTGATGCCTCTGACAGGCAGGAATGCTGAATCTGAGCCATAGGTTTCGGATGCTGGATGAGGTTAAGGTTTTTAGAGCTGGTTAAAGTTTTTGGAGCAGGTGCCCTTTGATGATTATAACTTAGTAATCACTGGTCTTAACTTCACCAAACTTATATGGATGGTGCGTCTTATAATAATGATGCACCTGACAGGCATGAATGCTGAATCTGCCCCATTGGTTTCGGATGCTGAAGGAGGTTAAGGTTTTAAGAGCTTGTTAAAGTTTTTGGAGCAGGTGCCCTCTGATGATTATATCTTAGTTATTACTGATCCTAACTTCATAAAACTTGCATGGATGATACGTCTTATGATACTAATGCACCTGACAGGCTTGAATGCTGAATCTGAGCCAATTGTTTCGGATGCTGGATTAGGTTAAGTTTTTTGGAACAGATCACATGTTTATTAAATATTAGTACTATTTCAAACTTGCATAGTTAATTGAACTATAATATAATATGAATCGCAGAGGTAGCTTCAGATGCAGAATCTGATCTTCATTATCAAGGATGCTAAATGATATATCTTAGTTATTATTGGTCCTAACTTTACTCAACTTGCATGGATGGTGCGTCTTATGATACTGATGCACCTGACAGGCATGAATGCTGAATTTGACCCATAGGTTTCGGATGCTGGAGGGAGGTTAAGGTTTTAAGAGCTGGTGTTTTTGGAGCAGGTGCTCTCTTAAGATTATATCATAGTTATTACTGGTCCTAACTTCACCAAACTTGCATGGATGGTGCATTTTATGATACTGATGCACCTGACAGGCTTGAATGCTGAATCTGAGGCGTAGGTTTCGGATGCTGGATGAGATTTGTTTTTTTGGAACAGGTCACATGTTTTATAGATAATAGCTTGCATAGTTGATTTAACTATAATATTAATGAACTGCAGAGGTAGCTTCCGATGCAGATCTCCATTATCAAGGATGCTAAAAAAAATTATCCTATCTAAAACCTGCTTGATAGATGTGTTCGTTGTTAAATGATATAATATGATTCCTATGATATAGTATTGTATGATATGATACACTATTGTTTTATGTGATACAATATTATATCATATATAATATTGTAAAAAGTTATATGATACGATATGATATTGTATCAATTTTTTTTGTACATTATGATATGATAATGTATTGTGATATTGTTATGTATAGTATTGTTTATCATGATACAATATTGTATAATATGATATTGTATAATATCACATATATTATATTTTATCACATGCTATTTCATATGATATTGCAACATATAATATTGTATCATATGATATGATATTGTATAATATATATCATATCATATCATATCATATGATACGATATTGTATAAAATGAAATTGTTTTATATAATATATTATTGTATCAATATATGAAAATGTATTATATGATATTGTATAATGTGATATTGTATCATATAATACAATAAAGTATACTATGATATTGTATGATATAATATAGTACTATATCACATGATATTGTATCAATTGATATGATACAATATCCTATCATGTATCAAATATGATACATATCATACAATACAATATCATGCTATAATATTATACAGTATAATATCATATGTTACAATATTGTGATGCATTATGTGATATGATATTGTATCATATATTATTATAATGTATCATATCATATCAATATCATAATATATTATGATATTGTATTATGTGATAAAAACAATAATGTATAACAAGATACAATGTCATATCATATGTTACAATATCATATTTCATCATTATTTATTACAGTATTTTATTGTAATATATGATATATATTGTACTGGTATCATAGGATGCAATATAGTATTTTATATTATCGTATTGATAAACATTGTATCATAAAATACCCTATGAAATGAACATATGATTATTATACAATTTTTATTATATGATATTGTTATACAATATTGTGTCAAAACAGTATCCATGTATATCCAAGATCATTATTAACTATGATTTTCAAATAATATGATAAAGGTGGTCTCATAAAGGTGATTCCTCATAAAGGTGATCCCTCGTCTCGGTGAGCTTTGTAATCTGTGATTACATATGTTTAAGAATCGGGCTTATATGCAATTGAATAGTGAACTACGTTCTATCTAGAACGCAATTCGCAATTCAAAATTTAGAATTCATATTTGGGACCTGAATTTTTCAAGGGCATGTACTAGTGGTATTTCACTACCACTGTGAAAATATGGTGATACAGTTATCTATAGTTTCTGAGAATCGGGCTTATATGCAATTGAATAGTGAACTGCGTTCTATCTAGAATGCAGTTCGCAATTCAAAATTTAGAATTCATATTTAGGGCCCGAAATTTTCAGGGGCATCTACTAGTGGTATTTCATTACCACTGTGAAAATATGGTGATGCAGTTATCTATAGTTTTTTGAGAATCGGGCTTATATTCAATTGAATGGTAAACTGCGTTCTAGAACGCAGTTCGCAATTCATATTTGGGGCCCGAAATTTTCAGGGGCAACTACTAGTGGTATTTCACTACCACTGTGAAAATATGGTGATGCAGTTATCTATAGTTTTTGAGAATCGTATGGTGTCCGGATAGGGCCATTTCCGTTAGCGCGACATCGCGTTCAGATAAACGAGACATCGCGCTAACACACAACACGCCGTCGCGCTAACGCAACTTTGCACAACACGCTGTCACGCTAACACACAACACGCTGTCGCGCTAACGCAACTTTGCACAACACGACGTCGCGCTAACGCAACTTTGTTGCTGAAATATCAGACTGCGCATGCTGAAATATGCATGCACGCAAGCATGGATGAAAAATAAATAAAATGTACTTTGAAATATATATATTATTTCATTTCATTTATTATCAGTGCATATGAATAAAAATATAGTTACTAGTGTGTCACTTTATAAGGATATGAATTAATATAAAATCTACCAATTGATACATTTACCTTAAATATTTAATAAAATTCATTAAATCAACAATAATATATTCATGACACATAGGCGTCGGAACCGGAGGGGGGGGGCTGTCTTATTTTGCTAAGTTATACCTAACCATTAGGAACATAGCAGAATAGAGGGTTCAGCCCCCCCCCCCACACACACACACTTTTTTTTCGCAGGAAACATAATTGTTCCGTAATGTACCTTTGAAAGATTTAGAAGTTGGAGTGAAAGGCATAACCCCCCCCCCCTTACCCCCCACGGATTAGGATTTTCATGATTTGGGGAAAAAAGATGTATGGACGGAAAGATTTTTGTTTTGGAAGTATAGGATTACCCCCCCCCCCCTACCCCCCCCCCCCCCCCCCCACCCCCAAACGGATTAGGATTTTCATAATTTTGGGAATTAGGTTTTTTCTCTCAATATTTCTGAGGATCAGTCTAGCAACCCCCCCCCCCCCACCCCACACTTTCAATTTGCTTCCGACGCCAGTGTGACATGTTATATACCGGTAATTTTACATTTTAAAATTTCTTTGCTTAGGTAATATACAGAGCACCTAATGTGAATTTGAGACATGTACATGTTATAAATATATCATTGCTGAATTTATTAATTATATCAAATATTTGAGGTAAATTTATCAATTGGTAGATTTATTAATAATTTATATGCACTCTAGCATGTCCTTATACAGTGACATACTAGTAACTATATTTTTATTCATATGTATTGATAATAATTGAAAATAATATATGTATTTCAAAGTACATTTTATTTATTTTTCATCCAAGCTTGCATGCAGGCCTACAAATTTCAGCATGCGCAGTCTAATATTTCCGGACACGACTTCCTACTAGACTGTGAAACTTGCAAAGTTGCGTTAGCGCGACGGCGTGGTAAGCAAAGTTGTGTTAGCGCGACGGCGTGTTGTGCAAAGTTGCGTTAGCGCGACGGTGTGTTGTATACATGTGTTAGCGCAATGTCTCGTTTATCTGAACGCGATGTCGCGCTAATGCAAATGGCCCTATCCGGACACCATACAGATCTAAAAAACTATAGATTACTGCATCATTATATTTTCACAGTGGTAGTGAAATACCACTAGTAGAAAATTTCGGGCCCCAAAAATGAATTGCGAACTGCGTTCTAGAACGCAGTTCACTTTTCAATTGCATATAAGGCAAACAGGCCCCAAATATAAATTCTAAATTTTGAATCGCGAACTGCATTCTAGATAGAACGCAGTTCACTATTCAATTGCATACAAGGCAATCGGGCCCCAAATATGAATTCAAGATTTTGAATTGCGAACTGCGTTCTAGATAGAACGCAATTCACTATTCAATTACATATAAGGAAATCGGGCCCCAAATATGAATTCTAGATTTTGAATTGCAAACTGCGTTCTAGATAGAACGCAGTTCACTATTCAATTGCATATCAGGCAATCGGGCCCCAAATATGAATTCTAGATTTTGAATTGCGAACTGCGTTCTAGATAGAACGCAGTTCACTATTCAATTGCATATAAGGCAATCGGGCCCGAAATATGAATTTTAGATTTTGAATTGCGAACTGCGTTCTAGATAGAACGCAGTTCACTATTCAATTGCATATAAGGCAATCGGGCCCAAAATATGAATTCTAGATTTTGAATTGCGAACTGCGTTCTAGACAGAACGCAGTTCACTATTCAAAAATTTGAATTGCGAACTGCGTTCTAGATAGAACGCAGTTCACTATTCAATTGCATATAAGGCAATCGGGCCCCAAATATGAATTCTAAATTTTGAATTGCGAACTGCGTTCTAGATAGAACGCAATTCACTATTAAATTGCGAACTGCGAATATGAATTCTAAATTTTGAATTGCGAACTGCGTTCTAGATAGAACGCAGTTCACTATTCAATTGCATATAAGGCAATTGGGCCCCAAATATGAATTCTAAATTTTGAATTGCGAACTGCGTTCTAGATAGAACGCAGTTCACTATTCAATTGGAAACTGCGAACTGCGAACTGCCAAAAAGGCAATCGGGCCCCAAATATGAATTCTAAATTTTGAATTGCGAACTGCGTTCTAGATAGAACGCAGTTCACTATTCAATTGCATATAAGGCAATCGGGCCCCAAATATGAATTCAACAATTTGAATTGCGAACTGCGTTCTAGTTAGAACGCAGTTCACTATTCAATTGCATATAAGGCAATCGGGCCCCAAATATGAATTCTAAATTTTGAATTGCGAACTGCGTTCTAGATAGAACGCAGTTCACTATTCAATTGCATATAAGGCAATCGGGCCCCAAATATGAATTCTAGATTTTGAATTGCGAACTGCGTTCTAGACAGAACGCTGTTCACTATTCAACAATTTGAATTGCGAACTGCGTTCTAGATAGAACGCAGTCCACTATTCAATTGCATATAAGGCAATCGGGCCCCAAATATGAATTCTAAATTTTGAATTGCGAACTGCGTTCTAGATAGAACGCAGTTCACTATTCAATTGCATATAAGGCAATCGGGCCCCAAATATGAATTCTAGATTTTGAATTGCGAACTGCGTTCTAGATAGAACACAGTTCACTATTCAATTGCATAAAAGGCAATAAAGCCCAAAATATGAATTCTAAATTTTGAATTGCGAACTGCGTTTTAGATAGAACGTAGTTCACTATTCAATTGCGAACTGCGAATATGAATTTTAAATTTTGAATTGCGAACTGCGTTCTAGATAGAACGCAGTTCACTATTCAATTGCGAACTGCGAACTGCGAACTGCGTTCTAAAAACCGATTGCCTCCTCTTCAGTGTATATTAAAAACTTTAATGTATTATAGGTAAAAAAAAACAATCAATAAGCAGAATAACCAGACATTAATCATAAAATGAAACATATATTTTCCATGTGGGTTCGCATGAAAAACCTCTTAATGATACATTAGTATTTCAGTGATTAGTTAATGGTAGAATTCACATAGAAACAATATTAAAAAGTAAATGCATGCTTGATAAAATGAAAAACGTTATATAAAAGAGATTCCTGTGATGTGACGTGATGAATTAATATTTTAAGTTAAATCCTTATCCTTACCATGAAGGCGCATAGGGCGGGTGCTTATCCCCGGGTTCCGTGGTGCTAAGCGGATGAGAGTCATTGACTGGATAAGACACCAGTCCATCGCCGGTTAACCCCAAGCGTAAGCCGGTACCCAATTTCAGCTGGGTGGACTGAAACATTGTAGATAAAGTGCCTAGTCTATGGGCACAAAACACAACATCAAGTGACCATATCGAGGTTTGAACAAGTAACTTTTGGGTCACTGGCCTAACGCCTATAACCGTTAAGCCATGTGCTCTACATGATGAATTAATATTTTAAGGTACAATTATCATAAATAAAAGATACCCTAAAAGTTTCTATTTCACAAAAGCAAGTTTCTATTAGGTGCGAGATGAGCTATGAGGAAATAGATACATTTTGAACGATATGGTTCGCTTCTTAACTATCTCCAATCATCAGCAATGTTCGATAACTCTCGATTATCCGGATTTCTTTTATTCGTACCATAAATCTAACTTTTATAAAGACAATTTGAATTAATATTCTAGTGTTAGTATAACAATTAGTCACAGAAGTACATGCTTAGCGTTGTGGCTCCACGGAGATCTGCTATACAATGCATGTTGGTAAAGAGAACAAGTCATCGGTACTTTTTTTTCAAACTCAACTTTTTTATTCATTCCATTATATCCAATTTAGGCAAATTTGCAATAATTTTATAAAATGCATGATACAATCTACCATCAAATCCAAAAATTTCATTTCTATTCATTTCATTTTTTTAGTTTGATAGACAAATAACTTTTTTATGATAAAAATAATACTTTAAAGCTGAGGATCGGAGTACCCTTATCGATTCTGCATGATTCTTTCACAAAACGTTTTGCTGAAAAAACTGCAAGTTTGAATAAAGTTGACAAGTTTTGGACCTGGTGTAATGAAGTTCTTTTTGGATTTTGTGGGGGTGATAGCGAAAACGACAAACAGTAAAATAAACAAAACAAAATGAATTTATTTATCAACAAAACAAATTAAAATAATAGAATATGAAGAGACTCACACTCACAAACACACACCCTCACTCTCTCACTAAGAAAGAAAATATAACTTTAAAAAGTTAACCAATCAACACTGACAATGAAACAACAGTGAATTAATCTTTAACACATTCATTGTCAGTATCTATATGAAACAAATAAATGCTGGCTAAATATAGCTATAACAGTATGTAAAGGAATAAACCAACAAATCAAAATTACCATTACTGATATATGTAATTTCACAGAAAAAGTAAATTGGAATGTTATCTGTAATTAAACAATCAACTTTTATCACTAGGTAAACTGATAAATCATTTAATCATAAAATAGAATTGAAAGTTTGGCTTCAAATAATTGCAAAAGCCACCCTGAAATAGTCACCACTGGGCCTCCATAGCACGCAAAACACATAAACAAAACGTTCTGTTTCCAGTCCCGGACTCGAAGGTCTCTCACTGGAAAACTATCCACACAGGGCTTCCTAACCACAAACGTCCATCAAACACGAGCTCCCGTGCGTCCCACTTGCGTCACGCTCTGCTCCATTATTGACTCTCGGTCCTAGTCCTGCCCCACATATGCTACGCTAAGCAAGCCTTCAACTGACGTTGCACCACTGACCCACCGGCTTTACCGATATAACTATCCCTGCACTGAATCAATAATAACCAATTCTAAAACCTATAGACATACTCATTTATACAACGAAAATAACAAAGACCACACCCTCGTAAATATACCATAAAACTGACAAGATATATACAAAAAACTTAACGGCTGGAGAAAAGCAAATGTCCAAACAGATTTACAGTAATTTATGGCTACCAGTCTACCAGACTAACTTCTGGAATTCGCCAAAATTAAAAAACTGGAGGACGAATTCAACAACGTGGCCGCACACTTGACAAGCAGCAACGGCTCTAACTCACTAAACCGGTTATACTAAAAATAGCCCTAATACCGAACACTCTCGATTGACAAATATAGAACACAACTTAGTCCAAAATTACAACTATTTACACAAACAAAATACAAAACTGAAATGAACTGAATTCAACTTCATCACACCTGGCATGAATGATTTGATTTGAATTCATTATTTTTCTACGTTGATATGCATTTATTTGTTTTCATTTTTCATTCATATCGTTAGACATTTTTGGGAGTTGATTTTAATCAACTCTCCTATGCAGTTACTTTGGTAAACCGAAAGTGAAACAGTGTTTGGACTTAAGCACAAATTATCACCGCTGACAAGACTTACTAAGTGGTTCTTGAAAATAATTGAAAAATTCATTGTAATGTTTGCTGAAGCATTGTTTTTCAAGGAAACTTATATATAAAACACTTTGAAAATAGTCACATTTTATATAATACGAACAATTTAGATATTTTTATAGTCTTATGTGTTCCTACGCCAGAGTTTAATAAAGTCTCGTTCAACCAGAAGCTCGGCTGTCTCCGTAAATCTCCGACGAGCAGAGAGGCTCTCTTGCTTGTCGGAGATTAACGGCGCCGAGCGTCTGATTGAACGAGACTAGAGTTCGATATCAATAGTGCTTAATTGGATCCATACGATTTTTAGAATTGGTTCGATTACTAATACATAGTTTGAAATCTATCTTTAAATAGTACACAACATGATTCATATGGGGTTTCTCGAAATTCTTGTCGGAAAAGTCTAAAAATTCATATAACAAAAAAGCGCGTAATTCAAATACAGACTAGAAACTAATTGCCATGCAAGATAAGTCGATCTTAAAATAAATGATAATCGATAAAATCAACTCCCGTCAGTACTTCAGTACTTTGATTATTTATTTGTTGAAAGTTTATTCATCATGATTTATTCTTGAATTTTCGCAACCAATGAAAAAATATGTTCTTCTTATCTTGTGTTTAAAGTAGTCCGAGTATTGCACTAATTCATGATACGGACTTTACAATATTGGTTATAAATATACTTTTAGAGGTTTATAAGATACATGAATTAAGGACTGCAAGTAGTTACGAGAGTTGATTTTTATTCAGGATAAAATAATGTCTTGCTCAAGCAATTGGTATTCATTTAGTGAACATATAATGTGACTCAAAGTTTAGGATTAAACGCATCCAAAGTAAAAGCTTCAAATAAAGGATTCGGTTTACCTTACAAACTATAAAAAAATATTTTTATAGGCAGGACTTTTATGTCCAGATAAATACTTAACAATGCAACAAAGCCATATTGTCAATAAGGCACCCTTTTCTCTGTTATTGATTTTGTATGTATGCTAAGAAATTGTTTTTCAATAGATTGCAATTAAACAATTCTTTAGCCACGAGTGCTATTAGGACAAAGAACGAGGAAAAGTTCAAATTAGAGTACATTTATAATTGATAGCTAGTCAGACATCCATACTAGGTAATTTGAGAGGGGGTTCGAAATATTATAAGATTAGGAAGCCGGGTCAATATTTTTGCGGCCATAGTATTTTGATCCCTCAATCCAATGAGAAAAAAATATAAGTGGGATTTAATATTTTGCCGCCATAATATCTTTAACTCCCTCCCCAAAAGTGAAAGAAAGGGGTGTCAAAATTTCACATTCATAATATTTTTAACCCCGAGTTCAATATTTTATAGGGGATCAAAACTTCGCAGCGAAATATTGAGCCCGAGTTGAGAATGTCGCATAATATTTTTATTCCAGGTTCATTACTTTATTGTATCAAGATATAATGAAAATATCACAGCTTTCAAATTTGGTGTACTTTACTTCCATGTAAAATAATACATATTTCAAATTATTTTTTCTTAAAAATAAACTTAAAATGATACTCTTTATTCAGTAATACATACATTGATAGTTTAGAAAGACGAGTAAAACCAACAATTTCATATTAAAGTCTGTTTTATTCTACAAATTATTCTGCTACTTATGACCTAATAATATTCTAGCATTTTAATTTTGACACGGCTTTGTTATTTTTTGTTGTATTTTTGTATAGCATAAATTTTACGATTTATTTATAAATTTTTGATTTAAAGGAGGATTTCATCAGTTATGTTGATCAAGTCATCAAGGAAATTCGTTTATCAAATAATCTTTACAACAAAGCGGTAAGTATGTTTTAGGAATTTAAGAATACTTATGTAAACCACAAAGATTTTGATCTGATATAATTTTAATCGTCTCTCAAACCTTGAATAACGCATAATAAACTAACATTTAGGAGGAAACACCAGGAAACAAACACGATGCTGAGGAGGAGAAGAACAAACAAGTACTGAACAAGAAACTGAATTCATCAAAAACATGTTTTAAAACACCGGTCAATTGCAAATACCATGTTATTCCTCTTTGTGTATTATGCAAAGAGAAAATAACTGTTATTTGGTGTGATACATCCTCTACATCTTTGTTTAGTTTAAAAGAGAAAATTAAAGCGGAAATCGGAATCCCACCAGATTTACAGTTATTATTATATAGAGGAATGCTTTTGGATCAAAAATGTATCCTTAATTTTAACCAGTATGAAAATATTCACCTATTGGTCAAAGGAAAAGGTGGAATGCAGTGTTCCGAATTAGGTAAGTAAGCATTTTTATTCATGATTAATCGTACACTGAATATTTTTATTGTGTATTTAAAGTTTAATAAAAACGTTACATTTCAATAAACAGGCATATCACGCAGTAGTTCCGAAGAACAAGTTGAGAGGTGGTTAAAGCAAGAGATTGGTTTGGAGGAAGATTTTCTGAAGAAGTTTTCATTTCTAAAGAATTTGGATGGCGAAACGTTATTTTCGTACAATGAAGATAGAATTGGTGAATTTACGTCTGATACCAATATTCCAATAGGACTTGCAAGAAAAATTCTAGCTTTTAGAGATAAGATATTTGAAGGAAAATCTAATTCTCTCTTTGAATACACTCCAGAAATGATATCAGCATATCTTCGAAAAGTTCTGAATGTAAGTACAGAAAGGAATGAAAGTATAGAGAAACTGTGTGATCATATCATTAAAAAACACATAGATGGTTTTGTGTTTTACATATACATGGACTACACACAGTTTCAAAGTGACATAGGTGATAAAGAAATAGTCGGAATGTATTTTAGAAAAGCTATCGTAAAGCGCAATGCAGAATTTCAAATTCATTGTCCCAATGACCCCACTACACATGATTTACACACAAAACAAGTTCCGGAAAATCTTCTAAGTACAGAGAATGCAACTAAATTCTCGGAGAAAGCTAATGTAAAACTATACAAAGAAGTTCTTTATAAGTTGTTGTCCTTAAACGATATACAAGGAGGCGGTTGTGAACCATGTCAAGTCAGACTTCTTTATGGACGATGGAAAAAAATGAATGAACTAGAGAAACTATTTGTATTTTTTTTTGTATGCCGAGAAGACGAATATACTGAAAAAACCCAACAAAATGGACTTTGGAAGCAAATAAAAAACAATATGAATCAATGGTTTGACCTTCTTCCTCAAAACAAAAAAGAGCTATTCAAAGAAAGTAAAAGTGGTGTTTACACTTATAACAGAAAAAGTCTCCAGCTTTCAGAGCAATGTAAAACGGCATGGGTTATGGATAAGCCATACGATTCTTTTCTAAAATTTGATGCTTCTATTCTTTTGATAAGCAAGAATGTTCTTCGAAGTCGAGATAATCGATATGTATCAAAATTATCAAGCAACTCCAAGAGTCCAGAGGAATTTCATTTTTCCTTCAAAACATCAGAGAGGTATTTTACTTTTGACCCAGATAATTATTCAAGTGGATTTCAAAGAGAAAATATCTTTGCATCAAGTGCTGATGCCTGTGATAGAAATACGGTTGAAAAAGTAATATATACAAGAATGTCTGAAGCTGTTGAAGAAAACCTTTGTAAAGCTAAGGAAACCAAATCTGTTTCCGATGTCGGAGAGATAAATAGTGATAAAACAGGTATCAACCTACCAAAAGCAATAAAAGCTGAACCCGAAAAACATGATACAGAAACTCCAAGAAAATTCAAAGAGGGCTCGGATCGTGTGATGTACGACGAAGGAAAAATATTTTTGCAACCTGAAGATGATGGAACGCTTTCTAATAGGTGTATAGAGTTTAAATCGTTTTTCACAGCAAAAGAAAACAAGTTTGTTAAATTTCAGAATGAAGTTATACGATTTGCCTGCGGTTGTCTCAATGCAAGGAAAAATGGAACCATTTACTTTGGTGTGGCCGACTCTGTACAGAAAATAGATGGTAAAACATATAAGCATGGAGAAATCGTCGGATTCAGTATAAGTGAAATAGGACTTGATAGCAGACCAACGTACACCGATGCTCTCAGAGAAGGAATTTCAAACTGCTTTGATGGAGATGTACATAGAGCCGATGTTGCAAAAAAATGTATTTCAAATCCAATATTTGTGAAAGTAGTAATTCCAGGGAGAAGTGACTTCAAATATGTGATGGAAGTGGATGTTGAGCCTTCATCCAATCTATGTAAGGGTGATCATTTTACAGTAAATTTAAAAAAAATTAGAAATCAGACTAACAAATCTGTAAAAAATGCAAGTGTGCTTTTTTTGCGAAAAGGTTCTTCAACAGAACAACTTGAAAGTGACAAAATGCTACTTTTTACAAAATTGCAATTACCAGAATTTATCGCTGAGAGAAAAAATTTCGAAGAACATAATAAAAATAAAACTGTTCTTATAGCAGAAGACCCAGCCACAAAATTAGAACGTTTATTAACAAGAGGATTTTCTAAACTTGATAAACGATTTTGGCCATTACTTGTTCTAGGTAAACCGAACAAAGAACAGAAACAAAATGTAAAATGGTGTGAAAGTATGTCTTTCATCAGACTAATAAAATTAATTGCCGTTTTTGATTTTGATGATTCTTCAAACGAAGATGGTCTTTGTTCCTTCTACAGAAATCCCGAAAGATCTTTGATATGTACAGAAAGCATGTTTCGTGAAAGTTCAGGAAATTTACAAGAACTGGCAAACACATTAGGTCTTCCGTATGAAGATAAGACTGTATGGATATTTGCAAATGGACGAACTGATTCTTCGGAAGTCAAACTACATTTGGACAGGTCTGATTGGCACGAATCCTACTCAGCTGGTGTTTGTGATGCTGTTTCTTTTTTCAACCAAAATTTTGTTATTCAAAAAGGAAGAGAAATTATTATTGTTCTTTTATTTTCGCATGACTTCGATGGAGTCATTGATACATTTAACGAAATCACTAAGACTTTTGGTTGGGGTCCTCTTGTTATAATTGCTGAACAAAAAAGGATATTTGATGATTTTGCAGAGAAAATACAAAAGGAAGGGAAGGGAAGCAAAGAACATTTGGAAAAAGTTGCGGTTACAGGTATGCTTTGGGAACATGTAAATAGTACTATAACTTCATTGACTGGATACGATGAAAAATTGAACTGCGTATTACCTTGTTCATCTGGAGCTTATGTCAAAGCAGAAGAGAGATTTATAGAATCTTTGGCAGACTTAAGTATACTTAGTGCAAAACAGTGCGAAAACAAAAAGTTCAACGACAGTCGAGAACGAAAAAAGTTTGCACTAGATCAAGAAATACAATTTTATAAAGGTCAACGTGTTACTTGGTGGAATTTCTATTTTAATTCCCAAGTCTGCCTAAGATATAGATATAAAACTATTCAAGAAAAAGCTCTTGTTCTTCTTAGGCACTCTAAAGAAGAAACTCGTAAAGTTGTAACACTGATTATTGCACATGAACCGGGAGCAGGGGCCACAACACTTGGTTATCAACTTTTGTGGGATTTTCGACATAAATATAGATGTTGTGTTGTTAAAAAGCTGTCAGAAATGACAATAATGCAAATATCATTTCTCTGGAAATATAAAGAGGACATAGAGAGTGATTTTCAACCAAATCCTATTGTTCTTTTTTTAGATGATATTCAGTCTGAACTTTCGGTATTCGAGTTTACCAGGCAACTTATTATTGAATTTAGAAAAAATGATGTGAACAACGGAATGAACTGTCTAATCATTATATGTCAAAGAGAAGAACAATTGGTTGATCATGAACACGGCCGTGAAAATATATTCTATCTAAAGCAAGAACTCAGTGATGAAGAAAAGACTTGGTTTGCTGACAAATTTGATGAGTTGGAGCGAACTGGACAAGAACTGGACCTTGAAGACTACAAACCCCAACATTTAATATCATTTATGATTATGAGATCAGAATTTAATCCAGAATATATTAAAAACACTATTCAACATTTGATTTCGACCATTGATCAGAAATCCAATGAGTACAAGCTATTAAAGTATTTGTCTTTTCTCGCTACTTATACGCCATTTACCAGGCGTGGAGCAAAAGTGTTCGTCCCCGTGGAATGCTGTGATGAGTTAATGGGGAAAAAACACCGTTTTTGGGAAGAACATTTGTCAAACCCACTACGGGTATTGTTGATTTTCGAAGAAAAGGAACAGGCTAGTGGTCGGCAAGTTCGAATAGCTCATCCAAGCCTCGGAGAAGTAATTTTGAGCGAGATCATAAAGAATGAAAAAGTAGAATTGGCCGAAATTGCTAGAGAGTACCTTTGCTGTTCATTATTGAAAAATACAGCATATGGCAGAAAACTTCTTGTAGAATTTACTTTAGATATGCTTAAACGCCGGAAAAAGGAAGAATACGATGAGGAAAAAGTAACTAAATTTAGTCCTCTAATTCAGAAAATTGTATCTGATTCAACAGACAATTGCGACAAAGCTGCCGACATATTGAAACTTGGATACAAAGAATTTCAAGACCCGATACTGGCACAAACTCTAGCTCGTCTCTATTTAGGATATCAGATGTTCGATGAAGCAATAACATGGGCCAAAGAAGCTGCTGATTTATCATCCAAATCATCTAAATCCTATATACTACATACATACGGTCTTGTACTACGCGAAAAATTCAAACACTTTACAGAAAAAAATGTGTTTCGACCAAGAGATGCTTATGAGTATTTAAAGTTGATTTTAAAGTCTTTGGACGCTTTTCTGCAAGCCGCATTTTTACAGGAAGATGAAACAGACACACAAAAATTGCTGAATTTATATTATGCCATCAATAACATTAACGAAATAACATCATTTTTGACGGATCATATCAGTTATGATGCAGAAGAAACAAATATCATTCGATATTTAAAAGACAAAAATTACATTCCTGGTGAAATTTTTTCGTTATGGGAGAGTTTTCACAAGGAATTGAAAGGAATGCGAAAACATGCACAAGATGCTTTTAAAGTTTTAGAAGATAATGTGTGTTTTCATTCTGTATTTTATGCACCAGAATTTGTACAAAGTACCTCCCAACAGGTGAATGAAAACCGATTTTACCGACGTTTTCATTTTGGATATGAAGACATGTTAAAAAATTACTCTCGAATTTATGGTGAAACCTCTTCTCCAGTAGATGGAGGAAACGATGCAGCAAATGATTGTTATCATAGAGGAAGGCTGTGGACTTTAAAGGGGCATTCGTACATGAGTATTTTTGATCACCTGAAACATATGGATGAAAATCAAAGTAAAGTAAAACACGAGCTCTGTGAAATAAAAGACCATATCGCGCAGATAAAATTTAAAGACGTAAACGACCTTGCAAATCAAGTTTGTGTAAACGTTGCACTTGGTATTGTTGGGTATCGACATCGAGATTCCGAAAGCAGTATTTTAAAAACATGTAATCAGATAATCGCTTTTGGAGATAATTCAAACAAAAAGGTAGATTTGGCATACTTTTTTGTGAGCATGTTATTATGGCCTGGTGGTGCAATGCATCCATCCTATGATGATTCACTTTTACAAGCATCGCTTTCCTATTTGAAAAAAAAGCAGCAAAGACACAAACCTATTGTTAAAAAATATGAGAGTAAATCCCAACCAACAACGCAGTTTTTTCTTGCTAAGGGTGAAGGTCTAGAGTCTCTCTGTCATCGTTGGCAGACACCTGTTTTCATACAAAACAATACCAATTCCCCGTCTTGGGATGATAAAAAGACAAAAGAAAAACTAAGACGTTTGAGTGGGAAAATTGAAACTAAGGGTTATGGCTCTAGTTCTATCGTTGTGGACGGTAATCATAACGCTAATCCTATAAAAATAAGTAAAATAAGAGGACCAACTACAGGATTCCGTTCTGATGAAGAAGTGACATTTTATTTAGGATTTAGCATCGCTGGTCCAATTGCCTACAATGTCAAATTAAAAAGTGATGGATTAAAACATTCAGAACTGTGTTCTCAAATCCAATTTCCACCTTCTAGAGTACAAGAATATATAAAGCAACCAATAGAAGAGTTACGGAAAATGCTTTTAAAGATTAAAAGAATCGAATGGAAAAGGCAAGACTACTTAACTGAAAGAGAGGTAATACTGTATATCCGGTTATTTTTGCAATAATCTAATGTCAATTTCTTCTAAATCACTTCACATCGCAAAATTAAAATACGGTTTTTTCCACACATTTAATCGAAAATCGAAAATCTTGTGGCACGCGGATATACGTTAATAGTTCCAGTGGGTCTTCAGATACATGTATCCGGACGCTTCAGTTTGCGAAAGATTTTTTTTAAGAAAAGATTTCATATACGTTATTTTGTTTCATGTATCCGGAATTCCACGTTCCGGATCAGGATAGCCTGATTTCAACACAAAGCACTGTTCAACAACCAATTTTGCGTCTCTTAACCGGACGGTGAAATTTAACGATATCAATACTGTTGAAAGATTACGTCTGTCAATTGAGTTCCACACCATTTTCTCGTGTTAGACCCTCAGAAGTAGCTTATATAAACACCCTGACTTCCCAAATCACTTTTAAATTACCGACACAACCGATTGATCACAATTAGAATTAGTCACGCCTCACAGCACGAGTTTTGGGTATTATATTATCTGTTCACCTGTCAAGTACCATCGCTTTTTAAAAAAAAAACCCTGAAAAGTTTAACTCATCTTAGTGGTTAATCAATTAAAGGAAGGTATCTAATATAACGAATTGTTTCATGAATGCTTTCAAGTTGTTAGATTATGTTTAAACCGGATATAGAGTAAGGAAACAAAATGAAAGCATATAAGCTCATCGTAAGTGCATTGGTGGATCTTGCAATTTTCCAGCTAGTATCAGTGGTGGCATATTTCTGCCCCCTACATGCAAGATAAATTATGTCAAAATGCAAGAAAATGATGTGAACATGCAAGATAATTATGTCTTCATGCAAAATAATCATGTCTATACGCAAGATAGGATAAGGGCCATTTATGGCCCCCTCAGCAAATAGGTTCATTTTACTACCATGCATAGTATTGACCTCAGTAATCAACATGATAGGATTTTTTTCTTGGTAACCCTTCAGTATAGTTGCCTAGCAACGAAACAAACGTGACCATGGTTTCGGTCTAAATTAAGAAAAAAAAACCTCTTCATTCAATTGGGAAATTTCAAGTTACTGTTATTTGATTAGCATAAGTTTATTCAATTGAAGTACCAACATTAATTAATGCATTAAATGCATAAAATTATTTACTCAGCGTTTCCATGGCAACCATGGATTTCCTTAGTAACCAACTAAATAACTTCTATTTCAAGCCCGATTGCATTCTGAGAAGTATACAAGTTAATAAAAAACTTTTAAAAGCTTTTAAATAAATAATGTAACATATTTTTTTTACATTAATGTTAATGACATTGTGTTTCCTGTTACCAAAAAAAAAAAACATTCCATAGCAACCATATGAATATAGATAGATCTGCAAATGTATAAGGTTGTTTGTGCTTATCATAGCATTGATCTTAGTTCTCGACATCTTAGAGGAGTTTCTTGGTAACCATTTGATATACATATACATGTAGAATCATGCAATTCAAAAGATATGAATGAGGGTTCTGTTATTAAATAGATAAAGGAAACACCTTGTCCTTTTACTTATATGGTAGTTACAATAAATTACGTATTTATCATCCTTCTTTTCAAAACTTTTAAAACTATCAATAACATTAACACATCAAAAGAAAAACGTAATTTAAATTTAGAAATTCATTTATTCAATGACTTTTTTCGGTAACCAATTAAATAATATTTCTAGCCCAAATACAAACAGCATGCACAAGTAAAAAAGGTACATAGTATTTAAGGTTCCTCGACACACCAAAATTTTATTTTATGGATCGATAGAGAATCTTTTTTTGAAACATGATTCCACAAAACAGAGATCAATATCGGCTTTCAGTTATTTTATACGAATTTTTTTGTATTTTTTCAGTGAAATAGGAAAAACTGTTTTGCAGACAAACAGAATATATTAGAGCTCAAAACTTGTTGTCAATTAATGTGTAATATAATTATAAATAAATTCATGCCAAAGATCGTTTGGTCAAGTGTTTAATTTTTTAATAAAAAAAATATTTCTGAAAATCAAAATTTTAATTCTTTAATATCTTTTTAATCTATGGATAAAATTTTAAAAATAACATATAGTCACATAAACTATTTACTAAACAATGATATTTTACAAAGAAATTGAAATGAAAATGCGAAATTTTAGAAAAATTGCTATTTATCAAATTCGAACCGATCCCGATTGAAAAAAATCTGATCCCGATCAGAATTATTTTAAAATTGAAATTTTACAAATAAACTGCAGTTTTTTTTTTCTAACTAATTGGTATAAATTATAAAGTCGGTAAACGTCGAAACCATTTTACAGCTAAACAACCTGAAATTTTTGCAAAATTCTGATTCATTCTAACTTTATGTGATTTCGTTCGGGATCAGTTTAATTACAATCGGGATCGGTTCGATTTTAAAATTTTCCATTTTTTCTTTAATTTCACTATTTGGTTTCAATTTCTTGTTGAAATATGATTGTACAGCAATTGTTAAATGCGAGTAACAGTTTATCTGCAGTTTTTATCCATAGATTTAAAAAATATCTACAATCCTTTTTTTCATTTTCATAAATATTTTTTTTTTTACAAAAATATTTCTGAGTTTATCTGGCCGTTTTTGATATGTATTTATAGATAATTGTATTGTGCATTAATTGATAACAAATTTTTAGCTCTAATATATCTTGTTCGCAGCTAAAACGATGTTTCCGGTTTCTATAAAAAAATACAAAAAAATTCATATAAAATAATCAGAGGCCGATATAGGTGTCATTTTTGTATAATCATTTCTCAAAAATGATTCTTCATCGATCCATCAAATAATGCATTGGTGTGTCGAGCCACCTTAACATTGCAGTTATTTTTCTCCTTATTTTTTTTACATATTGAAATGTGCATGTTTCCTAGCTACACATTCCAGAATATATGTGTTCACAGAGAGAGAGAAGATAATGTACAAAATAGTATTATCTATTATATTTCAAATCCAATCATTTGGTATCTGTACATGTAACAAAGAATGATACATATCTCCCTAAAGTATTAACAAACATGAATGAAACACATGTAAAAATTAGTATCGTCCATTATACTTCACATATAATGGCTTAAGCAAGCACACATAACATATAGTATTCATATTAAAGTAATGGTTTCAAGAAATCATATTATAGTCAACAACATTGTGATTGCACATGTACACATGTTGTATACACATCAAAAAATTCTTCACAACAGGCTACATGTAAATTAAATAATCAACAGAATTTATCGTACTATCAACAGAATGTATGGCACATTCATGTACATTAGCAAATACATCTAACAATTACATGTACATATGTGCACTGTAATAATATTTCATTATCTGAAAGAAAAAAATCAACTTTTAACAACACACTTTTAAAAATATATGCTATATACATACTGTAAACTAACATTTATTCGCGACGACTTTATTTTGCAAGCCTAATCCACGTACGTTTTGTTATTACAACCATACGCCAAAGACTGGTTCATGGTGAGATATATTCGAGATGACAAAGCCCTTGCAAAAATTTCTCGCATACAAATAAAAGTTGGTTTACAGTATACGCCTGCTCACAAAAATTCTGTTATATGTAATATTCTTTCATGGCCATTTACTTTGCATTTTCATCTGAATTGAGTCCAATTTTCATGAAGCAGATCTACACAAGCTAGCACATACAATGAAGATTCATGATCTGAAAAAAAAATCAACAATACAAAACACATTTCATAAACATATGCCATGAAATGCATTCATAAGCAATATTTCTAAGGTTTAACTATTATGATTCAATTTAATTGATTAAATTGTCTTGATAATTTAATTAAGACACTATTCTTCTCAAGGTCACTGACTCAATCACTACATCTGTTTACAAGCTCAATACCTTACCCCTGCGCTATGATGATGTTCAACCATAATGATTGATACAATTTAACAAAGCATTTTTAAAAATCCAAATGAGGTACTATAACTACTTTTAAAAACAAAGTAAAATGACTAAGCAAACATATATATATTACTTTGTATTATATCATAGGATATGAAATATTCTTGCAATTTTCCTCGTTTACCGATGGTTATCTTTTTCTAACAAACTAATGGCGATTTGTGAAGTGACGAACAATTACTGATGAGAAGCAGTCTACTTACAGTTTTATTCATCACATTATACTTTGGTCTTGCTGTAAATCAAGCTGTTTGATTTTTGAAAGCATGTTTTTGGTTGGTTCTGGGGACTTTAAAATCGGATTCAGTCATCTCGTGGTTACCTAATCTTACAACTTTCAGATCGAGTTATGATTTTACCATTATTCCGGTCTTCCGTATTTTTAAACTTTACATAACAGTTTCGGCTGTTTATTCCGTTGATCCTTCCAGTTTTATTTATGTATAAATACCAAATCTGACATCTGTATTACGACTTGTTTCTGTCTTCCCATACGTTTTTTGTCGTTCGTCGCCATGTTGTTGTGCAGACGATAAATGTTTACCAAAGGGAAATAACTCCAAAAATAAACTCGGCAAAAGAAGAAAAAAAAAAAGTCGGAGAATCATAGGACACATTTTTTAAATCTGGCCATCAAAGAAAAATATGCTTTATTTCCTTTTGAAATGTACCTTACAGAAAAAAATGTTACGGCGGCCATTTTGGTAACATACTTATGGCCAACTACTGCAATTTTTTATTCATATAGGTTTACAAAATATGAATGTTTTAATTATTTTCATAAATAATTTTTAATAAAGAATGAAATGTATAATTAATTTATTTGATATTATTGAAACAAACATATTTCTACATTTTCAGGAATACAAAAAAAATTTGTATAAAATAATTTTAAGAGCATATATTCTTCTTTGAACAACAAAATCTTGTTTTAGATTTGATATTTAAACGATCCATATGGTAATGTTTCAGTGTAATATTCCACCTTAATGCAAATACAATCAATATCTGCTTTTCAGTACTTTCAGTACTTTGATTATGTACTGTCAACAAAGCTGGGGGCTTTCCACATTCTAAAAATAGATTTCGAGGGGTTTGAAGATGAATTTGGTTTTCAGCAATACAATCGTGATTTAGCATTGTAAAATGTTAAAAGGATTAACAAAAATCAACCAGTACTTACATTACTTTGAGCCTCTAAGTACTACACGGCTTCTGTGCACAATTTCACTGTATAGGCTACTATAGCTTCCCCAGCGGGCATTTCAACGTTGAAACAACGATCCATATGGTAACGTCAGGCATCAACGTTGAATCAACGTTGAAATAAGGTTGCATATGAAAGTTGAGACAACGTTGAAAATGTAACGTTGTTTCAACGTCAAAATTCAACGTTGAAATTGCGTTGAAATCTGGTTTAAAATATATAGATATGACAATGAAAAAAAAGTTTAAATTAAGTGATTTTTGTAAAATGTTGTTTATAAACATGTCGTCTTTTATTACGTTGTGCTGTTTTATGTGTTTTGACACTTTATTAAAAAAAATCCTAATGTATAAAGTCGGCCTTTATTTAAATCCTTGTAGTATTTGAGTATATCCTTTGCTAAACAACTTGTGTAGTACGTCCTCGTTAAAAGTAGAAGCTGTAGGAATACGATCATAAAGGAACCACGTACATTCCGCCAAATGGTAGCAATGCTTGTTTTCCATGACATGAAACAAAGGATCTCAACACAAAAACATAGAATCCACAATAGTCAGTTCATCATTTGCATTCTGCAGACTGTTTTAAAAAATAACTCCCAAGATACTCCAGTGTAAAATATAAAATAGTCACAAATTAATCGTCCAAAAGCTAAAATCCCCGCATTTTACTGTACATAAAATCTGTGTAGTGACTGCACGAGGTGTGCCTAAGAACTGACTTTCTTTGTTCACCAATAGCGTCTTTAGCGGTCAAGCTGACAAAGAGCAGCCTGGTATATTGCATAACTCCCTTGATCAGCAGTGCTTGCAGTAGTGATGGGTCCGCGCATCCCCTTCTCACTGACCCAGTTAATTTAAAAATGCAATTAGCCACTTACTGTACGCACAGCTCAATCTCTAATTTCTTGTATGAAAACAATCTTTTTTTAAGAAATGTAATGTGAAATATTAATTTAACTTTTCATTTAAAAGAAAATTGATATTTTAATTGGATAAGACAATAATATATTAATTTTATTGGAATATATATAAGATAAAATTGTATTCAAATTAACATTTAATATTTGTAAAAACACGTCATTAAATGCTTCCACTTTAAAAAATATAAGTAAAACCTAAATTAAACAAATGATAAGGAAGTTTAAATTTGAAAATATGTGTTCAGTTTCATTAATATATTAAAACGTTGTTTCAACGTTGAAAAGTGGTTGACGTCTTCAACGTTGAAAATAAGTTGGGTCTTCAACGTGGAATCAACGTTGAGTTATGGTTTGGGTTTCAACGTTTTAACTTCAACGTTGATTCAACGTTGAATTATGGTTGATCAACGTTGCAACTTGATTTCAACCATTTCTCAACGTTGAAACAACGTTGCGTGCCCACTGGGTCTATAGTGACATCAGCCGACAATAGTCGTCTGTAAAAACGAATGCGTTTGTTTACACCACTTTTTTCATAAATAAAAACTAATAAAACACATTTTATTTTAATATATATGAACATTTTTAATAATATTTGTTCTAAATTAGTAAATTTTAACTTTTTATAAGGATATGGTATGTAGTCATTTCAAGCAGTCGGCAGCTGTGCTGCAGGAACGCTACGTAAGCCGCGTCAATCTTGATACTTATTGTGTTGTTCACATTAAAATTCATACTTTAAAGGATAAAAACTAAATAAAATCATAATGAAAAGTAACATTGCTGATAATTTTGTGAAAATACACATATGTAACTACATAAAATAATGTGCACTTACCAAACTTCTGCAAGTTCAGCTTCACCGTCACAATGTTTGTTTCCGGAAAAAATTACGCCGGTCGATTCAGACTGATTATTATAATTTTTCACACAATTTTTTCTCCGAATTTTCGATATTTGAACATGAGCGACTAAGAATACCACGAAAAAAATTTAAACAAAGAAAGTACATATCTATTGCTTACTACAGACGAAATTTTGTTGTGGTATTCTTAGTCGCTCATATTTTTTTAGAACGCAAGAAAGTTGAAAATAGTGGTTTACTTGGTGTTTTTCAGAAATAGGCATGTATTCCAGCCATTTAATTTAATTTTACTAACACTAGTGAAGAAATCAAACAATTTTTATAGTTATAGTGCTTGTTATCAACTTTATAAAAAATATGATGTTTGTTAATGTACGTGCAGTATATTTTATAGAAAAATTGGGGGCATTTCTACTATATATATCCTATCTAGTCCTTTAAATCTTTAAAGAGAACCTGATTCCATATAGGTAAACTCACTTACTTTCGCACGTATCATCATATATGCAAGATGCAGCATAATTATGACAATACGTACAATGACTTATTTATGTTGATATGCGCTTTATCTTTGTGAACATGCAAGTTTATTATGTTGACATGCAGCTTATTCATGTCAACATGAGAGATAATTATGTAAACATGCAAGAAATTTATGTCAATATTCAAGATGATTATATTGACATGCGACCTACTTATGTCAACATGCGAGTAAATTACGTTTACATGCAGGTTATTTATATTAACATGCGAGGTAACTTGAGGTAACGTGTTGACATAGATATCTTGCATATTAACATAATTTACTAGCATGTTGACATACATAAGTCGCATGTCGACATAATAAACTTGCATGTTCACATTAATATCTTGTATGATACATTGTAACATAATTAACTCGCATTTTGACATAAATAAGTCGCATGTCGACATAAACATGTTGCATGTCTACACAGTTTTCTCGCATGTCAACGTAAATAAGTCGTATGTTGTCATAATTTTGTTGCATCTTGCATGTATGATGTCAGAGTCCCGCATTAGTAAGTCATTTAACCCAAATAAAAATAAGATCATCTAAAAAGATTTGTTACTTGCATGTCAACATTATGGTTTTGAATGTAGACATTATTATCTTGCATGTTGACATAATTCATCTTGCATGTAGGGACAGAAATATGCCACAATAAGTAACTTGAAAATATAACGTAAATAAGCACCTATCACACGAATTTAACTAAATTACGAAATTATTAAAGCCTGGTTGATAGTTTTTATGATGAAGCAACGATAAAAAGCGGTGGTCCCTAATTGTATTATAAAGTGAATTGAACACTTTTTGACCGCAGCTTTTGTCGGGAAAGATTGCAGCAAGCTTTTTATTGAAATTTTATTGTAGTTTAGATTGTACATGCACGGAATAAAAGTATCCCATTGTCATTTTCAGAAGCAGCTATTAAACGACAAAAATGATATTCGGGAAGCTATCGATCGACAAGAAATAAAAAGTGGAGAAGTTGATTTTTCTGATGATTTAGACTATAAACACATATGAACATCCATGAAGAAGAAGAAAAGAAGAAGAAGAAAGAGAGAGATAATGAACTGTCCGTTGTTTTATATAATATCAGTTTTTTCCTAACACTGTTAGATGCTAGTTGTAGATATAGCAGGTATTCAATGTTAATCCTCCAAAAGATGCATTTTTTACAGCGTACAAATAATTTAATTTACATATAACCCGTAACTATATTACAAGATTTCTTCTGTTAATTTTACATTTGTATCCCCATATTTTAAATAATTAATTAATTTGTTTTATACTTTATTTCACACACACACACACACACCCACCCACCCACCCACACATATATATATATATATTTCACTAGTTTATATGAACTTGAAGTGGGTTGATGTTTCTATCAAATAGCGTCATTGACTGTTATATGTTATCGTACATTGTAGTGATTCGGGTTGATGCAGTTTTCATACATCTAGTGCTTATAATTGAAATAGTTAACTGTAAACAACTTGGTTACATAATATGTTAGTGTTATGATGGATGTAGAAGTCTAGAATACGAGTACTTATTTATTTTTATTCATTATTATTAAATAGTACTTCATGTATTGCTATTATTAATATAAGTAAATAAATATTACCAGAAAAAGCACATGTAAATGTTTATATTCCTGTTCGCTCATTCCCGTTTAACTTACAATTTGACGTTGTTATTACTTGAGTTAAGATTGTGTATTGTGATTGTGTATCATTAAACGTATTGATTGAAAGTCGTTTTAATAAGTATATTATGAACTCATTGTTTTGATTGTGAAACTACTGTAAATCAATTTTGATTGAGAAATATTTTTGAATAAGTTTAAAAGTTAATTTATTAATTTTTCGTATATTTTTATAAAATTTATTGATCAAATATATTCGTATATCAATAGAGTGAACCCCCCCCCCCCTTCCCCCGCTGAAAAATTTCACATGTCTTAAAACATAGTAAAATGACCGAAAATATCAGACCCCCTACCCCCTTTGCAAATGCAGATATCTCTCGGACCCCCTCTTCCGGAAAAAAATATATATTTCAAATATCAGTCTAAACTATTAAGTAATTCCGGATTTTTGAATCGATGAGAATCGTAAATGGAAGTTTCAATGTTAAACTTTACACGCGTGTAACGTTTTCTCAAAAATAATTCAAGTTAATGATTCAATATTTTATGTGTATAATAATACACACAATGCGCAGATCGGGAAAGGTTTAGGGTAGACAAATAACAAAATATGGGACTTACTGGGATCAACATTTAAAACAACCCTTTCGCTGTAACTTTTTAAACATTTTTATCCGATTTTTAAAACCTTTTTGATTTATAGTTAAGAATAAATAGTACCATTAAAACATGTACTGAGAGGCCATTTTTAATTCTATATAGGATTTTTAGGGATTGAATATGATAAATTTATCACAGTTGAAAAAAAAATTTGAAGAGTTGTCTTGCTTTGCACAATGGACGATATCCGTTAAAGCTATCGACATACCAAGTTTTTGCTCAAATAATAGTTACTAGTGCTTTCTCAAATATGAATTTTCCTCTTCCAACAAAACATCGGTTTCTTGAGTTTTCTTTCTTTAGGCATTTAAAGTTCTTGTGTGTTTGTTTATAATACAAAGGCGATTGAGGATCCTCGACACCCCGTGACTTCTACTTATTATGATGTAACGTCACAACCTAGCGGCTTTGCAGCAAAATGCGGAATATTGTCCAGAGTTGTAACCGCCTAAAAGGTAAGTTAGTGAAAAAAAATGACTGCAAGAAAATTGCCCTTGTATTTATTATTGTTTCAAGATAATTAGAATTTACACAAGTTCTATTGCAAGAATATAGGAATAAAAATATACTTAACAGATGATTCCAACAAATTCATACACAGGAAAATAAAATGTTCAATCTTACATAGGGTTTAATAATTTTTCAGTAATGAAAGTGGAGAGTGCATTATCCATTTCTCATCAGATGCCAAGTGAATTAGCTTAAGAGTCAGATGTTAAACATAATTCCGCCCTGGAACACAATCATCGGATAAGATATCTGGTTTCAATTATTAACAGTTATTCAGTCAGTTGTCAAATATATAATTTAATGTATAAACTTCAACGTGAAAAGAAGTGGTCTTAAGTAAAAAATTAAAATTCTAACGAACGCAATATTACATATTGGAAACAAGTAGTCGGGACATAACGCTATTTCCCCTTTTCAACATTGACAATGACCCATAAAATAAAAGACTTCATTCGTTTGTAGATGTTGCTCTACACCTCATTCCTAGCCGATGAGTTTCAAGTTTTTGCCAGTATATATATGCTATACAGAATGGAGCCGTTTCGCTTTATATCTGGTTGGCTGTAACCTGATTTCCCATTGAGGAATAGTTGTTGAAAAAGTCAATAAAGCTTTGGCTTAACCTATGTTTCACTAAAACCAAGTCAGCTCCAGTGAAAAGGTCTAATGCCCACGTCGTTTTGAAGAGTTTGCATCTGCTCAAATAGCTAATGGATGCTACTGAGATAGTTCAAGACACAAAAACCTAATGGAATAAGAATCTAGCTAATTGCATGTACATGTATAAGAATACATTAATTATGTTTAAACTAGAATTTAAAAATATTCCGTTATTTTGTTACAGTGAATAAACGGCTTAATAATTTAAATATACGTTCTTTCAAAATACAAAATTTTAATCCATTGCTTTAAGTAAGAGTTGTACCAATAAGAAATTTATTTAATAAAATTTGTTTCCTTCTTTATCTCTTTATATTCAAACAATAGTGATGGAAAATTATGGGGGGTTTTTGTTCCTGCAATATATTTCTTGAACATTATTTCATTTTATAAATTGGATAAAGTATATTCTTATTGATTTTTGATTAACATATTTCCACTTATATTGCAATGAAATTGTTCTTAAAATCCGTCGAAAAGGTTTGGATTTCAAATGTTGAAGCAGAAAACACAACATGAACACAGTTACTAATTATTTAATCTCTTGTTCTCTTCCTTCTCCATAAATCTGAGAAATCGTTGTATATTATCAACTTCCATGAGCTGACTATAAAACGCTTTCCTTTCTTTTTCATCAAGTCGTTCTTTCAGTTTTTTCTATAGGCTCTTGTTAGTCGATAAGGGACAGTTAATGGATGAGCAAATTCCTTCATAACTATTCCTAGAGCTTAAAATCGCATCTTCCACAGCACCATGTCTCCATACAAACATCTTTTGTTGTTCACAACTTTGTCTAGATCCCATAAGCATAGGCACGGAACATAGATATAATAGCAAAACGATTGTATTTTCTTTGTATTTTCACAGCCGCCGACCGGAATAATTTGATATGTGGTTATATCCTTATCAAGCTCATTCATTCCGATCACTCCCATCTCTAACAAATTGCATTTGTATCGGGTAAAAATACCTTGCACAACCTCCCTGTCTATTGGTCCTTCTACTAATAAAACTTTGGTTGAAAACAACAACGTTCTCAGTGTTTCAATGTCAGACACTTTGGAGAGTTCCTTATTTTTCCCAGCGTTTTTAACCGAACATTCGTAACTGTTTGAGGCTGTTTTCTTTCGAAAGAAAACATGCGTTTTGTCGATGGTAATGGTGTCAATAAAATACGGACTATGCGTCACAACAATAAGTGTCTTCTTGTATGATGTTACGTGCATGTACATCATTGTCTTTAATCGTTCAATCATTTGAGGGTGCATCCCTCGATCAGGATCTTCTAAACAAAGTGTCTGAATGTGTTTATGTGCTAAGAGTAAAGATGTCAATTTTGCCTCTAGAAATCCTTCAGATGTCTTCAGCAATGGGAATTCTGATTCGTTATGTTAAACATACAATAGTCCATCTTTTTTTATGAATTCAAATATTTCTGGATATGTAATAAATCGAAATAGTTCTCCCTCTAACTGTTCATCAACATCATTTCTATGGTCCTCCGACAAGAAAGTTGATATAACTTCTGCTCGTTCACATGCTATCTTGTAGTTGCTTTCCTCGTATTCCTTCTTGATTTTCTCACTTCTTGTCCACTGTACCATTCCAATGCCTCTTAAAGGAAGTGTAGACACATATTTGTTTTCGATGGTTTTCCAGCTTGGTTCCTCTGGTAAACAATCTTTCTGAGGATTTGAAGATTTTATCAAATGAATAAGTTGGATAATGTTAACACTCTCCTTTTCTACAATTGAATGTATTGCCTCTTTATCATCTGCTTCGTGAACCAAACCGTTGTAGGTTGCAATACTTTTTGACGATTTCGAGCGAAGAAAAGTGTCATTTTTGGCTGAATAAATGAAAACTTAGTACATCACATCATTCCCAGGTTCTTTTATAATTCCAGAAAAAATTTCATCATAAGGAGACAAATTGAATTGACAGAATACATACGCAAATGAGTTATCATCAAAGGAATTAGTTACTGATACATTTATTTCATCTGTCATGCAACGTCGTTTTAGTTCTATAACGGTACTTTTTCTACAAAAATTAGCACCTACAAAAATATTTAAAGTGTTCCAACCCGCAGTCACTTCTTTTTCTGCATCACGCCTTTGCTTTTTATTTGCACTTGCATTTGAAGAAGTTGTCTCTTTATGCAAACTTGCCTTACTCTCTTTCACCCTTCGAGTTGTATCAAAATCAATAACAGTTCTGTCTTTGAAATGCACAAATTTTTCCAGAGTTATTGATTTAAGCATCTGAAAAAGAAATTTAAGAAAAATATTAATGTTTTACCATATTTTTTTTGTTTTATGGGTGTAGTTTAAACAAAATATCAGGAATGATGAAGTCTTTATCTGTTTATCAGAGAGATAGAGAGAGAGAGAGAGAGAGAGAGAGAGAGAGAGAGAGAGAGAGAGAGAGAGAGAAATGTTGGTGATTGTAGTGCCTACGTACTCAAATTTAAAAATACTAAGATATCGGAGATTTTATAAGTTAATTTACTATATTCATTGACTTTAATTGGAATATTCTATCAGACTGACATTAAAATTTATAATATATGTACATAAATATATGTACAAGGTTGACACTTGAAATAAGAAGTAAATTTTAGCGGCATGAAAAGGGGGGAATCACAAAATTTTGATTTTAGCATGTTATGAGAAATCTGTTAAGGGGTTTAAAATTCTGTCGTCGAATCTGATATTTGTCAGAGACATGAAGCCATTTGTATAAAACGTAACATTTATTTCGTATGGTTCAATGATACGGATTCATTTTTGATATGTATCGTGGTTCGTTGATTCTAAAGTGGGTATTCTAACATTACATGAACTTTTATTAAATGCTATAAAAAAATTTCTGTAAATGTTCTAGCTAATAAGCTATGCAGATTGTATGGAATCGATATTTCTCCTACCTGATGACTAATAAAGCGACTACAGAAACAGAATCTATTTTTCTCTCTTATGCTTAATATATACAAACAAACCAAAAGTGTTTAACTTTTGATTTCCGTTTTTAGGACGTTTCAAAAATTTGATTTTCACTCATTATGAGTTAAAGTGCTAAGATTAAGTTTTTGAAAATATTCAGGAAGAGAATAATAGGTGATCTGGCATATGTACATAAGTACATGTATTTTTAGTATTGGATTGTGTCCGTAATATCACACATTTACCTAATTTAACAAATGATGTAGCGCATTTTTGTTTAACTTTTTATTGATTCAGTAGTTTACAGGTATATAGTAACTTTGTAACACATTTGTCGCTTAAAGCTCGATGTTTTTTTATATATCAAAATTAATTCAATTTTTATATCTTCAATTTTTTATGAACAAGTACACATAATCAAGTGCATTGTACAAACTACTTAAATTAAATCAGAATGTGTTGAGAATAACGGTCTAAGACATTCCTGTAAGGCGAATTTGGGTTACTTGAATTTTTGAAAATCAAATCTTTGAAATAATAGCATTTGATAGACTTGCTTTAAAGTTGAAAAGTTTTTAAAAAAAAACATGAACAGTGCTTGTTTATTTACGTGCTAATTTTGTTAATTTGAGGGGGAAAAATCATCGATTTTACAACAACAGTCTCCCATAATATGAGAAAAAATCAAACTTAATACTCTTGACCATTACTGGATACAAAAAGTTACTCAATAATTGATGAATGAAATAAAAGATTTACCTTTTTCAAGATGCTTATAATTCCTCCCGATTCCGCCTTCTTCCTATTCTCTGTCTGAAACTGTTGGCAGTCACCCAGAAAATCAATACGAAAAAAAAGATTGATCTGTCTAAACTTGTGTGTATTTAATGCTGATGATATAATTACAATCTTTTTATTATTATATCACTTAGTTATTAGGGTCTTCCGTTTCCAACGGAAGACCCTCTTGTTATTCTACGGTTTCTTTTTAGGGTCTTCCGTCTTCAGCGGAAGACCTTTCTACATGTATTATTCTATTGTTTCTTTTTCACTTTTCTTCTTATTAGGGTCTTCCGTTGGAAACGGAAGACCCTTTTGTTATTCTACGGTTTCTTTTTCTTTATTAGAGTCTTCCGTTTCCAACGGAAGACCCTCTTGTTTTGCTACTGTTTCTTTCTATTATTATTATTCTTAACATTCTTTTTCTGCCATTTTTAAAGCTTTATTTCTCGATAAATGTTTTTAGTTAAATTTTTTGTTGACGTCACTTCCGATTTCAGATATTGACGATTTTATAAATTTTTAAGGGTCATTTTGTCCACGCATCTCCTCCGAAACTAATCAAGAGAGAAGCTTGAAATTTTCAGGGATTGTAGACAAATGTCTGTAGATGTACCCCCATCCTTTTAAATATGAAAATTGCTCAAGGCCTTAAAGCTCGCCTGAACCTGAAAATTAGCGTCAAATTTGTTCACGACATTTTTGCACATTTTCTGTTATACCTTTTGATGTATAAATATTTTGTTAAAACATGTTATGCAAGAGTTGTTTCAATTTCCACGAGCTTTCATTTGATATCAAGAAATAGGGGCTGGCCCATCAAATTAGGGGCCAAGAGGACTCTAAAGACTTTTTACAATAACTCTTTATTGAACAAAAATTTGTTATTAATTATAGAAGCAATAATGTTCATTGTACAACTGTTTATCTATACAGTACCATATCTAAGTCATATTTTACGTAATTAGGGGTTTTAAAGGGCCAGAAATTCAAAAAGTTTGATCATTTATAACTGAAAAAGGAGAAATATTTTCAAAAAGTAATGTAGAACAAAAGTTGCTCAGAATAATGTTCTGTACAACATGCCCCCATAAATTTTATGTTGATGGCCCCAGTAAGGGGTTTAGGAGTCGGCCCCTAAAACACATTTGTTCAGATATCTCATGAACGGTTAACAATTGTTAAACACTTGTTGAATAAAATATGTTTATATTTCCAAGACCTTTAATTTGATACCAAGAAAAGGGGGCTGGCCCCTAAAATTAGGGGCCAAGAGGGATCTAAAGTCTTCTTACAATAACTCTTTACGGAACAATAATTTGTTATTAGTTATAGAAGCAAAAATGTTTATTGTACAGCTGTTTATCTTTATATTACCATACTTAAGTCATATATTACGTAATTAGGTGTTTCAAGGGACCAGAAGTTCAAAACTTTGATCATTACCATCTGAAATAGGAGAAATAATTTGAAGAGCAATGTAGAACAAAAAATGTTTAAAAGATTGTTCTTAACAATATGCTAACTAAACAACCAAAAATTTATTGTTTGTGGCCCCGATAATGAGTTAAAGGGTCGGCCCCTAAAACACAGTTCTTCAGATATCTTAAGAACGTTTAGCAATTCGTGAATACATGTTGAACAAAATATGTTTATATTTGCGAGACCCTTATTTGATATAAAGAAAAAAATGCTTTCCCCTCAAATTAGGGGCTAAAAGGGCTACTACATGTAAGTCTTTTTATAATAACTCTTTTCTAAGCGGTAATTTGATAAATCATTAGAAAAAAACCAAAGAACTTTTTAAGCTTAATCTTTCGGTGAAACTTGTTTTAAAATCGGACGATGCAATACAGATAAGTTGGGGTTTGTTTACAATATGATTTTTCCGGACATTTTTGATTCTGCGTTCTTGGTTTGAAAAATAGCGTAAAGTTTACTGTAAAATTAATTCGTACCAAAAATTATTAAGTTGTACTTGAACACATTCGTATATTTTTTGTTATGACGTTCTTGAATTCGGTAAGGTTTTTGTTAAGTCGTACTTAAGATCAATCGGATTATGTAAGTCGTACCAATAATTATTCGATTTTTTTCTCATTGTTTTAGTTACTTTTGTTATTGGTTTAAGAACTCTGCTTCTTACGGGTACTTTTAGCTTTACTCTCGACATTAAAGGAAGACCCACTCGTTGCTTTGCAACGAGCTTTGCTCTAGTTATTATTATTCTTCCTTTGACTTTTTTGGTGGCTTATATCTCAAAAACAATTCAACCGATTTTACGAAATTTTTAGAACTTTTTTGGTATCGTAAATACTCGAGGTTATCAAACTTTGAACTTATGATTTCACTTCCGGTTTCAGATATTGACGATTTTGTAAATTTTTAAGGGTCATTTTGTCCACGCATCTCCTCCGAAACTAATCAAGATAGAAGCTTGAAATTTTCACGGATTGTAGATGTATGTATGTAGATGTACCCCATTGCTTTCACTAATGGAAATTGTGCAAGGCTTTGAAGATCGCCTGAATCTGAAAATTGGCACCTATTTTGTCCAGGAAATTTTCGCACATTTTCTGTAATATCTTTTGATGTACAAATATTTTGTTAAAACATGTAATGCAAAAGATGGTTATATTTGCAAGACCTTTCATGTAATATCAAGAAAAAGGGGCTGGCTTCTCATATTAGGGGCCAAGAGGGCTCTAATGTCTTCTTACAATAACTCTTTACGTAACAATAATTTGTTATTAATTATAGAAGCAAAAATGTTCATTGTGCAACTGTTTATCTAAACAGTACCATACTTAAGTCATATGTTAAGTAATTAGGGGTTTCAAGGGGCAAGAAGTTCAAAAATTTGATCATTAATATTGGAAAAAAGAGAAATATTTTGAAAGGCAATGTAGAACAAAAGTTGTTCAAAAAAATGTCCTAAATAATATGATAACTAAAATTTTGTTGTTAGTGGCCCCAGTAAGGAGTTAAAGGATCGGCCCCTAAAACACATTTATACAGATGTTTCGAGAACAGTTAACAATTCGTGAACACTTGTTGAACAAAATATGTTTATATTTGCAAGACCTTGTAATTTGATATCAAGAAAAAGGGGCTGGCCCCTCATATTAGGGGCCAAGAGGGCTCTAAAGTCTTTTTATAATAACTCTTTACTGAAAAATATTTTGTTATTTATTATAGAAGAAAAAATGTTTATTGTACAACTGTTTATCTATACAGTGCCATATCTAAATCATATGTTACGTAATTAAGGGTTTCAAGGGGCCAGAAGTTCGAAAAATTGATCATTAATATCAGAAAAAGGAGAATCATTTTGAATAGCACTATAGAACAAAAGTTGTTCAAAATAAAGTTCTCAGCAATATGACAACTAAAATTTTGTTGTTGGTGGCCCCAGTAAGGAGTTAAAGGGTCGGCCCCTAAAACACATTTATACAGATGTCTCGAGAACAGTTAAAACTTCGTGAACACTTGTTGAACAAAATATGTTTATATTTGCAAGACCTTTAATTTGATATCAAGAATAAGGGTCTGGCCCCTCAAATAAGGACCAAGAGGGCTCTAAAGTCTTCTTACAATAACTCTTTACTGAACAATATTTTGTTATTAATTATAGAAGCAAAAATGTTCACTGTACAGCTGTTTATCTATACAGTACCATAGCTAAGTCATATGTTACGTAATTAGGGGTTTCAAGGGGCCAGAATTTTTAAAATTTGATCATTAATATCAGAAAAAGGAGAAATATTTTGAATAGCATTGTAGAACAAAATTTGTTCAAAATTACGTTCTCAACAATACGAAAACTAAAACTTTGTTGTTGGTAGCCCCGGTAAGGAGTTTAAGGGTCGGCCCCTAATACACAGTTGTTCAGATATCTCGAGAGAGGTTAACAATTCCTGAACACCTGTTGAACAAAATATGTTTATATTTGCAAGACCTTTTAACTGATACCAAATAAAAGGGGCCGGCCCCTCAAATTCTTGGTTAAGAAAACAGTGTTAAATTCTTGGTAAAATCAACTCGTACCTAAAAATTAATTGCTAAGTCGTACTTTAACATATTCGGATTTTTTTTGTTAAGTTGAAATCATAAAGGTTTTTGTTAACTCGTACTTAAAACCATTCGAATTATGTTAAGTCGTACCAAGAATTATTCGATTTTTGTAATCTTTTTGTTTTCGTGTCTCCTGTTATAAGTTTAAAACACTTCTTTTTACAGGAACTTTTAGCTTTACTTTCAACATCAACGGAAGACCCACTCGTTGCTTTGCAACGAGCTTTGCTCTAGTTATTCTTTTTTTTTTTTTTTTTTTTTTCTTTTTTCTGACTTTTTTGGAGCGCTATTTCTCAAAAACTATCCAACCAATTCACACAGAATTTTCAGGACGGATGAAGCATGATTGGTGCTAAATGTTTTAAAATTTTTAATTGATGACGTCACTTCCGGTTTCAGATATTGACGATTTTGTAAATTTTTAAGGGTCATTTTGTCCACGCATCTCCCCCGAAACTAATCAAGATAGAAGCTTGAAATTTTCAGGGATTGTAGATGAATATATGTAGATGTACCCCCATGCTTCCAATGATGAAAACTGCTAAAGGCCTCAAAGCTCGCCTGAACCTGAAATTTGGCACCAAATTTTTTCAAGAAATTTTTGCACATTTTCTGTGATATCTTTTGATGTATAAATATTTTGTTAAAACATGTAATGCAAAAGTTGTTTCAAGCTACACAGCGTTTCGTTTAATATCAAGAAATAGGGGCTGGCCCCTAAAATTAGGGGCCAGGAGGGCTGTAAATTTTTCTTACAATAACTCTTTACTGAATAATAATTTGTTATCAATTTTAGAAGCAAAAATGTTCATTGTTCGGCTGTTTATCTAAAAAGTACCATACCTAAGTCATATGTTACGTAATAAGGGGTTTCAAGGGGCCAGAATTTCAAAATTTCGAACATTATTATATGAAAAAGGAGAAATATTTTGAAAAGCATTGTAGAACAAAAGTTGCTTAAAATAATATTATGTACAATATGCCACCTTAAATTTTTTTGTTCATTACCCCATTTAGGATATAAAGGGCCGGCCCCTAAAACACATTTGTAAAGATATCCTAAGAACGGTTATCATTTGTTGAACAAAATATGTTTATATTTGCAAGACCTTTCATTTCATATCAAGAAAAAGGGGCTGGTCCCTCCAATTAGAGGTCAAGAGGGGTCTTAAATCTTCTTACAAGAACTCTTTACTGAACAATAATTTGTTATTAATTATAGAAGCAAAAATGTTCATTGTACAGCTGTTTATCTATACAAAATTCAAGAATTCTGGACCAGAATTCAAAACTTTGATCATTAATATCTGAAAAAGGAGAAATATTTTTAAAAGCAATGTAGAACAAGTTATTCAAAGTTGTTCAAAATAATGTTCTGAACAATATGATACCATAAATTTTGTTGTTATTGGCCCCGGTAAAGAGTTAAAGGGTCGGCCCCTAAAATACAGTTGTTTAGATATCTCGATAACGGTTAACCATTCGTGAACATTTGTAGAACAAAATATGTTTATATTAGCGAGACATTTTATTTGATATAAAAAAGGGGCTGACCCCTCAAATTAGGGGCCAGAAGGGCTATTAAATCTTTTTATAAAAACTCTTTTCTGACCAACAATTTGATAAAAATCATAAAGCAACAAAGGGGTTTTTATTAAGCTTGATTTAAAACTAAAATCTGTTTTAAAATCAGACGATGCATTACAAAAATATTGGGATTTAAAAATTGAGTTTTCCGGAAATTTTGATTCCACGTTCTTGGTTAAGAAAATAGTGTTATGTTAAAAGTTAAATTAACTCGTACCTAAAATAATTCGGAAATTGTTAGTTCGTACTTGAAGGCATTCGGGACTATTTTTTATTAAGTCGTTCTAGAAATTGTAAAGGATTTTTTTAATTCGTTCTTGAAATCATTCAGACATTGTTAAGTCGTACTAAGAAGTATTCTTTTTAAAAAAAATATTTTATTTAATTTTCTTTGTAGTTGGTTTTAGAACTCTGCTTCTTACAGGAACTTCTATCTTTACTTTCGACACCACCGGAAGACCCACTCGTTGCTCTAGTTATTCTTTATTTTTCTTACCGATTTTGTGCAGACGATTTCTCAGAGATGGCTCAACCGATTTCATTCAAATTTTCAATATGACGTGTTTTTATCTAAAGCTGATCCATTTTTTTTTTTATTTTTGAAAAATCATTTCCGGTCAGAAGTTATTGTCCGTTTACGATTTTAAAAAGCCAATTTTATCTGTCAGGTTTCTCAAAAACAAGTAAAGATAAAAGGCTGAAATTTTCAGAGATGATAGATCTACCATTTTTCTGGTGCACCTCGGTCAATAGAATGTCTGCCGTCACCTCCGGTCGTCACCGGAAGGAGACTTGAAAAATTGAATTTTTCGACTTTTTTATTTTTAAATATTTTTCTCTGAAATTTTTACACCTTACAGTGACCTTTTTACTGATTCAGAATATGTAATTTGTTTTAAAATATATCAAGACATTCTCGAGAAATTAAGCGTCAAAGTTCTAAAGCGAGAGTCCGAGCAGTCGTGGACATGGCCAAGGCGACCCGGGTTCAAGCCCCGAGCGCCGCAAAATAATTTTTACTATTTTTCGCTTAGATCAACGGTTTTACTTTGAATTGATAAGTTTGATCTAATCTATTCAAAAATCTGACGGAAGACCCACTCGTTGCTCGCAACGAGATCGTGTCTAGTTATTATTATTTTATATTATTTTTCCTCTGACATTTTTCGAGAGCTATAATTCAAAAACTATTTGGTCGATTTTCACTAAATTTACAGGACTGATAGAACATAAAACGTGCTAGCAATTATAAAATTTTGAGCTGATGACGTCACTTCCGGTTTGAAATTTTGAAGATTTTGTGAATTTTTAGGGACCATTTTGTACACGTAACTCCTCCGAAACTAAAGGGTATAGAAGCGTAAAAATTTCAGGAATATGTAGATGGATATCCGTAGATGATCCTCTGTATTTGACATTGTGGAAAATGCGCAAGGCGCCGAAGCTCGCCTGAGGTCGAAAATAAGCACCAGAATTTTTGGCAAAATTTTAACACGTTTTGTAAAATATCTTTAAGGTGGAAAGCTACATCGTCACAACATGTCTGATTTCCGTTCGAAACGCCATTGTGTTCCGGATTGATAACATTATGTCGTGGTACAAAATAGCTATACACCGTTTAATTGAACTCTTCTAACTAAGGAGATGAGATAGGAATGAAATCACCAAAACGCTTAGAAAATATGTAAATTTTCTTCCTGTTTAAAGCTTTTAACTAACATTGATTATCAGTTGTTTTGTACGGAAAACGTGGAATCTAAATAATATACCGTTTCCCTGCTCTGCTGCTATTGGCAATACATTTTGTCATGTCATTTGCAACAGACGATCATACATATGTGGCGGATATTATCGATATAGGTAAGCAGATGTCAAATTTTCATTGAATATAAAACGAAAGTACCGTAGTACGATCTCTTTAATTGATCCTAACTTCCAAAATTAAAAAAAAACATTTGCAGTAAAAGACTTTCACTGAAACTTTGACATTAAACTAATGTATTTTGATTAAAATAGATACAGCTAGGTAGCAATAGCAGTGGAAGCCCGGATTTGCAAGCCAAATGAGGGAAAGACAGAATTCTGAAAAGGAGCATGTTTTTCATTTCCACACATGCATGTGTATCACTATGGACATCTAATGCATGTATTAATATGCGTATGGTTGTTGTTTTGGCTATTGCTATTGTATATAAAAAAAGTAAAAGGCAATTTATAATATAATTAACTACTAATATTTTGTTCTGAAGAGTTAAATATATATAATGCATTCATCAATAATATAATTGTTCAGCTTCAAACATTATCATAAGCACTTATATCTTATATCTACATATTTAGCATAGACTTGTTCCTTTTTTACTTTTTCTTCGTGATTTTATTAATAAAAAAATTGATCCCAAGATATTTGAGACCATGTAAAATAAAGAAAGACAACTCTTTAACAGGATCTTTCATACCAAGATTTTTGCAATAATTAAGTATTTCCTTTAATTTTTCAATTTCATTCAATTTCTTTTCTTCATCCCATTCACCAACGAATATTGTTTATATTTTCAGGTTTTTGTTGGATTTTGTCCAGAAGTTTGCCTTAAAAGAATTTTTTTATATTTTAGTTTCATATTTATGTGGATTCCAATAAAAATCATACAAACTTCATTCATGATTTTTTTGTTTTTCATTTCTAAACTTAATAACATTTCACTTTCATAAGAATTTTAAAACAGAAATGTTTAAAAATTTGATAAATAAGGGGTTATCTGGAACCAGACTGATATTTTAAAAATTTTCTAGAAAATAGTGTATTGTATTTTGAGGTCTATTATTGTTGAATACTGTGCCTAGTATTGGTAACAAATGCATGCAACAAAAATCTCCTACACTTATTTGGTGTAGAGATCCACATTAAACCCGTAAATAATTTGTTAAAATATGTAATGCAAAAGTTGTTTAAATTTCCAAGGGCTTTCCTTTGATATCAAGAAAAAGGGGCTGGCCCCTCAAATTAGGGGCCAAGAGGGCTCTAAAGTCTTTTTGCAATAACTCTTTACTGAACAATAATTTGTTATAATTTATAGAAGCAAAAATGTTTAGTGTACAGCTGTTTATCTATACAGTACCATACCTTAATCATATGTTACGTAATTAGGGGTTTCAAGGGGCCAGAAGTCCAAAACTTTGATCATTAATATCTAGAAAACGAAAAATATTTTAAAGAGCATTGTAGAACAAAAAATGCTTACAATAATGTTCTCAACAATATGCTACCTAAAAATAATTTGTTGGTGGCCCCAGTAAGGAGTTTAAGGGTCGGCCCCTAAAACACATTAGTTCAGATATCTTTAAAACGGTCAACAATTCGTGAACACTTGTTGAACAAAATGTGTTTTTTTATTACGAGACCTTTTATTTGATACCAAGAAAAAAGGGCTGGCTCCTCAAATTAGGGGCCAAAAGGGCTCTTAAGTCTATTTAAAATAACCTTTTACTGAAAAATAATTTGTTATGTATTATAGAAGCAAAAATATTTTTTGTACAGCTACAGTACCCGCAACGTTATTTTTTACAATCCTGTCCTATCGTATCGTGTATCAATCCTACCGTATCGTGCATGTATACTGTTCTATCGTGCGTTAATCCATCCTTTCGTGCGTTTATACTGTTCTATCGTGCGTTAATCATAAACTATCGTACGCTAATCCTATCAGGTTTATCGTTCAATTTTAACAGTTTTTCCGTTTATCCTATCGTGTTAATTGGTTCGTGCCTTTTATAAGCAAGTGAATTTATTTCAAAGTTGCAATTCGTTCAGTGCGCCGTATACGAAAATTTGTCGAACAAGAATTCAAAAAATCCTATTTAGCATTCTGTTATGATACTAATTTTTTAGATCAAAATTAACCAATATTACATGTAAATCATATCTGTAAGCATTGAAAAGAAAAATTAATGTAAACTACCGAAGAAACAAGGTAACATATTTACATGTATATCGAATATATTAAATCGTACGCGAAGTGTATACCGGCGTAAACATTAACTTTTATGCAGTATAATTTGTTTTTATGCATCATGTTTTACAGAAACAAAAGTATTTATGATATAATTTATATTTAATAAAAACCAGAATTGTATTTTAGTTGAACACGTTATTTTCTGTGTGATATTTGATTTCGGGATGAAATGTTCTCGGCAATCGTCTAGAGTGTGTGGTAATGAAAACAATGTTAACAAATCGTACGCAGAATTTGTATCTGCGTAAATATTTAATTAACTTGTATGTAATATAATTCGTTTTAAATGCATCATTTTCTTATACAGAAAGAAATGTAATTATGATAGATTTTATATTTAATTTTAAAAAGAGTTGGATTTTTATAATTGAACCCGCTATTTTCCGTGTTATTTGATCTCGGGCTTAAATATTTGCGACGATCGGCTTGGGTGTTCGGTAATGAAAACAATGTTCACAACACAGAAAATTTATTGATCATTTAAGCTCATTATTATAAAAAAATAATTCGTCATTTAATACATTCTATAAATGATGCAATGATGATTAACAACTCGGCAATTGTTTAAAAAAAAACATTCCATCTAAATCTTTTTTCGAACGTGTTCTTTCTCAAATTCTGGCATTATCAGTTTATTCGTGAAGATCGTTTTAAGCGATTATACGTTTATCATGAACATCGTTTATCCTTTCCTATCGTGTATCAATCCTATCCTATCGTGCGTTTATACTGTTCTATTGTGCGTTAATCCTATCCTATCGTGCGTGAATCCTATACTATCGTTTATCTTGTAAAAAATAACGTTGCGGGTACTGTATTTATCTATACAGTACCATACCTTAATCATATGATACGTAATTAGGGGTTTCAAGGGGCCAGAAGTCCAAAACTTTGATCATTAATATTTTAAAAAGCATTGTAGAACATAAGTTGCTCAAAATAATGTTCTTAACAATATGGTACCTAAAAAAATTTTGTTGATGGCCCCGGTAAGGAGTTTAAGGGTCGGCCCCTAAAACGCAGTTGTTCAGATATCTCTAGAACGGTGCACAATTCGTAAACACTTGTTGAACAAAATATGTTTATATGTTTCTATTTGCGAGACCTTTTAGACTACAGACATTACAGAGATATTTTGGTTCAAAAATTGATTTTTCCGGAAAATTTGATTCCACAATCTTGGTTAAGAAAATAGTGTTATCTTCAAGACGAAATTAACTCGTACCTAAAAAAAACTCGAAAATTGTTAAATCATACTTAAACACATTCGGATTTGTTTAAGTAAAGTCGTTCTTGAAATCAAAAAGGTTTTTATTAATTCATACTTAGAATCATTCGGATTTTGTTACCTCATACCAAGAATAATTCGAGTTTTTTTCTTTTTGTTTTAGTTTCTCATGTTTATTGGTTTAAAAACCCTGCTTCTTAGCGGAACTTCTAGCTTTACTTTCGATATTAACGGAAGACCCACTCGTTGCTTTGCAACGAGCTTTGCTCTAGTTATTCTTTTTTAGGGTCTTCCGTTTCCAACGGAAGACCCTCTTGTTTTTCTACTGTTTCTTTCTATTATTAATTATTCTTAACATTCTTTTTTTTCCTGCCTTCTTTAAAGCTTTATTTCTCGAAAACTATTCGTCCGATGTACACGAAATTTTTGGACTTATAGGACATCGGAGAAGATAAAATGTTTTTAGGAAAAAAATTGTTGACGTCACTTCCGGTTTCAGATATTGACGATTTTATCAATTTTTAAGGGTCATTTCGTCCACGCATCTCCCACTAAACTAATCAAGATAGAAGCTTGAAATTTTCAGGGATTGCAGATGAATGTCTGTAGATATACCCCCATGCTTTCAATTATGAAAATTGCTCAAGGCCTTAAAGCTCGCCTGAACCTGAAAATTAGCATCAAATTTGTTCACGAGATTTTTGCAAATTTTCTGTTATACCTTTTGATGTATAAATAGTTTGCTAAAACACGATCTTTCATTTGATATCAAGAAAAAGGGGCTGGACCCTCAAATTAGGGGCTTAGAGGACTCTAAAGACTTTTTACAATAACTCTTTATTGAACAATAATTTGCTATTAATTATAGAAGCAAAAATGTCCATTGTACAACTGTTTATCTTTACAGTACCATATCTAAGTCATATATTACGTAATTAGGGGTTTTAAGGGGCCAGAATTTCAAAAGTGTGATCATTTATAACTGAAAAAGGAAAAATATTTTCAAAAAGTAACGTAGAACAAAAATTGCTCAAAATAATGTTCTGTACAACATGCCCCCTTACATTTTATGTTGATGGCCCCATTAAGGAATTTAAGGGTTGGCCCCTCAAACACATTTGTTCAGATATCTCGAGAACGGTTAACACTTGATGAAAACTTGTTGAATTAAATATGTTTATATTTGCAAGACCTTTAATTTGATCCAAAGAAAAAGGGGCTGGCCCCTCAAATTAGGGGCCAAGAGGGCTCTTAAGTCTTTTTATAATAACTCTTTACTGAACAATAATTTGCTATATCTTAGTTATAGAAGCAAAAATGTTCACTGTACAGCTGTTTATCTTTATGGTACCATACTTAAGTCATATATTATGTGATTAGGGGTTTCAAGGGGCCAGAAGTTCAAAACTTTGATCACTACCATCTGAAATAGGAGAAATAATTTGAAGAGCAATGTAGAACAAAAAATATTTAAAAGAATGTTCTTAACAATATGCTAACTAAACAACTTAAAATTTGTTGTTTGTGGCCCCGATAATGAGTTAAAGGGTCGGCCCCTAAAACACAGTAGTTCAGATATCTTTAGAACGTTTAACAATTCGTGAATACATGATGAATACATGTTGAACAAAATATGTTTATATTTGCGAGACCTTTTATTTGATATAAAGAAAAAATGCTTTCCCCTCAAATTAGGGGCTAAAAGGGCTACTCAGTCTTTTTTATAATAACTATTTTCTAAGCGATAATTTGATATTAATCATTCGAAAAAAAACAAAGAACTTTATAAGCTTAATCTTACGGTGGAACTTGTTTTAAAATCGGACGATGCACTACAGATAAATTAGGGTTCGTTTAAAATTTGATTTTTCCGGAAATTTTTGATTCTGCGCTCTTGGTTTGAAAAATAGAGTAAAGTTAACTGTAAAACTAACTCGTACCAAAAACTAATTATTAAGTTGTAGTTGAACACATTCGGATTTTTTTGTTAGGACGTTCATGAAATCGGTAAGGCTTTTGTAAATTTGTACTAAAGATTAATCGGATTTTGTTAAGTCGTACTTAAGATAAGTCCGATTTTGTTATGTCGTCGTACCAAGAATTATTCGAATTTTTTCTTTTTGTTTTAGTTACTCTTGTTATTGGTTTACGAACTCTGCTTCTTACGGGTACTTTTAGCTTTACTCTCAACATTAAAGGAAGACCCACTCGTTGCTTTGCAACGAGCTCTGCTCTAGTTTCTTTTCTTTTTCTGACTTTTTTGAAGCGCTATTTCTCAAAAACTATCCAACCGATTTGCACAAAATTTTCAGGACTGATAGAGCATGATCGGCGCTACATATCATTTTTGATATTTCATATGATGATGTCACTTTCGGTTTCAGATATTGACGATTGTGTAAATTTTTAAGGGTCATTTTGTCCACGCATATCCTCCAAAAGTAATCAAGATAGAAGCTTGAAATTTTCAGAAATTGTAGATGAATGTCTGTAGATGTACCCCCATGCTTCCAATTATGAAAATTGCCCAAGGCCTTGAAGCTCGCCTGAACCTGAAAATTAGCATCCAATTTTTTAACGAAATTTTCGCACATTTTCTGTAATATCTTTTGAAGTATAAATATTTTGTTAAAACATGTAATGCAAAAGATGTTTATTTTTGCAAGACCTTTAATTTGATATCAAGCAAAAGGGGCTGGCCTCTCATATTAGGGGCCAAGAGGGCTCTAAAGTCTTCTTACAATAACTCTTTACTGAGAAATATTTTGTTAATAATTATGAAGCAAAAATGTTCATTGTACAGCTGTTTATCTAAACAGTACCATACCTAAGTCAATGTTACGTAATTAGGGGTTTCAAGGGGCAAGAAGTTACAAAATTTGATCTTTATATTAGAAAAAGATTAAATATGTTGAATAGCACTATAGAACAAAAGTTGTTCAAAATAATGTTCTCAACAATATGACAACTTAAATTTTGTTGTCGGTGGCCCCAGTAAGAAGTTAAAGGGTCGGCCCCTAAAACACATTTATACAGATGTCTCGAGAACAGTTAACAATTCATGGACACTTATTGAACAAAATATGTTTATATTTGCAAGACCTTTAATTTGATATCAAGAAAAAGGGGCTGGTCCCTTATATTAGGGGTCAAGAGGGCTCTAAAGTCTTTTTATAATAACTCTTTACTGAAATATATTTTGTTATTAATTATAGAAGCAAAAATGTTCACTGTACAGCTGTTTATCTATACAGTACCATAGCTAAGTCATGTTACGTAATTAGAGGTTTCAAGGGGCCAGAAGTTCAAAAGTTTGATCATTAATATTTGAAAACGGAGAAATCTTTTGAATAGCACTATAGAACAAAAGTTCTTCAGAATAATGTCCTTAACAATATGACAACTAAAATTTTTTTGTCGGTGGCCCCAGTAAGAAGTTAAAGGGTCGGTCCCTAAAACACATTCATAAAGAAGTCTCGAGAACAGTTTTTTTTTTTTTTTTTTTTTTTAATTTTTTTTTTATTATCAACATTATTCACAAGAGTAAACAAATATACAAAAACTTCAAAAATTTTAATTATTAGCGTTCGGACATCTTGTATAATTCCTTAATTTTTCATATTAATGCTACACATAATGTACAAGTTTTCATTGAGAAGACATTTAAAAGTATCTAACTATTTGACTTAAAACATGTATATTAATACATGTTTATATATATAAATATTTATACATAGAAATAATGTTTTTAATTTTGGTATATAATTGTTAATGTAATATGTATTTAGAGATACATGTACGTCGATAATCTATAGATATGCATAACTATGACTCACAATATTTGCGTCTAATATACATGTGCACACACACAAAAAAATTGTGTACACAAATATGAAAAAACTGGTACATAGTAAGCTATCATAGTAAAAGGTAGAAATATATTAAGTAAATGTACATGTAATACCCAGGCTAACCCGGAGGACAAACACATCTACATACAGTCCATCACATGGTCCCCGGGTGTAGCACATATACACATAGGCAGACCCTAAGTGTCTAGGGTATACAATTGTAATCACAATATATTTATTAAAGTTTTAAGTTTTGATGAATATTTCGATGATTTTAAGTACATTGTAATGTAATTCATATCTCTAATTAAGTAATTCTTTACATATTCGTTTAGACTTTGAGAGGTTTCATTTTTTTCTTCAAATCTACATAACATCTTAAATTTGTAAATTCTATAAGCAACATAAGATATAATACTAGTAGACTAATTGTTCTCGAACAATTAGAGGTCTTTCCACCTCTTTGTTTTTTTTTTGTTTGACATAGAATACAGTATTTCTCTGCGTTACTTCATAAAAAGTGTCAAACGATTAAGTTTGCAATTTTTTATTGATTGACCTTGACTTTTGTCCTTTATGTCATTTTGATCTGACAAGGTAGACGCTTCAATACCAAGTGGTCCGATCTATCTATGATTATTGATTCAAAAGTTATTTGTGTTTTTATTGATTGTTCAAACTTTCAGGGGCAATAACTGCTATAAAAGGGACTTTGGACCCTTTCGGTATGATAGATTGAACGAGCGTCTAAGTGTACTGAATACATTATTAAAAGTTTCAAGTCTCTACCTCTAACGGTTAATGAGGGGTAGCGATAACAAGCATTTTGTACAATAGGAGCAATAACTCTATAATTGTTACATGGTAAGGGTCAAAGGGTGATATTTTGAAATGCCTTAAGATGTCCTACTACATCCATGAAAAATTTTTTTCTACCATCCTAAACAAAAGAGATACAAAAACTCATTATTTAAGAGATTTCCAGATGACCTTGACCTTTGACCTTTATGTCATTTTGTTTGGCCAAGGTAGACGCTTCCATCCCAAGTGGTCCGAAGTCTCTATAATAAGTAATGAAAAAGTTGGAAGTGATTTTATAAAAATGTCAATACTTTCAGGGGCAATTACTACTATAAGGGGGGCTCAGATCCTTTTGGTATGAATAGATTGAAGAACCCTCTAAGTGTACTGAAGACATTGGTAAAAGTTTCAAGTTTCTATCTCTTATGGTTTCAGAGGAGTAGCGATAACAAGCTTTTCGTACAAAAGGGGCATTAACTCTGTAACTGTTTAAAAGAAGGAGCCAAGGGGATATATTTTGAAATGTCTTAAGATGTCCTACTACATCCATGAAAAAGTTTTTCTCTACCATCCTAAACAAAAGAGATACAAAAACTCATTAATTAAGAGATTTGCAGATGACCTTGACCTTTGACCTTTATGTCATTTTGTTCGGCCAAGGTAGACGCTTCCATCCCAAGTGGTCCGAAGTCTCTATAAAAAGTAATGAAAAAGTTGGAAGTGATTTTATGGAAATTCAAATACTTTCAGGGGCAATAACTGATAGAAGGGGGGCTCGGATCCTTTCGGTATTAGTAGATTGAAGAACCCTCTAAGTGTACTGAAGACATTGGTAAAAGTTCCAAGTCTCTATCTCTTATGGTTTCAGAGGAGTAGCGATAACAAGCTTTTCGTACACAAGGGCATTAACTTTGTAAGTTTTGGGAGTTATCAAGCAAAGGGTCATTTGGTACCATAACTTTTAATGGCCAATAACATAAAGAAAAAATTGTTTCAATATCTCTTGAAATAAAAAAGCTGTCCCTGGAAAAAAAGAGAAGAAAAAAAATAAAAAACATAAAGAAATCAAAAGGTCTTTCACCTGAAAGGTGGAAAGACCTAATTATTCAAAAATTGTACCTTGAGGTTATTTTCATAATAGAAGCCTATGATTACATGTTTCCACATAATAACTAAATGCAAAGTCGTGAATGCGATGTGAATTCCTAAGCATCGCACTGCACTGTTTGTTACTTTTACTCCTTCTATAATTTCATGTTTATCTTTTAAATTACCCATGAGTATACATTGGGATTTATTCAAATTAATTTTTGATCCTGCATGGCAGCAAAATAGTTCAACAGTCTGCAATGCCTATCTCGAGAACAGTTAACAATTCGTGAACACTTGTTGAACAAAATATGTTTATATTTGCAAGATCTTTCGATTGGGACTGGCCCCTCAAATTTTTGGTTTAGAAAATAGTGTTCAGTTCGTGGTTAAATTAACTCGTACCTAAAAATTAAATGCAAAGTCGTACTTTAACACATTCGGATTGGTTTTTGTTAAGTTGTTCATGAAATCGTGAAGGTTTTTGTTAACTCGTACTTAAAACAATTCGGATTTTGTTTAGTCGTACCAAGAATTATTCGATTTTTTAAAATCTTTTTGTTTTCGTGTGTCCTGTTAAAAGTTTAAAACACTTCTTCTTACAGGAACTTTAAGCTTTACTTTAAACATTAACGGAAGACCCACTCGTTGCTTTGCAACGAGCTTTGCTCTAGTAGCCATTTATGTTTTAGTTCCGTTGTTCTTTTTAAACCAATGTCTTATTTGATACACTTCTTAGGAAGATAAGCACTTAAGATTAGAGATTTTATAACGCAGAAATATATGCGCATACTTGCTACAATAGAGTATGCTACAGGATCACTTTTCAATTATTGATTAGATTCGTTAATCCATTGATGAAGATGTGGTGTTGCATTCCATGTGCAAATAAGAAGATGACTGTTGTGAAAGTGATGTTCCAGTTCGTGTATATCTTTTTCCGGTTTTCACTTTTGTACCATTTTCTTTTTTAAAGCATATGATATTAATGTTTTACCCAGATCTATAAATAGCCGATTAATAATAGATAATTGAAGAGCTATAGTTAATCATCTGTAAACATATCTCCACAGTGTAATGGCATGTTCTTTTATTTGTCTTCATCGCAGCGAGCTTAAATTGTAAAACATGTGCCAAAAGAATCAGTTATTAAAATCTTCATTAATCAATTGTCTTTCTGATATTCATTTGATTTGCGTAATCTTTGTTAAATACCATGATAAAGTAAATATTAAAGACAATTTACAAACAAATCATTGTCGAAAAGCTGTGACCAGTCTCGTTTATGATAACCGATTAATCATAGATTAACGACTATGAAATATAATTTTAAACAAAAAAAATTAATAGGATGACACAAATTAAATCAAATTTAAAAAATAATATATTTTAATGATAAATTTTGTGTTCAGCCTTCACAAACCAACTAAACAGAGAAAAACATTGACACAGGGAGATAAAACAAACGATGTAGATAAAAATTGATATCTGTATTCCAAGGTTTAAAGTCATGCTCAATGCAAAGAATAGGTAAAAGTAATTAAACCGTTACGATATATAGCTAGATTTAAATGATTAAAATTTATATTTGAAAAGTGGGCTATATGAAGAAGAATACGTTAATATTTGAAAAACCAGCTACAATGGTTCTAGGTGATCTTGACAGATGCATTGACAATTCAAATTAAACGACAGTTAATGTTACAACAGTCTCTCTAAATAACGTAAATAAGATGTCAATACCTTGCATATTATTATGCATGTTTCATTTAGGAAATAAACAGCAAATTAAAAAGTTCACCAGGATATGACTTTGTTTGGTCAAGTGATCAAATCCTGTGACGCCCGAAGGGCTTAAGCTTCTCAGAAGATTTGATCGTGCTCGCCCCAACGGTTGCAACGTAAAACATATTAAAAGGAAGCATATTTTCAAATGTAAATATTAACAAGTATTTTTTGCTGTACAACAATAAAAAATAAAACCGTGATTGTCTTTGGACCTTCGGAAAATGAACAATTAGTGCAGACACCAATCATTTTGCTGTTATTAAAGCAGATTTACACAATAGCATATCCATTTAAATTCCACATTCAAATAGAGCTCAAATGCTTTGATGCAGAAAGGTAGACACAACGCGTTTTGCATTTTTTCTTATTTTTCTTTCTTGAATCACTGCCTCCTTCTGTCTGAAAATGTGACAGGTTAGCTGTAAAGAAAATTTGACCAATTAGTTTATTTCCAACTGCAATCTTTAAGGCATAAAATTCATCAAAAAATCTTAAACACTAGTACTTAACTTTAACCAATAGCTATTAAATAGTTTACCGAATCAAAAGTTTCATGTTCTCCCTTGTTTTTAAAAATCTGACAAATCTCTTTATTTCACTGAGTTCCATCAGCCGATCATAAAATGTTTGTCTGTCGTTTTCATTGTGTATTTGCTTCAATTTTTTCTTTAGATCATTTGGTTCTGATTCACTCAAAAAAGTGGTTTCTTTTTCTCTATCCTTTTTAAAAGTTTCAAGAATCGCATCTTCTATTGCACCATATCTCCAAATGAATATGTGTTTTGACTCCAAAGACTTTGAAACTGTATCAAAATCTTTATCACAATTGACAAAAGTAGAAATTTCTTTTCCATCATATTTTTCTTTCAAGTTCGTAAAATTTATTTCATCTATGCCCTTAATGTCCACAATTCGATTTGTCTTTTTATTTTTTTGCACAACGGTGTCGAGATCCCATACACAGCAACAGGGTAGATTTATTAATTTGCAAAATTCTTGTACTTTTGTTGTACTGCGAAATCCACCGAGAGGAATAATTTGATATGTTGTTATGTCCCTCCAAAAATAATTCGTATTTTTCCTTCTCCTCGCCAGCATGCTGCTTTTGTATTTGGTGAAAATGCCTTGTACAACTTCTCTGTCAGTTACTCCTTCTACCAACAAAACTTTGGTTGCAAACAACAAAACTCTTAGTGTTTCAATGTTGGACACACTTGACATAATATCACTTTGCAAAGCATTTGTCACGGAACAAGTATAATCAGCTTTTTTTGTCATCTGTCGAGAGAAAACATGCGTTTTGTCAATCGTAACGGGATCAATAAAATAGGGACTGTGTGTAACAACAACTATTGTCTTGTTATATGCTGCTCTGTGTCTGTGCAACATTGTTTTCAACCGCTCAATCATTTGAGGATGCATCCCTCGGTCAGGATCCTCTAGACAAAGTGTATGGAAGTCTTTGTGTGCCAGTAGCAAAGACGTCAGTTTTGCCTCTAGTATTCCTTCAGATGTCTTCAACAAAGGGAACACCGATTTGTTATGTTCAACAGAAATACACCCTTTTCTTTCATGAAAATGAAATACTTCAGGATATGTTATAAATTGAAAAATCTCTCTCTCCAGCTTATCATTAATTTCATTTTTATGTTTTTCCGACAACAATGTTGATAACACCTCTGCACGTTCACACGCCATATCGTAGTTCCTTTTCTTTTCTCCAATTTTGGTACTTCTAGTCCACTGCACGCTTCCTATTCCTCTCATGGGAAAAGTGGCGACATATTTTTTTTCAATAGTTTTCCAGCTTGGCTCATCTTCGAGAATTACGTTTGGTTGACCATCTTTAATCAAATTGAGAAGATGCTCTATATCAGTCATTTTACAAGCAGCTGGGGCTTGAAAAATCAAATTGACTGCTTGCATAGTAGTACTATCTGTACTATCTGCTTTAACCAAACCATTATAGGCACTTCTAGAGCTGTCTGAAGACTTGGAGCGCATGAAAAGTCCACGTTCATCGGTGAAAATAAAAAATTTGTACTCGTTTCTTGGTTCATTGATTATCCCAGAAATTACATTGCCATAGGAATACAAACTAAATTGACAAAGTGCATATGCAACCGATTTTTTATTATATGGACTTGTTACAGAAACATTGATTTCGTCAGTCATACATCTTCTTATTAACTCTATCACGGTGCTTTTCCCACAGAAATTAGCTCCAACAAAGATATTTAGAGCATGACAACCATCCAGGCAGTTCTCGTCAGTTCCCGAATTTTGATTTGGAATTTTGTTTGTAGTTGTTGCATCCTCATTATGAGTATTAAACTTAATGGTTGTTTTGTCTTTGAAATGGACGAAATTTTCAAAAACAATTGATTTCAGCATCTACAATTGTGAAGTTAAAATGTAAAAAAAAAATATATCAATGACTCGCAATGGTGAATTAAATAAAAGGAATGTCTTTATGGTAAATTACTTCCGATGATTAATTGTGAGTGTAAGGGCAAATGTAGAGGATAAAGGATTGGCCAATTAAGTTTCTTTGTGTTTAAGTATCATTTCGCATATTTTGTGTTTGTATAATCCTGTTTATGATTTTAAAAGTTGGCTATCATGCAATAAATAAAAACTTATAAATACTCAGTATCTATTCCAGATTACGCTTTCTGGACAATTTAATAAATAAATGCAACAAAATATTAATAAAATCTAAAGCAATTACTCTCATTCCCCTAGAAACATTGTTAAACCATTGAAATGTTACCAAAAGGTTAACCAGGATACAGTTTGTTAATGTGAAAGTTTTCCATTCAAAGACATCGCTAGATAGTTTCTAGCAAGCTGACAAACTTGCTTTAGCACGTGACCCCTAAATAATCGCAACGTCATTTTAACGCGTTTTCTTGCTTCTACGTTTAAAATTTAATTAACACCTTTCAAACATAGGGAAAACATGAACTTTTTCTCATTTCAAATCATTTGTTTTTCTTTAAGATACCAACGGCTATATATTCTCTCCATTCTTTTATGCTAAAAATTGAGTTATCTCTATCCAAAATCAGCTCTCTGTAATACGTCACTACAGTCACTATATGTTCATATTTTACAGCTGTTGAACAACACATCAGTTACACAGTGTGTAAACAGTTCTTATTTTATTTAGTCTATATGTTTTTATTCTGGTTTAACAATAAGTAAAACAAAACAAGATAAAATGAAGCTCTGGACCCCTTTACATTGTATAGTTTTTGTTTAAGCAATTTCTTGACCTAAAAAGTTCTTCTTCCGAGATTTCCACCATTTTGATGTATTTTCGCTGTGCCGACGTGACGTCAAAATTTAATAAACTTTCGTGGTTAGACTTCTATTGATTGTTAAATATATTTGCACTACATGTATATCCTTATTTCAAATCCAACACAAGTAAAACTTGCACAAAAGTTATTCATTATAAATAGCAAAATAAACATACATAATTTGAATTGCTTCACTATGAATTGGTGGTGTACCAACACATAGGAAGTAGTTGTTTAATTTTTTAATCTCCAAGTTTATGCCTGAACGAGTACCCGAACCATCGACTTGCCTGTGTAAGGTTGTAATCGAAATATTAAATATTTTTTTATATATATTTCTTAGTTCAATTATTTGTTTGGATTTTTCAAATGTTTATGCCAATATTCATCAAAAATCGTCACTAAGAAACACTTAAGGACGTTGTTTACTCCGGGTTTGAGTTCTCAAATCCGGATTGTTAAAAAGTTCCAATTTCATGAGTAAAATTTGTTTTAAATACAAAAAGTATTTATAAAATGAATCATTATTGATATAACAATCGATATTTTTACTTAATTATGGAATTAGGCTCTGACAAAGTTTGACTTTTAGCAAAACAGAGGAAATTCGGACTAAATTTTTCAGATTTTGTTTTCCGCTGAAATATTTTTGGTAGTACAGTAATATTTGAAGTATAGATTTTATTTATTAGTCGACATAATTTTGCATATTTTTTGTTGGTTTTATCTTGCTTTTATGTTTAGATAATCGTATGGAACACACTACAAAAATATTGAAAAATGCCTAAAAATGATAAAAGACACCATATCTCAAAATTTTGATCATTGACCTCATATAAATTTTATGCCAGCAGAGAAAGGTCAATATACTTAGTTTAATACTCTAAATGTTGTAGTATTATCATCATTCAGTTTTTTGATTTATTAAATCAAAAATGGGTAGTAATTTGAAAACTGATAGAGGAATTTCGGACTTGAATATCTATAAAGATTGTGAATGAAAACTTAATGATTTATAGGTTTTTTAGTTTTATTCATATTTATTCAAAATCAATTACACATGTTATTTGTTATTGCATAATAAAAATGTGCCTAAATAAAACAAAACTGTTTGATTTTTATATTTTTATGTACAAAATGCAAAGTAAAAGGAAAGATAAATCTTCCTAACTCTACCATGATTTATGTACCTAACTGTTGGCGTACTATGACGTCACAAAGGTGTGACGTCATATACTTTTAAATGACGTTATAGATTTAAACCACTACACGATACATCATGTGTTTTTCTCCAACTATCTAAAATTGATGTATTTAAAACATGTCTTATATTAACATTTTAAAGGAATTACTTTTATAAATCATTGATTTTGTTAACAAATCTATGTGAAGTAAAAAATGTACATTACAGTCTGAACGTTTATTTTTGATGTAACAGCTAAATGTCAAGGTTTATGCTAATGCAAGGTATTTGCGAGTGGTAAAATGCAAATATAAGTAATAAACAACGATTATCTAGTGAAAATGGCGTTATGAATATCAACTGCTCTGCCAGCAGAGCAATTGCTATTCATAATGCCATGTTCACTAAATAACATTGTTTATTTCTTAAATGTACACTGCTTTATTTTTGTTCTTTTAAATAGTCATGCTGTATATTTTGTATGTTATAATAGATCATATAAAAAGGACAGATGTCAAAGTCGTAATACAATCATACTAGTTTCGACGTAAGGAGCCACTTTAAACACGAGGCGAAATAACGAGAATCCCTTTTATGTCGTTAGTTTGTAAATAAATTTTATACATTGTACAGAAAACTTGTCTAATCCGGAGGAGGGTGGTTAAAATTGGCCGGATAAGGCAACGCCAGGTTTAGAAGACATTATTGCAAATTAGTTATGTGCATATTCTTGCAAAATTTTCAATTCTTCTGAAATATATTAGATTTCTTCGATTTTATGTACGGTACCAATTTTCATTTTAATTTTGTTTTTGGAAAATCCAGGCAATAATTCCATAACGGAATACATACGATGGAAATACTTTTTCAATCAAATCATCGTTATTGATAATTTTTAAAAACATCCGATTAACCTGAAAAGTGCATGCTTAACCGGAAGTTGTTAAAACATCATTAACAAGTCAACAGGTGGCTGAAATACCTAATGACGAGAATTGTTTTGATGCAGGGAACAATGGATGAATATTAATTTAAATGAGAATCTTATATTTAAAAAAAAATTGAGCATTTTGATAGAATAATATGCAACTCTGTACGCGCAGCCATACAACGGGAATAACAAAGGATATCCACAGTCTTACTCCCGCAGTATCCTGAATCAAATGGAATCTAATTATCTAATTTTGGCAAAAAATGCGTATTTTATATAACAAGACTTAACGGTATAAACTGAAATGAGTTTATAGTTTGGATCTATTTTCACAGTTCATTAAATCAATAGCAACGACAGAAAAATTGGTCGATAAATTAATTGAGCATTAACTATCTCGCAGAAGGCTGATCGATCGATAAGTGGCCGGACAACGGGAGATAACTCTTACTAATTATAAGCAGTCAAGTGTTTGTCATCGCGGCGGTTTACAGAATAGGCAGAATCCGGATTGCACAACATTTTAAAAACGAAAATGAAAGGAAAATGTCAAAGGGCTGAATAAAGTCGCCGAATTGGACAGCATTTCGGAATACACAATATCCAGATTCAACGAGGTTCAACATGTACATCATTCTTTTCATTGAAAATGGTTAACTTAATTGACCGGGAAAACCATGCAACGTATATTATTGCACACAAACTTAGCATAACCATCGTTGAATAGCATACAATTATTTTATTGAAAATCGGGACTAAGCAGCTTTAACATTTAGATTTACATGTGTAAGACACTATCTTTGTCACGTGCATGATCCTGAATGAATTATTTTCAAAACCTGTTTATTCTAAAAAATGGTCACCAATTCCATTCACAACTGTTGACATTCATCATCACGAGAGTTAAAGAAAATTTCAAAAATTTGAGTCGATCTGAACTGTTATGTATCCAAGGAATCTTTTGATTTTATCCTGTGTTACAATAAATACAATATATTATTTATCATGGAAATGTCCAAGGGTACATCATTTACTGGCAAAATTTGTTATAGTTTGCAACTCTAGAGGGATTAGAATAGTCTTTGATAATAACACTTTCATTTTGGTGTCTTAGATGGTGTGAAGTCAAAAGTGTTCAATATTGTACTCATCATGATAAAAAATACGTAAACAGAATTAGATGCCAAAAAATTTTTAACAGTAAATGATTTAAAACAGATATTTAAAGTATTCCAACACTTTGTATCCTTGAAAATTTGTGATGTATGTAGAAGCAGTTGGCATATTAAAATGTTTGTATCATAAAATTTGAATAAAAAAAACCAATGACTCCACGAGATCTCAAAACACGGTAACGATTTGAACAACCATACTTTTTTTATAATAGCCCTACGTATGTATCTGTGTTTAAATTATTTTGTTTGATTTGTCGTCACTTCCGGTCGTCGCCGGAAGCACTAACAGATTTTTTCCCGTATATTTTTTTTTACATGGAATAAATTTATCAGTACACGGTCTTAAATATGTTATCTATACAATGTTAAATAAGCAAACATATTCCACTTCCGGTGAGATATATCAGATACCTTAGGTACCTATCCTTTTTACAAATTTGATACCCGAGAGATTTAAGTCACTGTAAGTGATTGAGACTCGAAACTTTCATGAATGATGGACACTTGATTGATTTTAGTTTCAACTGCAGATATTCAGCAAAAGTTGAAAATATCTCGTTTGATGCGTAAAATTGATATTATATTGTGGAATAAACTTAAATGTCTCGAAGTATAAGCTATATTTGGGCTCGGGTTGAAAACGTTAAGAGGGTTCAGCAAGCCTAGTCCCCTGTCACGTTTTCTTAACCCACCTAAATATAGTTTAATTCATATATTTCAAGACAGTAACGATGTATTTTATATTAATGACCCTTAATTTCTGATGTTATATACTTATTTATTACTTAAATGTGTCTGAATGTTTTAATAATACTATAAAGATCACCATTTCCGTCTTTGTCAAAAAAAAGCCATTATCTGGCAAACTGGGAAATTGGGCATGCAAAAACAACTTTGATAAGACCCCTGGAACAAACCAGAAGATAAAAGGATTTTTTTATTTGACTGTTTGATGCCTTTAAGCAATAACTTTAATATATAGAACAGAAAAAAAATCCCTAAGGCAGAAGTTTAAAAAACAATGGAAAAATGTGCAAAATTGATACATTTCAAGCAAAATCCCAAAGGGACCTATGTTAAAAATTAACAAATAAATTTTTAAGAATAATGCTTATGCTTTTATCCTCATTTTAATAATGTGTCAGGACTATGGAAACTGTCTAAAAGACGTCGTTTTTATTTGTGCTCTAAAGACTATCAAACATTTATGTAGATTTTATGCAATTCATCGTTTAAGAAGGCCAGAAAGTAGTTACAACATCTCATCCTTTTAGCAAGACATTTCTATTGATCAACCAAAATTTCAGCGCCAATCATAGAATTATAAGCAAGATAAATAGCTTGGTTTGAGTCATGTTTTTGTTCACTCAGCAGGCCTCTCACACCCATTTTTGATACTGGGGCCGGGGCCAATGGATTTGGAAAAATGCGACGTTTTGATAAAAATTGGGATTTTTTTTCTTACTTTATACGTACAGTCCCCTGAACAAAAAAATAGGGTACCGGTATACTGATAGGATTTTTTTAAAAATTAATATTTTTTTTAAAAAATTATTTTTAAAACTGGGAACATGTGAGTATAACAATGAGAAGGAAAAAAGTTTATTCATAGAGTGTGATACAAGTTTCTTAATGAAGATGTAAAATATCCCAAAAGGTTTTTGTGTAATTACTATATATGTCAAATGGCAAAGAAAAAAAAATGAAACAGTTTATCAATATTTCAAAAAATTATCTTATTTGTATTAATGTAAAATTTAATTTAGTTTTGTATTTACACCTTTTACAAATAATAAGTTTTTTTATTGTGTAAGCTGAATGACAATATTTATAAAACCAGTCTCTGTACTCCTTTGTATTTTGGGTATTAGTCCAACCCTCTGATCCACTTACTACCGTTTTGTAGAGGATCTGTTTAGACAAACATTTTCACAATAATTTAAACATTTATTGCAGAATTATAAACTATTAACAGCTTATCAACTAACTGTAATATCAGGATTAAAAGTATTCAACATCGTTTTTCAATTACACTGTCTCTGTCTGAGGAAATTCTGGCTAAGTTACCGATCACAAGAAACAGTTTACAATGCGGTAGTGTTGCACATCTTTACAGTGTTTTTATGACTGCTGAATATACATGATATGTATAATTAGAATAAGTATGGGTTTCTTTTAGTTACATTATTTATTTTAGTGAATCTCGAATTGGGAAAAACACTCAATTTCGGAAAAAAAGATGCGTTTTTCACGTTGGGAATTGGGCCAAATATCGGCCCCAATTAAAGAGAATCGAGAGGCCTGGTTGAACTAAAGCATAACCCCAGCTTTGTGTACAAACATACAGTAGCATTGTGCGCAAAGCTCTGTATCTTGCTTATAATTCGAAGCTTGACTCTCAGATTAGTAAACAGAAATTTGTAAACAATCAAAACAAGAGAATAATGCACTAAAACAAAGAAAAAACAATTCATTTCTCATTATATATATACTTATGTATTTCTAGCAGCGAGAATAATCTCAGTCTAGATCGAAATTGCTGAGCATCTTCATAAAAGTTAAACGTGTTGCATTAATCAACCATTACGTAGAGATCGTACCGAATAACACATACCATTATAATGAATATTATTTTATAGGTTGTTAGTGCATCAGATTTCGCGCAGTTACATGTAAACGATAATCTGTCTGATTTACCGGCCTACACATAATAATTTTGAATTCTAAAATAAAGACGATGGTTCCTCTCAAGTCAAAACAAAAAGAAACTAAACATGCTAAACGAAAATCAAAACAAGCTTAAACCACCGTCACAAATGAAAATGTCAACGCATTAAAATATTTAACCTCAATTTACTTCACATAAATTTTGGATGTTTCAAATATTCCCTTAACACATAAACTGTGGCACAACAAGCAAATTCATTTCAAGTTAAGATGGCTGCTTCTAATATAGACTGGTTTTCGATGTATGAAATATATCCCGAAGTTAAACTGATTGATCCCCATTCCTCTTTATCTTGTTATTATTTGCGTAAATTACTCAAGTTTGAAGCCCTTAATTTTTGCAATTTATATTTTCCTTCCCCTAAGGACGATTTATGCTAAATTACGTTGAATTTGACTCTTGAGAAGAAGATTTTAAAAAATACCTCCCTTTTTCTATAGTTTCGAGGTTTTCTCCGCTTTGAAAAAAGATCAGTCTTTCATTTCTGCAATTTGTATTTGCCTTCCTAAATGGATGCTTTGTGCCAAATTTGGTTGAAATTGGCCAATTGGTTTTAGAGAAGAAGTTCAAAATGTAAAAAGTTTACAGACGGACAGACAGACAGACGGACGGACGACGGACAAAATGTGATCAGAATAGCTTACTTGAGCTTTCAGCTCAGGTGAGCTAAAAAACGAATTAATGTTCAGTCGGAGTGTCCTAACAAAGCATGTCATCTTGATAAGTGCATTATAAATCTTTATTAGCATATATGCCAGAAAAAAGCATCGGTACGTATAGCATTCAGCCAACCCCTGTGTTCTAAATCTAATATCTCTACAATACATGCCCTTTAAAATCGAACTATCCCGAATATGTCATTGTTCGTCACTCTTTCATCTGCTGTCTAGCCTTCCAACATGAATGTACTATATTGAAATTTGCTGTGCAAGAAGGGGGTCGTTAAATAATGTGTATTGAATTCTTGACATTTAAATAATGACAAGACCATACAGACTTTTTAAAAAAAAAAATTCTTCATACATTTTCTTTTAAATAAATACTTTGGACATTATATCACATTATAAATACCAAAATCATTGTGTGTTTGCCTTTACATCTATCATCGGAATTTTTGTCACAGCATCATTTTAACTACATCTATTGGCTTTTTATAAACGTTATTATTTGAAAATACATACCGGTGTCTGCTAGAACAATATTCAAGACGCTAATGTTGGCAATAAATATTTAAACTTTAATCTAAATACACATACAACACTGATAATTATTAGATAGTCTGACTTTTAAAATGTCTTGATCATCTTTTTTTAAAACATGTAATAACTAACATAACCTACTCATATTACGACTTTGGAATATACCAATATTCGAACTATCTTAGGAGAGAATTGATAAATCAGATGTATTAATTTTTTAAATCTCAAGGTTGATTGACTTATTGTTCTTCCAAAATTAACAAAATTAAGAATACAAGTATTGGGGTAAAGTATAGGTTGTTTCTATCGAAATGATTTATTAATAAAAAAAAGTTTGTGTTAAAAGAACTCCTCGATTGGAGTAATGTAAAAATCTTTAATCTGTGTAGTTCTACATAATTATCATGAAATATAAGATAAAATTCTATTACAAACTACAAACTTTAATCGTTCAACCTACTAATTTATCAAAAAGAAATAAGATTTCCATTCATTCATATTATGTATACAGAGGCATTTTTCTTTCTCTTCCATAAATGTGATAAATCTGCCTATTTCACCAACGTTCATTAAATGAGAATAAAATGCTCTTCTTTGTTTTTCATTGAGTCGATCCTAAAATATTTTCTTAAGCTCTTTTGTAGATAATGTTTCTCAATTAAGTGATTCGCAATTTAGATTCGATTTTTCTCAGCACCCTGTCTCATTATAAAAGTGTTAATCAGTTCGAATCCAATGACTTTGCATATGTCAATTAATCTGCATGTGCAATGAACAAAGAGAGTTCTTTATCGCGCAATCATTTGAAAACTTTTCTCTTTCTCTAAAAAGTTTGATATAAATCTAGTCTTCACGATACATACTGTTTTGTTTTTACGTTTCGCAACTTTGTCAAGATCGAATAAACACATGCATGGTAGATTAATGTATTTGCAGAATTTCTGTACTCTTTTCATGTTGTCGCACCCACCAACGAAAATAACTTGAAAGGTTGTTCTATCTATTTGAAAATCATCTTTTTTGTTTACTTCTCCCCCCATTTTCTTCTTTTGAGATGTGTTTTTTACGTTTGCATCATTTTGTAATATATTGTGTTTTGTAAAAATACATCGTACAACTTCTCAGTCAGTTGGTCCATCTACTAACAAAACTTTGGTTGCAAACAAAAACGATCTCATACCCCAAATGACTGCATCTCCAATACGGCGCGTTTTGGAGCATATGTAAGCCAGAGGTTACTGGTTAAAGCCCCACTGTGGTCACTTGATGTTGTGTGCTGTGCCTATTGACAGGGCACTTTTTCTACATAACCACAGTCCACCTAGTTGAAAATGGATACCGGCATACGCTGAGATTTTACCTGCGATAGACTGGTGTCCCATAAAGGGGATGTAAAACACTAGCCTTGTACATCTTTATTTGAAAAGGATTTTACTCTTTCTTAACAATATGGCGCGTAAAGACTACCAGTATTCTTTTATAGTCTTCAGCTGAACGTCGAAAACGTAGGAGTTAGAAAAATATTAAGAAAAATTGCACAGAGCAGGAAAAATAATGAATAGGTAATTTGAAACAAAATTAAGTCATTGTTTCAACTACAGCAGTTTTTCAAGACTTCAGGTCAAGATCTAGTAAATGATTCCAGACTGTCCTTTTGGTGCTAGAATTATTATGACTTCATAATTGATTAGATGAATCTCCTCACGTATTTTACGGCTATAATGGAATTATGCAGAAAATAAAACAATATTTTGACAATCTATATTTAATCACGGGAAAAGTAATCCCGGTACCCATTTCAATTTGACATCATTTTAAAGAGGAGGTCAAGAGCTTGTTTAATGTCGTTTTTGGAGAGACTATAGGCATTCTTGATAAATTTCATTCGTCAAAAATGGACAAAACTCCGAGATTTGTTACTTTTATTCTTCATATTTCATAGAAAATGGTTATTTAAAACATGAATTTTCATTGTGTTTATCAAACATTTCAGCCCTGATACACCCTATAAATTTAAAGAATTTATATCCTGAATTTCCTAAACCTGAAGGCACCTTTCATTTACTAGATCTTGATCTTAAGGAAAATCAAACTCATTCATCTAAGAATTAGTGAATATATAACTAAACTTACATGTAGCAATAGCACAATAAAATTTAATTTAATACTCTACCTTCAAAGATGCTTAGAATAACTTCCGATTCCGTGTTCCTCCTTTTTCTGTCTGTTACTGTTGGCAGTAGCAACACGAAAAAATGTTGATCTGTCTAAACTTGTGTATTTGCCTTCTTGAGTGTTAAATGCTGCGCCTGTTGTGCTTTAAATAATAATAAATTACACTGCGATTAATATTTATAGTTAATGTTAGAAAGAGGAAATTTTTTTTTGGATGATATGCATATGTAATATTTCTAGAGTTTAAAAAAACTGAAACTAAAACTGAACTTTATTTATTTTAAAACGATTGATTGACCAGTTCTAGAACTTATATTTATATCTCTCGTTGACACGGATGTAAGCGCGAGGGGGTCACATATGTGTGAGTAAGCCGGAATGCCTGGAGAAAACCCACGTGTCCATGCGGGCGACCACCATTCCCTTTCACATACACCCACTGTTGATCACGGAGGTCGAACTCGGGACGCAGCGGCGATAAGCGAGTGAATTGTCCACTGGGCTACTTGGGCACCCCTATTAGAGTCCTATAATGAATAGTTTTGAGATGTCCTCGCATACCCACCACACAAACCGGAGAGAGCAGGGTAGCAGATTTAACATCAATTATTAGAATGATTAGTAATTTTTTTATTTAGTAAAAAATATAACGTTCAATTTCATGTCCACAAAAGGAATCAAGAAAAAGTTTTGATGAAATACGTGTCTGATGAAATGGATCTTCCTAATACATGTAATACCTGAAACAGCAAAAACTGTTGTTTGTTCTCCACTTATTATTGATTGATACTACGATTTTTTAACCAGAATGACAACAAGCTATTTTTGGATCAGATCGTTTGCAAATTATGTCAGCATAGATTTCTTTAAAATTTTCAATGTCAATACACACAATGAAAACCCCTATTCGTAAAAATTTAAACGGAAAACCTGTGCAGTACATATAAAATGAATGTATACATTTCTTTTTCTTTGTGGCAGTTGTGCAGAAAAATCGATATTAATCCGTTTTAACTTGTTTTTTGCAGACCGTTTTGTGCTTCGGTTGTATTAAATCAGTTTGATTAGTTATGATCTGTTACAGTGTTTTGTTTGATACATGTAACAACAAAGATATTATTATCAGTACTTAAAATTTAAAGCAAATTTTAACTTTAAAAGAGTAACTACAATGGCGGTCAATTTTTATATTCTGAAGATTGTTTGGAAAACCGCGATTTCACACTTGAGCGATTTTTAAATCAAGCCGATTTGGCGCGAGATGATCTGTGACGTCACGAGGTCAACCTCGCTGTGAAAAAAAAACCCAGGGGATAATCTTATAAAACTTTTTGTTTTCTTGCATTGTCCTATCGATAAATAAATTGTTATTCTTTTCAGTTCATTATCAACTTCGGATGAAAAACAGAACCCGACAGACTGTTTAGACAGCTAAGTTTGCTATTTAATGACATCAGATTGATTGTGGTGACGTTCATTAATACCTTTAACATGCAATATATTAGATTGAAATTCAGTTTTTATTATGGTTTATACGATTTATTGCACCAGGAAACACCACAATTAGTTTTATTTCTTTTTCCTTTATAGAAAAAATATCTAATAAAATATTCATATAGCTCTGAACTTAATTTGGTACATCATTGGCAAGCATGGGACTACTCGAACAGCTTTACCAAAGAATATTAATTCAACTAGACACGATCTCGTTGCGAGCAACGAGTGGGTCTTCCGTCCGATTTTTTAATAGATTAGATCAAACTTATCAATTCAAAGATAAAACCGTTGATCTAAGCGAAAAATAGTAAAATCAAATTTGCCGCACTCGGGGCTTGAACCCGGGTCGCCTTGGCCCTGTCCACGACTCTATCGACTGAGTTACTCGGACTCTCGCTTTAGAACTTTGACGCTTAATTTCTCGAGAATGCCTTAATCGATTTTAAACAAATTACATATTCTGAATCAGTAAAAGGGTCATTATAAGATGTAAAAATTTCAAAAAAAAATATTAAAAAATAAAAAAGTCGAAAATTCAATTTTTAAAATGTCCTTCCGGTGACGACCGGAAGTGATCGTAGACATTATCTTGACCAAGGTGCACCAGAAAAACGGTAGATCTATCATCTCTGAAATTTTCAGCCTTTTAACTTTACACGTTTTTGAGAAACCCGACAGACAAAATTGACTTTTTAAAATCGTAAACGGACGATAACTTCTGACTGGGAATGTTTTTTTTTCAAAAATTTAAAAAAATGTATCAGCTTTAGATAAAAACACGTTTATATTGAAAATTTGAATGAAATCGATCGAGACATCTCTGAGAAATCGTCTGCACAAATTCGGTAAGAAAAAAAAGAATAATAAGAAAAGTGAAAAAGAAACAATAGAATAATAGAAGGGTCTTCCGCTGAAGACGGAAGACCCTAATAAGATTCAAGATATGACCCTTTTCATAACCCATACCTAAACGATGATACCTTAAACAATATTAATCAAGATATTAGAGGCAATCTTCAGATACAAAAAATTGGTAAGTATTTTAATTTTTTCTCACAAGGTAAATTATACTAGGGTATATTTTTATTTCTTACCTGTAATAAATCTTACAAAAAAATGTCACATTCAGAATAGAAGCGAGAAATAGATAACCGCTTTAAGATATCAGTTATAGCACGGACTCTTGGTCTAGTAATTTAATCAAATAATAGTGATGAATAGATACATGTAACACCTTTAAGAGGGTTCGATGATTGTGGCCATTTAAGAGGGTTTGATCCCCTCTAGAAGAACAGGGCTATGTAAAAATTAAAAAAAATACCCAAATTTAAAAGATAAAATATATGTGTTGTGTCATTACTTGATAATAGTTTATAACTAAAAATCAAAGTACTGAAGAACTGACGGGAGTTGATTTTGTCGATGTTTATTTTAAAATCAAATTGGCAATGATATGTTATTTTGCATGACAAGTACATATAGTTTCTTATTTGAATTACGCACATTTTTATAATATGAATTTTTGGACTTTTTCGACAAGAATGTCGAGAAACCCCAATATGAATCATGTTAAATAATATTTAAAGATAAAATTAATTCAATCAAACTATGTATCAGTAATTGAAATATTTCTCGTATGGATCCAAGCAATATTGAACTCTAGTCTCGTTCAGCCGAACGCTCGGCTGACACCGTAAATCTCCGATAAGGGTTTACGGAGACAGCCGAGCGTCGAGTTGAACGAGACTATATTGAACTCTGGCGTAGGAATACATACGACTACAAAAAATATTTAAATTGTTCGTACCATTTAAAATCTGACTATTTTCAAGGTATTTTTAAATAATTTTCCTTGAAAAACAATGCTTTAGCATACAATACATCGAATTTATCAATTATTTTCAAGAACTAAGTCTTGTCAGCAGCATTGATTTGTGCAGAGGTCCAAACACTGTTTCACTTTCGGTTTCTCTGAGTAACTGCATAGAAGAGTTGATTAAAATCAACTCCCAAAAATGATATCCTAAAATTCTAAGAAGATCTGATGTCCAGGTTGCTGACCACCCAGCCTCCTTAAGATATAACATGTAGTTATACATGTAGCACAAACTGCTGGTCAATATAATATTATTAGAAGAAATTAAAATAAAATGGATCCACCATTATTTATCAAACGGAAAAGGTACATTTTATGTACATGTGACTCAAGAACTCAGGTTTGCTGTTGAATCTGTAATATCATTATTACCATATATTGATTTCAAAATAATATATATTCACTCAAACTTGTTTTGTCAGTGAGAATGACACCGTGCCCTTTCAATATCATTTATAACTTGTATCATTTTAAATTGTCTCGTGTTTCTTTAAAAGAATTCATGGATACTGGCACGTAATCAAGTTTACAATACAGAAATATGTAAAGCAATAGGATATTTAATTGTAAAAAGTTGATATTTGATAATCGTGCATGTAATTTAAACCTGTTTAATAAAGGCATTACATTGAATAGAAGATTTTTGTATTCAAAATGATTAAGCACAATATTAGACATTTGGAATAATAGTTGTACATGCAGGTGCCACTTTATATTTTTTTCTTTCAAATAACGTACAAAAACATAAGAATGTAAACCTGTATTAATTTTTTCAATGAAGCACCCATGTGTAATTGTTTAGATCAGGCACGGAAATTACAACCTAATGACATTTTTACCTATGTATTTCCTCATGGGTATATGTATAAAGTGCATTGTTACTGTAAACAACCAATGATGATATATTATTTTCATGTTTTTGTTTATTGATATTTTGTGTTGCATTCCACATTTTAAACTGTAAAAAATTACCCCGATGGAATGATGTAAGTTAAGTTATGTAAATTAAGAATTATTTCACCCGGAAGTAGTTTAATACTATCACGTTAGAAACAAGTTAGGGGGAATGGGGTCTATATATTGGTCGTATATTGTACATGCATTGAAATATAAAGATATAATTCTCATTTTTTGACAATTAGATAGTCAGTTTGCTTTATAAAGATAAACAATGATTTCTAATTATACCAATGCTTTCATATTGTCCCTAATAAATGGGTTTTTATTGCACTTACCAGCCAAGATGATTGCATAGTGGGGATAAACAACGGTTCCCTTTACCAAAATTGTGATTAACAAAAATGTTATATGGGATACAATAAGCAACAGTGAGCCGGAGTTTTCAAGTAAAAAAGAGGTTCACCACAACAATATGTTACCCGATGACAATTACGGTAGAATGTAGGTAATAATTTATGTTCGATTATCATTATTAACACAAAATCATCAGTTTAGATTAAAATATAGCTAGAATATTTACTGTAGGAACTAATTCGCTGAAGGGGGCGTGTCTCGATTTTCTAATCAGTTGGGCGATTTCATTCATCTTGAAAATGTTATAATTTGCGCCTCAGATTGCTAAATGTACGCTATGTGTGTATATTTCGTTCGACAGATTTCTTCAAAATACATTCCATCTATATATAGTATATATCGCTGTTATAAAACAAATGTCATGAAATTGATTTGACCCGGCCTTCATCGATGAGTTTATTCAAAGCATCGAAGATCTCGTCTTTCGATTGAAAGGGGAAGTAGGTCTTCGCAATATAATTTTAACGCACTGTTAAGTGGACGAGTCAACATTGAGATTATGAGAATACTCCAAAGCACACCGTGTGAACACATCCAGCTTTTCTTTGTAACATTAATGGTAAATGAAAAAGGGTGTTGAGTACCCAGAGACTCTCTGAAGTCGCAAACGCCCGAATCTCTGTTCAGAGTATCTCATATCACGTGACCAAAGGGTATAAATAAGCAGATATCGCAAGTCTGTAGCGAGTTAGTCACCAACTGTGCACCCATGTCTTCCACTGTAGTGAGAATACTTCGAGGTAAGATTTTAAAAATAAAATTAACGATTTGCAGAAAAATAATACCGGTATACAGAAGCAATCTGTCTTCGTAAGCGTTGCTTGTAAATTAGCGGGTAGGCATTGGTTGTCAGATACAAGGGTGCTGCGTGTGGTCGCTGAAATTGAAGTGCCCGATAGAAGTGACGAAGTGCTTCGGAGCGACACATAGAGTTCGGCAAGGGCCCATACATTAATATATTTATATCTAATTATTGAGTTCTGAATGAATAAACGCTAAAAAGGCGACAAGGAAACTATATATATTACGGAAGCCCGTTGGTGCCACGTAGGAAAAATATTTTATCTGACGGCCGCCACTTATTAACACGCGACCGCCACATAATTTTCTGGCGGTCGCTACTTATGTATCTGTCGGCCGCCACATAATCTCTCTCTCTCTCTCTCTCTCTCTCTCTCTCTCTCTCTCTCTCTCTCTCTCTCTCTCTCTCTCTCTCTCTACTGTTTGTGTTGCTATAGTCAATTAACACGGTCGAAATATTTTGAAACAGTGTTTTAGAGTGTTTTTTAACTATATATATATATATATATAGAGAGAGAGAGAGAGAGAGAGAGAGAGAGAGAGAGAGAGAGAGAGACTAAGCAATATGCTAAGCCAAATTTCAACCTGCTAAGTACACATTCTGAACGTAAGAATATGCTTGAACACTATATAACTTTTTATGTTGTTATTTGCAATGTCAATTGTTAGCCAATGTCTAAGTTGAAATAATTTTTTCGATGATAATCAATGAAGGTTTCATAAACGCGGGCATTTCTCGAGTCGAACAATAAATAGATTTGTGGTCCGCTTGCAAACCTACTACACAATTTGTAGAGAGTAGGCTAGCGGATCTAATATCAATTATTAGACAAGAAATCATATATTGACGCAAGCGTCAAATGGGCCGCAAAAAAATATAATTTTTGTATGAGTCATCATTGATTGTTTACATAAAAACACACCAAAGGAGAAGAAAATAGCGAGTTGGTTTACTAATTTTTATGGTAAATATTAATATGTTTTCAGCAACACGTTTTGAAATTTAGCATTTTACTATTATTATTAAGAATCGAGTTCGTTAGCATGTATGAAGATTGCCATAGTATGAAGTATAGGAGAACACATTGATTTGTATGTATTCTAATACAAAGTTCAACTGATCATTATTCTTTTGGAGATTATGTATTTCATATCATTTTTATTTTTTGTTGCATTGTATTGAATGAAAACTAAATGCCTTAGTTTTTTTTATGATTTCATAATAAAATAGAAATGGATTATTTTAAAGGTACGTGTAAGATAATATGCTCATCCGGTAGAAACTGCACAATTTTATTGGTAAAAATTAAGCCGGATAATTTTTTACCTAAATCTTACTAGTCTCTACACTTCAGTTTATGAAGATAATCAAGACAATCATGCTTATTTAATTGCATGAGGTTCTCAAAAGTATTTAAATAGATAAGGTCAGCTCAAATTTTCAGGTCTTTCATATTTTTGCGTAAATAAATAAAACGCACCTAACACGACAGTCTACGACCTACTATACATTTACAAGTAAAACAAAAAATGTGTAATGTTTTTAAAGGAATAACACATATTTCTTCATGCAAATATACTGTAAATTCATTAAAAAATAAGCATCATATTTAAAAATCTATGAAAAAAAAAATACTACCCCTCAGAAACGCAGTTACAATATCAAAATGTATATCAAATAACGGACCGCCTTCTGGCGGCCCGTAATAAATTAGTAAATTAAATTTATTGGTGATGATGATACTGTTGCATACCGTGTCCAAATAAGGGGATCACGTTAAAGTATTGATGACGTTAAAGTATTGATGAAATGCATGAATAGGATGGCAGCAGGTTTTGCCGCTGCCTTGGTAGCTCATTGATCAAAAACACAGCAGTTAAGGCTCTATACTGACGTTGTTACACAAATCAATGATGATAGCCAATTGAATATAACGCAGAACGTGTTTTCCCCAATGGTTTTATTTTTTAAAAAAATGTCTCATTTTGCTGTTCCGGTAGAAATTCATAAATTAATGGTGATAATGTTTCTGCTTTGAATAATTTGTTGAGTCAAATATTGCGGAAACTTTTTACATGCTATAAAAAAGCCATAATTTCAACATTTAAGATACAATTTTAGCAAATAGTACTAGTCTCATATTATAAATTAGATTTTCATTGCATCAAGTTAAAAATAGTCTTGTATACCATGTACATGTATTATTTGAAAATCAGGACTTTCCAGAATATATAATTGTTAAGATTTTTAGGACGGTCCTTTTAAAGTTTTAGTCTTGTTAATAATGTCCTCTCTGCAGATCTGTAATGTAATACTTTAAAAAGGACATACTGTCCTTTGTTTCTTATTGATTTTTAGGACGGTCCTTTTAAAATGTTAGTCTTGATAATAATGTCCTCTCTGCAGATCTGTAATGTAATACTTTAAAAAGGACATACTGTCCTTTGTTTCTTATTGATTTATACTAATATTTTCACCAGAATGACAGCGGGTTAATTTTGAATTTGTTGGCTGCAAATTATGTCGGCATATCTTGCCTTAAAATAGTCATCAGATAGTAAATACAGACAATTAAAAAATCCTATGCTTTAAAATATAGATGAATAAACCTAAATCTGTTTCGAGCAGTACGTTTAAAATGAATTGAATACTTTTAGTTGCCAGTACCACTAAACGAGAAAAAAAATCATGCCTAAAAATCAATTTTCAAATATAACGAAAAAGAATTATTCTGAAATGTTCAAATGACAATTCAAAATTTACCTTGGTAAAAGAATAATTTGAGACATAAATATCAAAAAATTGCTAGGAAAAGGAGTAAAGGCAATTGAAGCCATAAGTTTGATGTAAACTTTATTCTCGAAAAAATAAAATCATAAAAATTTATTTTTTGAGTATTAATTAGAAAAAAAATGTACATTTGATTGATTATAAAGAGCTTACATTTTTGTTTGTTTCCGTCTTCTTTCTATTCTATGTGGCGGTTGTTACCTACTGCGCAGATAAAAGATATTGACCCGTTTTAACCTGTGCATTTGACTACTGTGTCAAGCCTCGTCGATAAAATAATTTTTCCTTGTAATGATCTGTTAAAAATTTTTGTTTCATATCAGCAGGCATATTATTGTCAGTACTTTTAATTTTGAGCAAAGTTAAACATTTAATGCAACATGAAGAATTTTTTTTAACAAAATTGTTATTTTGAAATTAAAATATTTTGTAACTGTTTTAATAAGAATAACAGTTTTAAATCTTAGTATGTGTTTTCTAATCCAGTATAAAAAAAATCTAGCAAAATATTGAACTTAACTGGTCAGCGATAATCTCCGTCCGTATTCATCGAAAGACATTAGGCCAATAAGCCGTGGAAGTTGCACGCTTATTGCACGGTACGGTACGCTTTTTTGTCCGTCTGGAGGCGGGTCTTGCATGAATTATCTTGCACGCTTTTTGCACGGTACAGTTCGTTTTGTGAACGGTACGGTTCGCTTTGTGAACGGTACGTTTCGTTTTGTAAACGGTACGGTACGCTTTGTGAACGGTACGTTTCGTTTTGCGAACGGTACGGTTCGTTTCTTGGACGGAACGGTGCGGTTCCTTTTAGAGGTGTAGTAGCACGTTTAAGTGCAATATTTCTTCCCTCGGGGACTAATATAATCAATGTTGCCCTCAACCCCAGTCAATATTTGTATAATAAAAGCACAGCTCCAACAAAAGTGAATTTCCCTGTGCTTTATATATATATATATATATATATATATATATATATATATATATATATATATATATATATATATATATATATATATATATATACCATGTAACGAACATGAGACAGCTTTTACTTATTTCGAAAAAAGAATCTTAAATTTTGTAATATGAACTAAAAATCATTTTTTGATACTGATCAAAATTATTAAAATAAATTAAATTAAAATGGAAGTCATTTTCAGCTATTCAAATTTTAATTTTTCCTCATAGACACACTCAAGGAAAAAACATTTTTTTAGATTAAAAAAATAATTGAATCCTCCTTATATAGAATATCTTCCTTTTACCCTGGCAATTCAAAAATTAAAGACGAAAGCAAGATTTATCTAATTGAATTTCGAGCTCTGCTTCTTGTTAATAGATATACGACTCCACTACGTACATATATGGTTTAATCCTGACATAAGAATTAACTGATCAATTTTTTAAAAAAGTTATTTCATTTCAGGTTATAAATTTACTAAGGATTTGATTGAAGATGATGGCAATTTTGTTGAGGTAAAATTTGGACCATTTATACACAATTCTCTCAATATATTTTACAATCCAAGCAAAGGATGTAAAGATATGTACTTTGTATTTACCATTAACAAAAAGAAACATTTTAGTCAATAGAGGACAGATTTTGGATTTGCTTATACAGAAACTGAAGGGAATAACATTTTTGAACCCACATTTAAAACCCTAAAAGAATCAAAGAAAGATTCAATGGGTGCAATTCCAGACTTAACCTAGAATTTTGCCAACAAATGAATGCCTATTTAAAACTCAATATAATTGTTTCACGAACATGTTCATTATGTAATCAAGATATAGAATCTATATAACATTCAATTGTCGACTGTTTTCATGTCAAAGAAATGTGGCACCCTTTGGAAGAATGGTTAAGAAGCAAATTTAATATTTAATGACAATTGATAAACAAACTTTACTTTTTTTGGTAATACATGTTCCATATCTGGTTGTAGTTTTAAGTTTGAGTCCTCCTCTCTGAAGTTAAGATCCGCCATTTTTAAATGAACCAGAATGCAGAATGTTGAAAACACGATGCCTTTGATTCAATGTATTTTAATAACATACAGTAAATCTGCAGTTGTATTTTTATGCATTTATCAAATAATAGTAGTTAGGTTCATTTATAATTAAAAAAGTGTCATTTTAAAATTGTGAGTAGTCTGGTGAAATTGCGAGTTCATTTTCTTTTTTGGCTGTAAATTTACGGAGTTTCACTCCTTGCCTTGAAACAAAATAACAAAAGAAGCGTTCATAAGCATTTGCTTTTTAATATTATAATACAGTAGTCAGTTAGAGTGTCACAGCACAATGTATTTGGCTTTATGTCCCCTTCAGAGGAGCTCGTTTATACGTTTATCTCCCCATAGTGATTGGTTGTTTAGTGTCTTTTGATATTAACTATAAAACAAGAATTTGGAAACATCCTGAAAATATTGCTTAAAACAAGAAGAAATCGGTGAATACAAATACATTTGTACATTTTCCTTAGAGCGAAACCGTCAATAAATTGTTCGCGTGCAGCGTCTTAACAAAACTTTGACATGGTATGTTTATATCATAATAGTTGAAAAAAAATCCAAAAAATTTAAATTATGATTAATAGCTCTCTGTATGCCAATTATATCCCCATAGTAATTGGTTATTTAGTGTCTTTTGGTATCAATTATTAAACAAAAATTTAAATGTTTGTATGTAGAGGATTCTAGAAAGAGTTTATTAATGTGAATTGATTTTACCTGAACAATTTATTCTTAAATGTTTTCAAGAAAATATCGTTGTTAAAATTTGTCAGGACGGTCCATTAAATGTTTATGCCTTCTTTGCAGTAATCTTTAACTTATCAAATTAGTTCACGCACCCGGAAATATACCTTAACAAGAACTAAATTTTTAAATGAGGTCTGTAATAGAATAACTGAACACGGCATTTACTGTATTTTGTTTTTCTTTTAATTTATCTATAATAATATAACTTTATTTAAACAAGGCTAACAACGGGTTTCTTTTTTTGATTGGATCGTTTAAAATGGTTGCTTTAAAACCTTCATGAATTACACATGTACACACAAACAAAAACCAAATTCTTTGAAATTCAAATAGAAAATGTAGATTGGTTCTGTGCAGACCATTTAAAATGATTTTTTTTTTACTTTAAGCTACCATTATCACTTGTCGTGTAAATTCATATCCAAAAACCAGTCTTTAAACATAGGGAAATAGAACTTTTTATAATGTTTAACACACAACTCAAAATTTACCTCGGAAAAAAAAAATACCTTGAAAGAGTTAAACACCAAAATTATAAAGAGCTAGAAAAAGGTATAAATGCAATTCAACCAAAGTTTTGAACACAATTTCTTTCAATTTTCTTCAAAAATAAAATCATATTTCTGACATTAATTCAAAGCAATGGAATGTACAAATAATCATAAAGAGCTTACAATTCCGTTTGTTTCAGTCTTCTATTTTATCTCTGTTATGATTGTCAGCTATTGCGCAGAAAATCGATATTGACTCGATTCTAATTGCGCATTTGCGAATTGTGTTATGCTGTTTTGTTGAATCATTTATGCCTTGTGATAATCTGTTATGGGGTTTCGTTTCATAACAACACTAATATCATCAGGTTTTTTAAATTTCAAGCAAAGTTCCGCATTTGAAAAAGATATGAGTCTACCTTTGATACTTATATAAAAAACATGATATGATTCGAATATGAAGAGGCATATCATGTGAAAGATTAAGCTGATCTTCAGGTATCGAATGTCACAATCCTTTATGTTCTAGTATTCCATATAACTTAAAATATTATGCAACATAATCAGCTTCAGATTCTTTGTTTCGATTTGAAATAAAATTTCTAATAACACAAATACAAGTTTATCTGTGTTACAATTTCCTGATATCGAAATCTAGTTTTAATATAGTAGCACAAAGTACACAAGGTATTCAATGACATATGATTATATATTTACTTAAGAGTGGGCAATGCAGCGAGAATGATATGTTAAAACACACCCATATTAACCTTTAAGGGTATTTTTTCCACTGGCTTTCGTGTCATTTTTTTTTTACGTTGCGTGATAAATTTCCTGTAATAGTTATGGCACACATCGATGACATATCCTGACATATTTTATTACGATTGAATTTTTACTATTGAAGCAACCACATTGGACACAGCCACTTGACGTCAAGAGATATTATGAATTAACACATAGTTATGTAACGTCAAGTGGTTGTGCCATTGGGGAAAATAATTCACACTCCTTGGACCGGCACTAAGTCTTCCTTTTCTCTGAGGTTGAAGAAATTGGATGATGTATTTACGCGGATCAGGAAACAAAAAAGAAGAAAAACCTTTTTCCCGGGGGGGGGGGGATTCCGAGGGATAATTTTGTTTCTCATGCCTATTTCCAGAAATTCACTATGTGAATTTGATATGTTCAAAACTCCAGGGGAGGAGGGGGTACGGACCCCCGTTTCCAATTTCTCATATGCATTTAATTCACAAATTACTACGCAAGAAAGTCCATTATAGATTAATGCATATTTAAGGCATATACGGTAGCACTAAACATCACTTCAATTACTTTTTAAAGATATTTGCTCAAATACACAAGGTATTGGAATAATTCTTAATGTCTCTATCTGTCAATTGCTTATTTTGTGTCATTTGGTGCACAAATTATCAGATAAAATATTTGTATATAGAAAATTTTTCGAAGAAGTTTTTGAAGTATTGAATTTATGTGATATCTGCTCAATAGATTCGACTCAAATCGATTAATTTTTTCAATTTATGTTTAATTGTTCTAAAACTCTCCAGAATACATGTATATAGCTGTTTGATATTTTGTTGGAATGGTCCATCAAATGTTTTTAAAATGTTATCATGTCTTATTTGCAGTAGTTTGTAAACTGTCGAATTTATGGATGCACCCGAAAAGAACTTAATTTTTCAATTTGATCTGTAATAAAATAACTGAAGAAAGTACATTCTTAAGTTTGTTTTGATTATTTTTAATTTTTAATAACAAAAAGTAATTTTTTAACAAAAAATAACAGTTTTTACCCAAACTAACAACGGAGTATTTCACATCGGCATAGTTTGCTTTAAATCCTCATAGTCAATACACACAAACAAAAATAGCTACATTACATGGCTATTTCATAAGAAGATTGTGCTTTATTATATTATGCTGTGGTTGTTACAACGCACTTTGAAAAATAACGCACTTTAAATTTTTTTGTCAAAAGTGGGTTAATTTTAGGACCAAGTCAACGCACTTTGTAAAAAAAATATTTTTTTTTCAAAGTGCGTTGATGTCGTCGATATTAACGCACTTTGAAAATAAATTATTCAGGGTTTAGTAAAATTAATTAATACTTTTATATACAATAAATGATTGTTTTACTCTTGTGTAGCTTAATTAAAAAAAACCCATTGCATTCTCAGTTAACTTGATAAACAGTTTCTAGATGAGAATTTTTTTTTCTCATAAGACAATAACGACAATTTGCACACAAAGAACATTTCGGGAGATTTGAATTATCCAAATATGACACACTTCATCGCTTAGCAACTGCATTTTCCTATTTTGAGTATGCAGCAAGTTTACTTCTTATCTGGTATATTGAGCTATGCGAGAACGAATATGATTTGTATATATTGATAATGGAGATCAATGTATAACATATTTCAACTGGCTTATTACATGTGCTTGTAAACAAACATAATGTTATAAAAGGATACGTTAGTTATGTTTATCAAAAACAATATGATCTCTTAGAAGTTTAGTGCGAGAAAAAAACCCCCACATCTTAATGCCCATTTTAAGATTATAATAATTTATTGTTAATTTAATGTCATTTCTTTTTAATTTGAAGTGATTTATTTGATTAGAAAATAAAAAAGAAAGTTGAAACTTTTATAGATTCTTTAACATACCAATGGAGAAATTATTGTTTGGCTAACTCGTCTTTTCAATATCACTCCATGTACTTAATTTACAACAGAGAGCATATTTCTTTTTACGCTCTTAAGCGATTAAGTTGGTGAATATCATATGTTTTGGAAAGAAAAATGAGGGGTATGGGTCTTTCTTCCTGTAATCAAGTAAATGATACACTGATGATTGACCGGTATCTTTGGTTAACCCCCTCCCCACCCCACCCCACGCCCATCCCCGTTCTCAAATACGGTGAATTATAGATTCACCAGTGCTAACAAATCATCATACTATAAACAAATTAGAAATTCAATTCCAGAATTTGTGATTTATACATATTTTTAAGTACGTTAAGAGTGTCGATACTAAAAAATGTTGATTGACCATCTAAACGCTCTTTGAAAAAAATTTTCTCAGTGGGTTAACTTGGGTTAACTTGGTTCAAAATTTAACGCACTTTGAAATTTTTTTTTCAAATTGCGTTGCCACAGACCAGCATGCAGCTAATTCCTTTAAAAAGAAAATTTCTTATAAAAAAAATCCATCCAGCTCTGACCTCAAGGTTGGCACATTATTGGCAGGCATGAAAGTACTCGAAAAACATTACCAAAGTACAGAAAAAACTAGAGGTACTGTGAGCAAGCTCACAATTGATACCCCCCGCTAAGAAAAATTATAACTCATGTATTTTTTCTATTATAGAAAATATTGGATGAATCTATTTCATCGTCCATTTTCTATAAATAACAACTGCTCTATTCTTTAAAACTGTTAATGCTTATATGAGTACACAAACCAATTTCTATTCTTTAAATTCCATTTTAGTTCAAGTTAACTGTTAATGCATGAGGACATTTGCATCCTTATGTTAACAAACATGACTCGAATCAAACGAAATTCCACATGTCACGCAGCCACTTAATATAAACATTTTGAATTATTGGTATACTGAGCCCGATTTTTTTTTACAATGACCTTGAACTTCCTCAATTGACCTTTGGTCAAGGTCATGACATACTCTCAGGTTATGAGCATTCTAGATGTGAATTAAGAACTTCCAATATTTGTCCATTAGAAAGATATGGACTGGACACGAGTTTTATACTTTTCTGCAAGTGACCTTGACCTTGCCCAAATGACCTTGAGTCAAGGTCATGACAAACCCTTAGCTTATAAGCAATCTTTGTGTGAACTGAGAACTTCCAATGTTTCTCCATAAGAAAGATATGGACCGGACAAGAATTTTGCACTTTTTCTGCCATTGACCTTGACCTTGTCCAAATGACCTTCGGTCAAGGTCATGACACACCCTTAGGTCATAAGCAATCTTTGTGTGAAGTAGGAACTTCCAATGTTTCTCCATTAAAAAGATATGGACCAGACACGAATTTTGCATTTTTTTCTGTCAGTGACCTTGACCTTGCCCGAATGGCCTTGGGTTAAGGTCATGACACACCCTTAGGTCATTAGCAATCTTTGTGTGAAGTTAAAACTTCCAATGTTTCTCCATAAGAAAGATATGGACAGGACACGAATTTTGCACTTTTTCTGTTGGTGACCTTGACCTTGCCCGAATGACCATGCTTCAAGGTCATGACACACCCTTAGGTCATAAGCATTCTTTGTGTGAAGTAAGAACTTCTAATGTTTCTCCATAAGAAAGATATGGACCGGACACGAATTTTGCACTTTTTCTGCCGGTGACCTTGACCTTGCCCGAATGACCTTGGTTCAAGGTCATGACACACCCTTAGGTCATAAGCAGTCTTTGTGTGAAGTAAGAACTTCTAATGTTTCTCCATAAGAAAGATATGGACCGGACACGAATCGAACAGACAGACGGACAGACGGACGGACGGACAGACGGACGGACGGACGAGGTGATTCCTATATACCCCCCCCCCCCAAACTTCGTTTGCGGGGGGTATAATAATTCGAGACCCTCTTCATAACCTCTATCTAAACGGTGATACCGTAAACAATATTAAATCAAGATATGAGAGACAATCTTAAGATACGACACAACTTTTTTTTCTCAAGGTAAATTATACTAGAGTATATTTAATTTCTGACCTGTTGTAAATCTTTAAGAAAATTTCACATTTAGAATAGTAGTGATAACTAGAGACGAGCTCGTTGCAAGCAACGATTAGGTTTTCCGTCGTAGCTGCGTCATACTTGTGACGTATTACAAAAAATTGATAGCTGACCATCGTACAATATTAGATGTGTAAACACTGAGAAACAAAGTATTATATTTCTGTGACCGCGTAGATTTTACGGTGATAGAGAATTCGTCTGGATCTTCATCGGTCGTGTGCAGTACGAACGGGGTGAGGGAATGTTGGCGTAAAGTGTATAAGGTAAAAGGTTGGGGCGCGCTGTGGGCCGTAAGCTAAAACGAAGGGTAGGTTTGCCGTATTCCCGAAGGTCCACCAGTATACAGTTCCAGAGAAATAAACAGGCAATTGATGCAGGATTCCACATTATTGGACGAGACTCAACGATGGCAACATTATAACAATTTAACAGACAGACATGTTACAAACAAGTCGGATATGGCCAGAAGTGGCCTCCGGACTCAAGACTCTGGGAGAGTCGGACGTGGCCGGGGCTGGCCGCCGTATTCCAGACTGCGCATTGACAATTGTACATAACTATTTATAAGAATCTTAACAATGAGTATAAATTGCAATAAACAGGTATTGATATAAGTTAGCTGAGTGAAAGGTTCACAGATATAAACTAATTAAATAAACTCAATGAGTCTTTGATGTCCAAGAAATGAAAATCTGATAATTGCACAATGTTGTTTTAAGAGATTAACAGTCCTTGAGACATGACACTCTGTCTCTTTGAAATCACATATAAAGTCTGAAAAGTGTCAATCACTAAATAAAAAAAGTAACTATGTAAGAAATAAACTGTGAGAAAATATTACGAAACAGATGTTGAATTTTACAAGTAAAGTAAAAAAAAAAAAATAATTGAACAGTGCATTTTGCACGATGATACTACATGTTTATAAGCAAATACAGATCTTAACACGTTGTCTCTAGTTTGATTCGCCGCATTTTATTCACAGAGTGGCACTGTGGTTATGCCCGGTACGATGGTAAAAAGACCACTGGCAACCGTTTGACACGCATTTTTATCGAACGCAAGCGCCAATGAATCTATTAGTATATATGCGGAGATCCTGGAAATTTTACAAGGGGTTTTGAAGAATAATTTTGTATTTCGAGGAGGGGGAACATGCGCGGATCAGAAAATTTTTCCGGGGTGGGGGTTGAAAAGTCAGACGTTTATTTGAGTTTGCCAAGGGATGTCCGAGGCATATTTGGTAAGTTTATAATGTACACGTAATTGAAAGAAATTTCGCTGGGGGGGGGGGGGGGGGGGGGTCTGGGACCCTTCCCCTTCTAGATCCGCGCACGGAGAAGACCGATGCCGGTAATTTAACTGTAATTTTAACCATTTTTATTTAATTATTCATGTTCATAATTATCAGAAAACCAATATTACCTTTCAAAGCAGTTCAAACTTAAAACTTAAGATACGAACCATTTAGTCTCGGTGAGTATTGCGTCCGCGTACGAAAATAATGGCAATTTTTAAGAAATTCGGATGGACGATCTGTGTCCTAGGTCGTCCATCCGATTCTTTTTCTGACTAAAAGCTACAGACCTGCAGTTAGAGATTTTCAAACTCTTATTGATTATGTCAATTTGTTTGTCTCAAAGAATCATTTTTTAAATCAATAAAGTTTTACCTTAAAAAAAAGAAAGAAATCGGGCACAATTTTCAATGTTAGCATTTTACAATTTTATGGTCTAATAAAATTTCAAGAAACAACTCTTCATTGCTTTATCCGAAATATTGCATGAAAAAAATTTACATCGCATTTTTTTTTAAATTACAAAAGGATATTCAAAATGAACTTGGATTAACCGCTAACAAACAGGCATAAAGAGAGACTGAGAACCAATTTCTTCTCTTTTTTTTTACATCAAAAGAAATTCAAAAATAAATCAAAATATATATTTCTTCTTTGTATGCGTTAATGAAAATGTAGATCAGCAAGGGGGTTCTTTTTCGTGCAAGCACCTACTTAACAGACAAATATCGAAAAGGCAATATTGTGGGTGAAGGATGAATGTGTAGCTTGTTTTTTAAGTTTATTTTTGATACATGTAATTATATTTATCTGGATCGGTTATGTTTGTTAGTTTGTTTTAATTATTAAAGAGGGGAATAAAGAAATGAGTAATTTCCAAGCACGTAGCATCGTTTTTGAAAGTGGGGGGGGGGGGGGGGGGGCAAACTCATCCAACAAATCTTGACAAGCAAAAAAATATAAAAAAAAAATTGAAATTTCCTAAATTTTAAAAATTTCACTCATAATTTCATACCATTTTTTTACATGCTACCAAAATGGGGGGGGGGGGGGGCAACTCCATGATAATTCAATTATTTTTATGTAAATTTTATAAAAATAGTTGCTTCGAGAAAAAGTGGGGAGAGGACATCTTTATGTCATATAACATGTGAAACTGATTTCATTCCACCCACAAGCTTGAAATAATGAAATAATTTTAATGAAAACAATATAAATAGACGTCATAAATCCCATATCAAACGCCATAGAATCACTTGATTCTGCGCGTCTTTTTAATGAATTTAGAAACAGCGGCAAATTCTAAAATGTATTTTTAAAGGTAATGTTAGCTGCAAGTCTGTAGACCTTGTATGAAAAATTTCGGATGGTAGTCAATTTTTCCGGGATACAGACAGAGCGGTACATGTATGCAGCTAAGGTAACTAAGAATGATCCCAATAAAATACTTTGTTGAGTAATGCAAGCTTTTAAGAAAGCAATACTTATATTTGTTTAAAATATAACACCCAAATACTTCGTCTTAAATTCGCTATTTGTAGAACAAGCAGAACCAGTATCAGTCTGACCGGCCTCACAATATACATTGTTGGAATGTTATTGTCCTAGCATTGCAATGCTCTGCATGTACACAATTTCTTTTAAAATTCAAACACTTAAAGTGTTCATCTATATGGCTACACATAACGTACACACGTGATTCAAAATAACCCAGACGGAAAACGGTAAAGAATTCAGTCATTGAGTCTACGTTTTTTAGAACTTGTAAGAAAACACAATGCGGGTCTGAATGTTTGTTGATATGTCAATCTATCAATGTACAGTTTGTTAATTATTTGCGATTGCTAAGGCTACAGCGTATTTGATGAACATTGAACAACATTTTTTCCATGCCACTTTTTTCCATGGAAGATAGCGAATACAAGTATAAAGCATTTATAAAATTTATTTAATTACCTCTTTAGAATTGTGTATGGAATAAATAATTTATAAGTTGCTGCTGAAGGTTGTTTGGTATTTTCGTTTGTAGATGCTTTGCAAGTAAAAAACCTGAAACGCGGGGCAAGTCATAACTAATATCCCTAATGACCGTAACTTAAAGCTAGCGGCTTTGGATTCAAATATTATCGTATACGAATATTAAGTTCACTTTTTAAAATCATCTCCACGATGATAATTATATTATATCCATCGCAAATCAGTATTTTTTTTTTTTGCTTTAAAAGAATTGTTCTATCGGGAGCAATCCCGCGTTCGTTTAGATTGTCATGTCAGTAATACACATTGTGCTTTATATGACGGCCGTGTATACGTATTGTAGAAAAGTTGAGTTTAATTACCATGCATTGGAACCATTTTATTAACACATCTCCCAGTACTGAAACAATTCAAAATGTCTCTGTTACAGTAACACAGTGGGGCGTTAAACGTGTACGTCCAGCTCTACAAGCACATGCACTGTCGTCTAGGCGACGGCCTGAATACAGCTAGCGACTCTCCTATCGATCGGTTACCTGAGTCTCGTAATGCATCTAAATATAGACAGGGGCACAGTTATGAAACAAACAACAAAAATAAGGTCAAAGTGGTTTATCTATATGAAATGAAAATGTACATATGTATAAAAACATTTGGGAGTTTTATGTGGAATTATTTTTGCGCGCTACATGTATCAGTTAGTGCATTACAAGAAGCCCTTTCATAACCTCATAAACGTGCGCACCCCCACAAAAATGGACCGAACTGACAACAATTGTTTCTGCAAATACTGACTATAAATTACGAAAACATTAAATTGAATACTATAGAAGGATTCAAAATTAATTTCTTTACAACTTTGCTTCAATAATGCATTAGAAATATTTATTCCTTTTTAAGTTATTGACAAGAAACTTTGGACGCCTCTAACTCCCTAATTATAAGGGCCAGCCCCTTTTTCGGTATACCGAATGAAAGGTCTGGGCAAGACCAAGAACTTTTAAAATGCATGTTATCACAAATTTTTATCAGGTAGAAAACTAACACGGAAAATACGCGAATTTTTTTGATTTTTTTCTTACCTTTGTTTCAACATCTATACCACCCCTTTTATTTGCATTTAAATAATAAATAAATTATATCTCGCACAAATTCAATGTATTAGCTTCCAAACCAGCCCATCTTTGAGACTCTGCCAGTCATCGTTAAAGCTGAACCCCCTGGACAAAAGAAGTCGTTAAATTTTACTAAAAGGGGAATAACTCAAAACCGGATAGGGATTTTCCTCAACTTAAATATGCAACGACAACATCACGCGGCATGTTATCTGTCCTGAAAATTTCAAAACAATCGGTGAACAAACGAGCGAGATATTAAGGATCAAAGTTGGCGTCTAGAAGAAAAAAAAAATAATAAGAAATTTGAAAATTTTTCAGAATAATAGTAAGGTTTTCCGCTGAGAGCGGAAAACCTTAAATAGATAACCGCTTTAAGATATTAGTTAAATCATGGACTCTTGGTCTAGTAATTATAATAAAAAATAGTGATGGATAGATACATGTAACACCTTTAAGAGGGTGAAATGATTGTGATCATTTTTAGAGGTACATGTATTGGTTCCCTCTCGAAAAACAGGTCTATATAAAAATAAGGACACTACTCAAATTTAAAAGATAAAATATTTGTATTGTTTTATTACTTAATAATAGTTTATAACAAAACAAATGATATCCTAAATTCTAAGTAGATCTGTTGGTAGGATACTGAAAACCCGGCCTCCTTAAGATATTAGTTAAACATGTAGCACAAATTGGTCCATATAATATTATAAGAAGTTAGAATAAGACGGATCCATCATTATTTATCAAACAGAATAGGTATATTTTATGCACTGTTGTACATGTGACTTCAAAGTTGAATCTGTAATATCATTTTACGGAAGATGGTGTACCTTGTTATGTACCATATATTGATTTCAAAATAATATATATTCACAAAAACTTGTTTTGTCAATAGGAATGACACTGTGCCCTTTCAATATCATTTACAACTTGCATCAGTTTAAATTGCAGTGTGTTTCTTAAAACGAATTCATGGATACAGGCACTTAATCAAGTTTACAATACAGAAATATGTAAAGCAATAGGGTATTTAATTGTAAAAAGTTGATATTTGATAATTTTGCATGTAATTTAAACCCGTTTTTTAAAGGCATTACATTGAATAGAAGATAGATTTTTGTACTCTAAATGATGAAGCACTATATAAGACATTTGGAATAATAGTTGTACATGCAGGGTACCAATTAAATTAAATATTTTATTTTTCGAATTACGTACAAAGAACATGAGAATGTAAACCTGTATTAATTTTTTTCAATGAAGCAGCTATGTGCAATTGATTAGATCAGGCACGGAAATTACAACCTAATTACTTTTTTACCTGTGTATTTCCTCATGGGTATATGTATAAAGTGCATTGTAACAGTAAACAACCAATGGTGATATATTATTTTCATGTTTTTTCTTTATTAATATTTTTTGTTGCATTCCACATTTTAAACTGTAAAAAATTGCCCCAATGGAATGATGTAGTTAAATCAAGAATTATATATTTTACCAGGTAGTAGTTTATACTTTCACATTAGAAACAAGTTGGGAGGGGAGGGGGTCTATATATTGGTAATGTTTTGTACAGGCATTGATATATGAAATTTTGAGCATTGGCCATGCAGTCACTTAGATGATTTCTCAACATAAATTATGACATTTTTGTTGACTTCTGTAATAGGGGTTATGTTGTTCAAAGGGGCTCTATGGGTCTTATGGTATCTTTTGGACATAATTATACCAATGCTTTCATATTGTCCCCTAAGAATGGGTTTCCATGAGGAAAATGATTGCATGGCGGAGATGAACAACGGTTTACTTTACAAACATTGTGAATAATGAAAATGTTATATGAGATACAATAGTCAACAGGGATTAGGAGTTTTCAAGTAAAAAAGAGGTTCACCGCAACAAGTTGTTACCTCTTGTCTATTACGGTACAATGTCAGTAATAGCTTATGTTGGATTATCATTATAATCACAAAATCATCAGTTTAGATTACAATATATATTTATATTGCTGGAATATTAACTGTAGGAACTAATTCCCCCAAACGGGGCATGTCCCGATTTTTTTTAATCAATTGGGCGATTTCATTCATCTTGACTAGTGTATAATTTGCGTGTCTAACCTTTAAGGTGGTATGGGACATCTGTCGAGATTAAAGTGGATTAAAGAACATTACAATTGACATACTCTCACATGTTTAGAATGTACAAATTTTACAACATTTAAACCAAAAGATTTTACAACATTTAAACCAAAAGATACCTTTTAAAATTATTTTGAGAGTTAAACTTTGTAAAACCTCTTGTGGGATTCGAACTGATGACGTACAGATTTGTAGTAAACCCTCTAATCCAATGCACTACGCTGTTAGATGACAATATTGGGAAAAAACTACTTATACAATTACACTTGGTTTTATTGTTTATTTTGATAAACACTGCGTCAAAACATGGATAGTTAAATACCATCTTTAACACCATTCAATTTGAACGTGAAAATCATTAATCTTGCTACTTACCTTTTGTTTTACTTTCCAGCTTGCAATTGATGATATTTTAATCCGTCGACTATCGGTATGTTAAAAGCATAATGTTGAGAGTAAACCTATTTGCATTCGGTTAAAGGAAGTAAAAGCATTAAAAAGTTCCTATTTTGTTGATTATGTAATGTAAAACATCCCATTGTAATGAATTTTCACGAGAAAATATACCGATATTTGATATAAGTTTCACATTAAATATACTTATAGGGCGAACAAAACGATTACAGTGTCAATTTCGCTTCGTATATGAAGCAGAATGTTTAAGAAATTGTCATTTAATCATATTCCTGCTAAACGTTAGATATTGTAAAAGCTTACTTTAAAATTGTTTTTTAAAAACAGAAGTGAACAATGACCATAAATTTTGTGATTTTGGAAATTAGCAATTTACAGTATGGATATAGTCCGCGCCGCGTTTAACGAGATCATCGAATTAGTGTTTAGGATATCGATCATTTTCAAAATTGAAGTTTACTGAAATGAAGTGGCAGTACACCCAGAATATATGCAATAAAACAGAAAAAAAGCTGAATTCTTCGTGAGATTAAATCGAAAATGGCCGCTGAATAGTGGAATGATTGAGACATTAATATATTGCTTTGAATAGCATCACTAAAAATAAAAAAAAGTTTAACTAAAAAAATTAGCACATTTTACCATGTCCATTGAGCCTACTGGTAAACCCCAAAGCCACGTTACTACGTTGGGCATAGTCTACTTATTATTACTTATTAGGTTAGTTACTGACTCACTACGGAAATATATTGGGTTGATCAATCTCATAGATGGCGAGGCGAAGCCGAACCGTCTATGAGATTGATCAATCCAATATATTCCGTAGTGAGTCAGTAACTAACGTAATAAGTGTTTTGTTTTCCCGAGGACTATCAAACGACATATTTATTCACATATAGTGATGATCTACGCAAAGCCATGTACAAGATGCCTAACATTTCGTCCAATTTATCTCATTTAAACTCCTTAAAATTTCCAGTCTCACCTTTCAAATACTCTTTAATAATCTTTGCTTCACCTATGTTTACTTACAATGTTTTGTTGCTATTCAATTTTAAATGTTTTCTCCCTTTCCTCAGCAGAGAGTTGAGCAAATTTCGACGCTGCAATTTTGTTTTGCTCCAGACAAAACAATGTGACGTCAATATTCTAAGGGCAACTACTAATTTTAAAGAATTTCAAAGGGCAACTACTCCAAATACGTTAAGAACCAACGGCATGCGGTTTATGTATTAAATACTATGAAATGTCGAAATGAGTAAGCGAAGCGTCGGCCAATGACGGCCATATTGCTTATATTATTTCTCACCGAACAAATATAGAGATATATGAGCAATCACGTGCTATGTTTAAACCAATGAAAATGTGACGTTTCAGTCCAAGGGAAACAATGTGTTTTAGCTAACAATTAAGTGATAATTATAATAATACACTATATTGTGAGAATAATGCTAAGTTTACTGCACTGATCAATTCTACAGATATTTCAGGCATAAGAATCGATGGGTTTATGAGTGCCACTGAGTTGACAAATACATGTACCCAAAATTACAATTCAGCCAACTAATGGCACAGTGGAGGAACGGAAGTGTACATTTGTGTGTATCGCTATTTTTAGACGAAGGTAAATATATAGAACATATACATGTAGCACTGAGAAAAGTCGAAGACAATATCTGCATATTCTTATACAAACGGGAAGATCTTTGAATGTTTATAGCATATCAAACAATTTAATTTTAATAAATAAAAGGTTTCTACAAAGTACGGTTTTGGTTATAGTGATTTCTTTCTTATGATTATTAGAACTAGACTTTGACCCGTGCATGCACAGGTTGACGTTGCATATCGGACATTTACGAAATAGGTACATGTACATCGACACACCTTATTATTGACATTTACATAACAAAGCTATAAGCCTTCAATAATGCTATTAATTTCACTAAACTTTCCTTAGTTTGAAAAATCTGTGTCTCGGAAAAGGCCCTCACCACAGTTAGAATGCCTCCCTTATACCCGTAATGAAGCAGAAAATTGCAAAATCGCTCCGGAACGATTTTGAAGAACGTTAATGAAGTTGCCTTGAAAATAACAGTTAAATTCATCACAACAAACCTTTTTGAGACTGCAAATACCTTTCAACTAAAATTTTAATCCATAGAATGGAAGATTTCAACACCTTTTCACCAACGTACACGTATTTTCTTTGTAAAACTGGGTCCGTAGGACATTATTCATTTTTACGATAAAACATATTCTATCTTCACTCTCCTAACAAATATAATGTAACGTTTTTGCATGTAATCAAAATATTTTTTGTCATCACAAAGACAAAAGTAAGTACTTAGTTGAAATGTATATTTGGGTTTTTTTTTATACTTTCTCTCGTAAGAAATCATTAATATATACGAACAGAATCTATAGCAAAAGTCCAATGAAAATTAACCCGTATTTGTATTATCATTTCTGAGTTTATTCATGCAGATGTGATATTGTGGAAACATAAAGTTTAACTAAAGATCCTGTTAGCGTGAATGTATTGCGCAAGCACAAGATTGTAAAATCCAAAAAATCCAGGTGATTTCCGGGATTTTCTTTGATTATTAATTAGCGAAGCTTAACTTTGAAAAAATAAAAACAAATTGGTAATCTTCAAGTACCATTGATGTTTAAAATATATAAAACAAAACACAGTATTCTTCCCTTTTCTTGGTATTAAAGACCAAAAATTCGAGTCTATTATTTTAATATAGTAGTATAGATATGAGAAATTACTAACCACGAGCTTCGCTCACGAAGAAATAGCCATCCGCCAACCATTGTTCACTACTCATTTTGGAAGAGTAAAACAACGTGCCCGATGAAAATAAAATTGTATAATCAATAACTTTATTTACAAACAAAATATGTTGCGCGAGCGCACCGACGCGCTTATTACAATTAGGCTTCCGAATGGAGAAAAGATGTATTAAACATTTCAGGGCTCAACATAAATTTTTCATTAGAAAAGACGAATCCGGCTTGTAGTAATAAATTTCACTATCCCTGACATTACTTTTACTAGCCCTGACTTAATAAGATTGGAAATTTTATAAAAATAAGCCTTTTGACAACATGCAATTATTACATTATGTATACTATTTATTCCAATTATTGTTCATTAACAGATTTTACTGTTACAGAATCATTTTAAGGTATATTGAATGAATTGGAGTCTTAAAGAATGATTCATAAGGAAAGAACACTATAATGTTTTAACAGTGAGTCATTTATAATATACATAAATTTCTTAAAAATATGATAACATACAACACTTAAGGTTAATCAGTTATAACTAAATCCTGCCAGTCAGCGTAAGTCTCTCACTTTGTAAACTTTAAGTAAAGCATATTTATCTATAAATTCATTTATACACAAAATCTCCTTTGTTTCATGAAAAAAAAAATAAAAGCCATAACCAGTTGTCCAATAATGACAAATATGACCATTTATCTGAATGGTCAGAAAGAAAGTTAAATGCCAAAACACCATTAATGTCTTTTCAGTTTTAATTAAATTCTGGCCTTCTTGCCTTTTGACCACTATGCCATTACAAAGCTACAACTTGCATTAAAATCCTTAGGATCTAGACCTGTTACTGAAAAACTTTCAAGCAATTGAGCATGTCTACATTAAGACTGGCCCTCCAATCAGATATAATTCTTGCTATTGCTGAAAACCCACGTTCGCAAATACCACTGGACATTATAAGGAATACATAGGACAATTTCAACACACATAAGTATGTTCTTGAAAGTATCTACCAGGTTTGGATCACAGAATAATCTCTTGGACAACTTTTGTAAACCAACTCCAACATTCTGTCTTTTCTAGTCCACTTTGAGACCGGGCCATTCTACCTGCTTCAGTTGCAGTTTATTGAAGTTTATCCTATTCAATACTGCAGCATAGATTTATTAAGGTTTTCCGCTCTCAGCGGAAAACCTTACTATTATTCTGAAAAATTTTCAAATTTCTTATTATTTTTTTTTCTTCTAGACGCCAACTTTGATCTTTAATATCTCGCTCGTTTGTTCACCGATTGTTTTGAAATTTTCAGGACTGATAACATGCCGCGTGATGTTGTCGTTGCATATTTTAGTTGAGGAAAATCGCTATCCGGTTTTGAGTTATTCCCCTTTTAGTAAAATTTAACGACTTCTTTTGTCCAGGGGGTTTAGCTTTAACCATGATTGGCAGAGTCTCAAAGATGGGCTGGTTTGGAAGCTAATACATTGAATTTGTGCGAGATATAATTTATTTATTATTTAAATGCAAATAAAAGGGGTGGTATAGATGTTGAAACAAAGGTAAGAAAACAAAATCAAAAAAATTCGCGTATTTTCCGTGTTAGTTTTCTACCTGATAAAAAATTGTTATAATATGTATTTTAAAAGTTCTTGGTCTTACCCAGACCTTTCATTTAGTATACCGAAAAAGGGGCTGGCCCTTATAATTAGGGAGTTAGAGGCGTCCAAAGTTTCTTGTCAATAACTTAAAAAGGAATAAATATTTCTAATGCATTATTGAAGCAAAGTTGTAAAGAAATTAATTTTGAATCCTTCTATAGTATTCAATTTAATGTTTTTGTAATTTATAGTCAGTATTTGCAAAAACAATTGTTGTCAGTTCGGTCCATTTTTGTGGGGGTGTGCACGTTTACGAGGTTATGAAAGGGCTTCTTGTAATGCACTAACTGATACATGTAGCGCGCAAAAATAATTCCACATAAAATTCCCAAATGTTTTTATACATATGTACATTTTCATTTCATAAAGATAAACTTCTTTGACCTTATTTTTGTTGTTTGTTTCATAACTGTGCCCCTGTCTATATTTAGATGCATTACGAGACTCAGGTAACCGATCGATAGGAGAGTCGCTAGTATTCAGGCCGTCGCCTAGACGACAGTGCATGTGCTTGTAGAGCTGGACGTACACGATTAACGCCCCACTGTGTTACTGTAACAGAGACATTTTGAATTGTTTCAGTACTGGGAGATGTGTTAATAAAATGGTTCCAATGCATGGTAATTAAACTCAACTTTTCTACAATACGTATACACGGCCGTCATATAAAGCACAATGTGTATTACTGACATGACAAATGTACGCTGGCAATTTAAACGAACGCGGGATTGCTCCCGATAGAACAATTCTTTTAAAGCAAAAAAAAAAAAATACTGATTTGCGATGGATATAATATAATTATCATCGTGGAGATGATTTTAAAAAGTGAACTCAATATTCGTATACGATAATATTTGAATCCAAAGCCGCTAGTTTTAAGTTACGGTTATTAGGGATATTAATTATGACTTGCCCCGCGTTTCAGGTTTTTTACTTGCAAAGCATCTACAAACGAAAATACTAAACAACCTTCAGCAGCAACTTATAAATTATTTATTCCATACACAATTCTAAAGAGGTAATTAAATAAATTTTATAAATGCTTTACACTTGTATTCGCTATCTTCCATGTAAAAAAGTGGCATGGAAAAAATGTTGTTCAATGTTCATCAAATACGCTGTAGCTTTAGCAATCGAAAATAATTAACAAACTGTATATTGAAAGATTGACATATCAACACACATTCAGACCCGCATTGTGTTTTCTTACAAATTCTATAAAACGTAGACTCAATGACTGAATTCTTTACCGTTTTCCGTCTGGGTTATTTTGAATCAAGTGTGTACGTTATGCATGTGTAGCCATATAGATGAACACTTTAAGTGTTTAAATTCTAAAAGAAATTGTGTACATGCAGAGCATTGCAATGCTAGGACAATAAAATTCCAACAATGTATATGGTGAGGCCGGTCAGACTGATACTGGTTCTGATTGTTCTACAAATAGCGAATGTAAGACGAAGTATTTGGGTGTTATATTTTAAACAAATATAAGTGTTGCTTTCTTAAAAGCTTGCATTACTCAACAAAGTATTTTATTGGAAATTCTTAGTTACCTTAGCTGCATATATGTACCGCTCTGTCTGTATCCCGGAAAAACTGACTACCATCCGAAATTTTTCATACAAGGTCTACAGACTTGCAGCCAACATTACCTGTTTATAAATTCATTAAAAAGACGCGCAGAATCAAGTGGTTATATGGCGTTTGATATGGGATTTATGACGTCTATTTATATTGTTTTCATTAAAATTATTTCATTATTTCAAGCTTGTGGGTGGAATGAAATCAGTTTCACATGTTATATGACATAAAGATGTCCTCTCCCCACTTTTTCTCGAAGCAACTATTTTTATAAAATTTACATAAAAAAAAATTAATTATCATGGAGTTGCCCCCCCCCCCCCCCCATTTTGGTAGCATGTTAAAAAAATGGTATGAAAATCATGAAATTATGAGTGAAATTTTGAAAATTTTGGAAAATTCAATTTTCTTATCTTTTTTTGCTTGTCAAGATTTGTTGGATGAGTTTGCCCCCCCCCCCTTTCAAAAACGATGCTACGTGTTTGGAAATTACTCATTTCTTTATTCCCCTCTTTAGTAATCAAAACAAACTAACAAACATAACCGATCCAGATAAATATAATTAAATGTATCAAAAATAACCTTAAAAAACAAACTACACAATCATCCTTCACCCACAATATTGCCTTTTCGATATTTGTCATCGTTGTAGACCCGTGTAACAATCTGTTAAGTAGGTGCTTGCACGAAAAAGAACCCCCTTGCTGATCTACATTTTCATTAACGCATACAAAGAAAAAATATATTTAGATTTATTTTTGAATTTCTCTTGATGTAAAAAAAAAAGAGAAGAAATTGGTTCTCAGTCTCTCTTTATGCCTGTTTGTTAGCGGTTAATCCAAGTTAATTTTGAATATCCTTTTGTAATTTAAAAAATGCGATGTAAATTTTTTTCATGCAATATTTCGGATAAAGCAATGAAGAGTTGTTTCTTGAAATTTTATTTATCCATAAAATTGTAAAATGCTAACATTGAAAATTGTGCCCGATTTCTTTCTTTTTTTTAAGGTAAAACTTTATTGATATAAAAAATGATTCTTTGAGACAAACAAATTAACATAATCAATAAGAGTTTGAAAATCTTTAACTGCAGGTCTGTAGCTTTTAGTCAGAAAAAGATTCGGATGGACGACCTAGGACACAGATCGTCCATCCGAATTTCTTGAAAATTGCCATTATTTTCGTACGCGGACGCAATACTCATCGAGACTAAATGGTTCGTATCTTAAGTTTTAAGTTTAAACTGCTTTGAAAGGTAATATTGGTTTTCTGATAATTATGAACATGAATAATTAAATAAAAATGGTTAAAATTACAGTAAAACTACCGGCATCGGTCTTCTCCGTGCGCGGATCTAGAAAGGGAAGGGTTCCAGACCCCCCCCCCCTTCGCGAAATTTCTTTCAATTACGTGTACATTATAAACTTACCAAATATGCCTCGGACATCCCTTGGCAAACTCAAATAACCGTCTGACTTTTCATCCCCCACCCCGGAAAAATTTTCTGATCCGCGCATGTTCCCCCTCCTCGAAATACAAAATTATTCTTCAAAACCCTTTGTAAAATTTCCAGGATCTCCGCATATATACTAATAGATTCATTGGCGCTTGCGTTCGATAAAAATGCGTGTCAAACGTTTGCCAATGGTCTTTTTACCATCGTACCGGGCATAACCACAGTCCCACTCTGTGAATAAAATGCGGCGAATCAAACTAGAGACAACGTGTTAAGATCTGTATTTGCTTATAAACATGTAGTATCATCGTGCAAAATGCACTGTTCAATTATTATTTTTTTTTTTACTTTACTTGTAAAATTCAACATCTGTTTCGTAATTTTTTCTCACAGTTTATTTCTTGCATAGTTACATTTTTTTTAGTGATTGACACTTTTCAGACTTTATATGTGATTTCAAAGAGACAGTGTCATGTCTCAAGGACTGTTAATCTCTTAAAACAACATTGTGCAATTATCAGATTTTCATTTCTTGGACATCAAAGACTCATTGAGTTTATTTAATTATTTTATATCTGTGAACCTTTCACTCAGCTTACTTATATCATTACCTGTTAATTGCAATTTATACTCATTGTTAAGATTCTTATAAATAGTTATGTACAATTGTCAATGCGCAGTCTGGAATACGGCGGCCAGCCCCGGCCACGTCCGACTCTCCCAGAGTCTTGAGTCCGGAGGCCACTTCTGGCCATATCCGACTTGTTTGTAACATGTCTGTTTGTTAAATTCTTATAATGTTGCCATCGTTGAGTCTCGTCCAATAATGTGGAATCCTGCATCAATTGCCTGTTTATTTCTCTGGAACTGTATACTGGTGGACCTTCGGGAATACGGCAAACCTACCCTTCGTTTTAGCTTACGGCCCACAGCGCGCCCCAACCTTTTACCTTATACACTTTACGCCAACATTCCCTCACCCGGTTCGTACTGCACACGACCGATGCAGATCCAGACGAATTCTCTATCACCGTAAAATCTACGCGGTCACAGAAATATAATACTTTGTTTTTCAATGTTTACACATCTAATATTGTACGATGATCAGCTATCAATTTTTTGTAATGCGTCACAAGTATGACGCAGCTACGACGGAAAACCTAATCGTTGCTTGCAACGAGCTCGTCTCTAGTTTCTTCTCCATATATTGCCCTAGCATCTGTTTCAGGGAGATTATTTATCTTTTATTGGAAAGAAAAATTGCATGTCTTTGAGTAAATGATCTGAATATATATCTCCAACTCTTTTGTTTACCTGGTCTATGACTGATTGAATCGGGCCATTCTGTTTTCTCTTTAACTGATCAGGTGTGGAAGAAGGAGCAAAGAGTTTAACTCTCTTGAATATGTTTTCTTGATCAACATTGTCCAGAAAACTCTACCGATTTTCACATGGTCGTTGTTGCAGAGCAACAAGCTGCAAAGTGGCTGTCTCCAGTGTCTTCACTGCATCGCGCAACATATAAATGTCCTTCTGGAACTTGAGAGAGAGAGATCGAGAGAGAGAGAGAGAGAGAGATCTAAGAACAGCAAGGGCATCTTTTAAGAAGTACATGTGGTTCAAAAGGTTGTAGTCCTTTAGGTGTTTTATGATAAATTTTGCTCTGTTTTGAACATCAACAGACCCAATATGCCGTCAACAGTGTTTTCAAAGTGATTGACAAACACCAAGTACTGTCGCAAAAGAACATCCAAGCAGTTGCTTAAGTGGGGCATCCATTAGATGCCCTTTAACTGATAAAGTCCCCTTTAGATTTACAGGCTTTAACATTTTCTCAGCCATAGCCTCAGCCAACATCTGCAATTCTATCAAAGCTTTAGCACTGTACTGGTATTGTTTGTGTAAATTCAACAGCACACTTCTAAGATCAGCAAATATATTTGCCTACCTATCCTTCATTGCATCAAATGCACTCAATTTTAAACTATGACACATACAATGCATAGCAAACAGATGAGGTACTTTATCTTTCAAAAGCTTTGTTACACTGTGCCTTTTCCCGAGGTAAATGCTAGCTCCATTTGAACCAGTAGCAATTATAAACGCTCCTTCCAATTTCAGCCTTCATAAACATTATTCATGGCTGACTCAATTGCCGCTAAAACACCTTCTGCGTGTGCATTTTCTACTGCCTCTTTGCTTATGTAAATATTTCCTGCCACACCTTGATCTACATATCGTGCTTAAAGGGGCATGGTAACAATTTTTGTAAAAAATTATTTTCCCGATTTTGATATTAACAATGCTTCAGGAAGGCATTTTTAATAGGATACCGAAATTTGAGTGTCATTTGTTGATTTATATGCGAGTTACAGAGCTTGAAATTCTTCGCTATGTAACAAAGGGTTTGTTTACATTTTTAAGGTTGAATTGAAAATGTCAGCTTTAAACCTGAAACGAATGTGTTAAACGTTATGAACTGTTTATATACGCTTAAAATATTTCCTGCCACACCTTGATCCACATATCGTGCTTAAAGGGGCATGGTAACAATTTTTGTAAAAAATTATTTTCCCGATATTGATATTAACAATGCTTCAGGAAGGCATTTTTAATAGGATACCGAAATTTGAGTGTCATTTGTTGATTTATATGCGAGTTACAGAGCTTGAAATTCTTCGCTATGTAACAAAGCGTTTGTTTACATTTTTAAGGTTGAATTGAAAATGTCAGCTTTAAACCTGAAACGAATGTGTTAAACGTTATGAACTGTTTATATACGCTTAAAATAAATAAAAAGATAGACAAATAAGCTGGAAAAAGATTTTTTACTGGTATATTGAACCTATGTAAACAAAGACAGGGCACGGGCCTTGTTTACATTACAAAGAAATGTAAGCCTTCAAACTTTAGTTATCTCCTGGAGATGCTACTCAAGCTCAGTAACCACGAAGTCCAGTACTGTAGTTCTTTCACAAGCGGTTTTATTAAAGCGTGATCGTATAGTCAAAGTTACGACAATTAAAAGCAGCCCAAATTAAAGAGTCTGCTCAACCTCATTTCACACGGGTATATATAAGATTTTACTTATGATGGACAGTTCTGACTAGTTCGGCCCATTTACGACGATCATGAGTGAACATTTAGTGTTCAAAATTAAGATTAATATTTTATTTCTAAATAAAGTAACAAAACTGTCAAAACTGCCAATCAAAGAGGACAGATGCAGGATTTAAGTCTCCGAGTCCTGAGTCTCGGAGTCCCCCACCTAGGTATGAGGCATCACTTACTCATAATACGTTCATTCATACAAGGCATAAAAGGTTACGAAGGTTAATATATAGAATATACAATACATGACTCAATATAGAGTACCAGAGCTATCGTTGCAGACACAGAATCGCCAAATATGACACTTGTTTTTAAACTCTCAATTTGGATATTATTATGCCCGTTTTATTCACCTGTTTTTATAACATCATTTAGGAATACTACGCAGTGCAACACGATTTACAGAGTTCATTCTGTTAGTTATCATTACCACCATTCACTGCGCAGTAACTAGGTATACATAAGTATCATAGTGACCAATATGTAATACTAGCAATTCAAGGTCATAGTATGGCTATCTGTTTACAGAAATATGAGCCCTGTATCTTGCTTATAACTCTATGAATGACTCTTAACGAGGCCCATTCTAGTTGAATAATTAAAATACTGTAGGGTGGAATTTGCTGATTCCTATGGTAGATACTTTAAATCATACTTTCAATTAAGTGATGTAAAAAAATTACCATGTTTCCCTTATTGTAGTGAATAGGGGGAGTCTCAAAATATGTATTCATTTTGTTGGAAAATTGTATGCATTATATAGGGAAAATGGAAATTTGGTATCTTTCTTTTGATGTAGAAAAAATTCTAGAGGGTAGAAAATCGAACAATTGATACAATATGAACACTTTTACTTCCGTCTTTGAAAATAAATATAAAATGCGGGGTGTTTCCCTTGAAAATGTTAAGTGGGAACGTCTCAAAACCCAATATATAGGTGAAAATGGTCATCTTTTGTAAGACTTTTTACGCTATGCTAAACTTTAGAGGGTGGAATATTCAATGCTACATATATAACACACATCAATTCTTCCTCTTTCAAAATTGATGAAGATAATGTGGTGTTTCCCTAAAAAAAATGAAGAGGGGGCGTCTCAAAAACCCAATATATATGTGAAAATGGTCATCTTTTGCAGAACGTTTTATGCTAGGCTAAACTTTAGAAGATGGAAGATTCAATGCTGCATATATAACACACATCATTTTTTCTTTTTTCAAAATTGATGAAGGCAATGAGGTGTTTCCCTAAAAAAATGAAGAGGGAGCATCTCAAAACCCAATATATAGGTGAAAATGGTCATCTTTTGAAAGACTTTTTACGCTATGCTAAACTTTAGAAGATGGAAAATTCAATGCTGCATATATAACACACATCAATTCTTCCTCTTTCAAAATTGATGAAGATAATGTGGTGTTTCCCTAAAAAAAAAAATAAAGAGGGGGCGTCTTAAAACCAAATATATAGGTGAAAATGGTCATCTTTTGCAGAACTTACGTTTTATGCTAAGCTAAATATTATAAAATGGAAGATTCAATGCTTCATATGAACATAGAACATTTCTCCCTCTTTCAAAACTGATGAAGAAAATGTGTTTCCCTTGAAAATACAAAGAAGGAGCATCTCAAAATCCAATATAAAGGTAAAAATGAATGGTCATCTTTAGCCATTCTTGTGATATTTTTCAAACTTTGGAGGATCGAAATTCAATGATATGTATATTACATTCAAATCATTTTCCTCTATCAAAAATTGAAAAAAGAAAAAAAGGTGTTTCCCTCTTGAAATATGAAGAGGGGTGTCTCAAAACCCAATTCATAGTTAAAGAGGCCATTTTTTCCAAATCTTGTGTATGGATTTTTTTTCCATGCAGAGAGCTAATATTGCTTATAATGGATAAAATTTACAATCAGTAGGAGAATAATGATCGAATCATTTGAAAATTTTTATTTATAGTGTGGTTGGATTGCATTGAAACACAACATGTTAGTATGGCAGAATTGAGATGATATAACAGTGACAACAGTCTAATTAATGTAATACACATGCAGATATATTACAAGATTGATATCCATAAAATGTAATAACACAAAATGTTTTAACAAATACAACATGATGATATATATTTATTGCAAACTTGAAAAAAATTCAGCAACCTTCTTTGCAACTTTATAATTGCTGCTTACTCTAGCTTTACCATCACTTGTCTTTTCACTAAACAAGAAAAACACACCATCAAAACCTTTTCTTTCAAATGCAAGTTTCAAATGGTTGTATGATAGTGACGAACATTTGATCTTTTTCAAAGTTGCTTTTGAAATGACATTTTGCTTCTGTAAATACTCTATGGATTCTACAGATGGTTGAACACCATGACTAGTCACTTGAACTGTACTATAAAAAAAATCAGCGAGTAAAACATCAACTTTCCCACTACTTTTCACAAGGGTCTGAAGCATTTCAGAATCAGCTAATGAATTATGAGCTGAATAAGACTCATTCAACACTTTCTGAGCAAGATATTCTTGCTTATAACAATCAAAACCAGGATACACAACTTTAAAAAAAGGCAAGGTATCACAAAACCCCACTACATATTTACAAAAGTGGTTCCATATTTTATAATATTTCAGCTGATTATACAGTACAATAGAATCAAAACATTTGTTATTGTGTGCCACTAATACACAGCTTTTCCCTAGTAACATAACAAATTGAATAAAGTCCAAAAGAACTTGTAGTGGATGATTGTGTGACACAGCTACATTGTTATGGAGCAGCTCATTGGTTGAGGCATCAAACTTCATTCCAGTCACTCTACTGGCCTCTTCTGAAATTTCCTGGCTTGGTGTGACATATTTGTTGAATTTTTGGTCTTCACAGACTGCCGAAATTTGAATAATAGAGCTTTCTCTACCTATAAGAGAAGAAAAGGAATGAGAAATGGTTACCCATACATCCAAAAACATAAAAACAGGATCCCATTATGTTTATAATTCAGAATGATTTTACTTTCTCAAAAGTAAATTAATATAAGTAATAATTAGCAATATTGAAAAGTTCACTGGGATATGAACTTGGTTGCAATGGTACATAATCAGATCTTCTGAGAAGTCCTTCCTTTGGTCACGTGACCAACCAAGTTCACATTCCAGTGAACTTTTCGACATTGCTATTTATTTCTTTTCTTGTGTTTCTATATCCCTTAGTATTGGCAAGAGGATAGAAAACACAGCGAGTTGGATAAATTCATATGCCATCGCAAATCATGAGAGATCTTTTTATCATGTTTTTCCACATCTTTTGTTTAACTTTGATCTGTTCAACAAATATCATTGTTGTAAGCCACATAACACATTTACTACAATACTGGTATGTCAACAACTTTATGCATGAAAAAAAAATTTAAGTTTCAAGCTTACCGAACAAACATTTAATTTTCAAATGTATTCTATTTATTTATGAGAAAAAATTATGAAATGGCATTAAATGCTTCAAGATTATTTTTTCATTGGTATTATTTGTTACTTTTTTATAGCGTATGTCTATCATCGGACTATGTAATGTTTGTTTCTGACATCAAGTGGCATAAAAATTTATACACATTGTAATATCAAAAATTTATTGCATGAGTGATATCCATTGATTTTGAGCTAAAAATGTGATAAATTTCTTATATATTATGCTTGAAGTCCGATTATTAGATGTTTAATCGAGCTATAAAACATTTCTATGATTGATTAGAAATATACCAGCAAATAAATGATGAACTACAAAGAAAAGAGCTGTCGGCTGTGTGATGTGATTGTAGAAATCCTAGAATTCCTGATGTTGACCTGCTATTGGTAAAAATAAAAACAAGATAATATTGTATCAAAAAGGAAACATCATGCAAACTAACATTTAACAGCAAAACTCTAAATCAAACAAAATAACAAATGAACATAATTTGTAAATTGACAGATTGATTGATTGAATGGTTCACATTTATCATTTTGGATTTTTCTATAGCTTCTATATTATCTTTAAGAGTAACAGAAGTATACGTAAAAACTTTGTTCAATATACAATATACATAAAATCATGGTAAATATAACAAGAGGCCCATGGGCCACATCGCTCACCTGAGAAACAATAGGTATGATAAAATCAGCTTAATGGAGTCATAATACAAACTATCTGGACAATGTACAATAATACATAATACATACTTTGAATTTACACTACCTGAGGATGCTTCCACACAAGTGTCAGCTTTCCTAGCTGATTAGTTTCTAAGAAGAAGATTTTTCAAGATATAATCTATATATTCATATGTTAAACTTCAACCCCCCATTGTGGCCCCACCCTACCCCCGGGGGTCATGATTTTCACAATTTTGTATCTACACTACCTGAGGATGCTTCCACACAAGTTTCAGCTTTCCTGGTCTTATGGTTCATGAGAAGAAGATTTTTGAAAATTTCTCGAAAATTTTCATAAATTCCTAATTATCTCCCTTTGCAAAAGGGCGTGGTCCTTAATTTTCACAACTTTGAATCCCCTTAGGCTAAGGATGCTTTGTGCCAAGTTTGGTTGAAATTGGCCCAGTGGTTCTTAAGAAGATGTTGAAAATGTGAAAAGTTTACAGACAGACGGACGGACGGACAGACGGACGACAGACAAAATGTGATCATAATAGCTCACTTGAGCTTTCAGCTCAGGTGAGCTAATAACTATGTAAATTAATGTACAAATGTAGACATACTCAATCCTGTTGTCTCCAGATCATAGTATACAATTGTTTTGGCATTACAAACATCTGATGGTCCAGGAATTACTTCCATATCTGGGTCAGGTGTGTCTCCTACAATAAATGTATTATAATTGTATCACTGATATAATTATATAGTAGATAAGGAACTTACACATAAGACTACTATCACCATCACATTTAAACTAGAAACTTTGTTCAAATTATACTGCCCACCAAATACACATAAGTCATTGTGTATAAAGTATGAGTCAGATTGGAATCTGCACCCAAAATTTGAAAGTCACAGACAAACTTGGCAACTCTAATGTTTTCCTCACCTTCCCTTAAACCTTGATTACATAGTGGTATATACCGGTAATAAGATCATACTTTTGGCTAAATATCTAAATGATCAATCAAAAATAGATATACTCTTATAGAATTACTAAGTAAAATCACTTAAAAGATTTGATGAGTAGCTGTCACCCTCTCTGACTTCTTGGCTCCTAGTTTCTCCACTCCTTTCACTCTTTAGTTTTTGACGTTGCAACTGTGCAAAAAGAAACCAATCTAATTGTCATCTTGTAAAGTAACAAATGAATAGATTTTAATTACATGTATAAACAATTTCTATATATCTTTACTAATGAAAAGGTTTGATCATGCATGCATACGTACATATACATCTATGCCTATATGAAGTTTAATACTATAATTATGGTATATTTTGAGGGTTTTTTTTGCTGTGTAAGCTTAAAGAAAATTTGTATGAAATTCATCTATATTATTTTTATATACCTTGAATTCTTTTGTTTTTGAAACTTCTCTTTTGCGATGAACATCTCTGTCTCTGATGGAGGCTAGCGAGGTTGTTGCTGTCCCAGGACTAAGTCCAAGCTTCTCATGAACCTAAAAGATAGCACTCATTATTAAAACAAGAAAATGAAAATTATTTCATAATTACATGTATATCATCATTGATTTTTGTCCAAAAAAAAGAGCTAGAATGCTCCACTCAAAGTTTTAATACCTTTGCTACATAGCTATAGCCTTCATTCTTTTGGCAAACAGCTGCAGAAAGTCTATATGCCAAGCTTCCACTCTCACTGTAGTGCTTGTCTTTTGGAGCCTTAGATCTTAACGTATTGTTAAAGCTTTCATTGCAGTTGCTAGAGTCTAGTCTGCTTAGCTTGCTGGGATCAAGATCTCTGAACAAAGTCAATAAATCAGTTTTCAGTTTTTCATTCTGTAGATCTGCTCCCCATGGAAGATTCTTGTGTCTAGCAGTTGGGTTTTCCTTCATGTTACACCATTCGCCACATTTTACATGGTCACCAAACTGGTGAAGAACAACAGAGTCTATAGATTTTTCTATTTTGTCCGTGTCTTCCTTGCACTGTGCTAGCATGTAGCTGAAACTCTTCATTATGGCCGTAATCGTTTTAACAGAAAGCTCTTTGTGTTTTGATTTTAATTTATAGAGTTTGTTGGAAATATTCTTTTTCACATGATTTTTGTCACTTAACTTTTCAATGCAAGAACTAACTTCACATCTTGCTCTGTTGAAAGCTGTGCAATCGTCATCTCCAATCAGTGTAACAACAGGATTATTCTTGTCTTTGACTTCCTTAAGTATTTCTACAATCATGTCAGGTTCCATAGATTTCGCGGTGCCAGTCCAATTTTTCTTACATGCATGCTTGTTGGGGGTTCTGTGCTTCGCCTTCGCCACATCACATTTTCTGCATCTTTTGTATCGAGCAGAGAAACCCACAATTTTGCCAGTCCTTTTACCAATTAGAGTTGCAGTGCCTGTAATATTCAAACAGCATTAATAAGTCTGCATGTATAATCATTATTAATATATCGTATACTTATAGAAAATATACCCTTTTCCGCCCTGTGCGATATAAACAGTAAATTCGCCTAGGGGTGTGATATAAACCCGGCAATCTTCGTATGTTATATCACAACCCTTTCCGTTAATTATCGGCTATTATGATGTAGAGTTCGGTATGCGTCCTTCAACTTCGATCTCCGAGTTTGACGTCAAATAGTACGTCAATTAATGTCAACTTGGTATACAAACAGCTGGCGCAAAAAATTCCATAGAAGTTTATCAGAGATGATATACAGCGACCTCGGGCTAATATAGGATGCGATATAAAAATTGCCATGTAATAATCTATATATATTGATCTGCCAAAAAATTACTTTCTGAATCATAAACAAGATAAAAAAAATATGTTTGGCCTTTATGGAAAAGCAAGATTTGTTCCGCCCCAAACAAAGATTCATAAATGGACAGATTGACAGACCAACTGATCACTGTAGGGTACAGTACATTATGTACATGCAGAGCAGTCAGTTCTAATAAAATGTTGTGTCTTATTACAAAGGAATTAAAAATAACACTAAACTTTATGTAATACATCGACATTTGTTATTTACCTGACAGACTATTGTAACATCTTCCTGATCCTCTTCTCTGGTAAGCACCATCTGCAGAAGCTGTTATTCCAGTGGACTCAATACTGTCTAAAAATATTGATAAATTTTGTTAAACATTAATGTACAACAGAATGACTCAATTCCATTTTTTACTGTAATTATACAGAGGAAAGCTGGAGAGAGAGAGAGAGAGAGAGAGAGAGAGAGAGAGAGAGAGAGAGAGAGAGAGAGAGAGAGAGAGAGAGAGAGAGAGAGTTCCCTTGTTTAATTAGGTTTTACTTTAGTTGTATCATTTAGATTTTCATTTTTGTTTCCATTTAGAATGCATTGAATCTTTTATTAGGCCAATTATTTATTTTGGGTGAGCGATAGGATTGGGTGGCTGGTATATACCATTACATTAATAGATTTGTGCAAAAATGTGTTTTCATTGATAAAAAACTAAAATATATAACTATAATAATTTTTTTTTGGCCTTAATGTGTAATTTGTGATGTAATATTTACCTAAGTTAACTTTAATTGATTTAAAAATCTTACTTTCAACAGTGTCAAAGCTAAATGTACATGCATGTTCATTAGAAAAAGTTCAAATATGCTTACTTGTGGCTGATAAATGCCCCTCTTCACATAGAGCTTTACTGGTAGATTCCTCGGCCAAGTCTTCCAGCACATGCCCTACTTCATCACATCTTCTTCTTATCAGGCTCTCACTGATGTTTGGCAAGTTCATTGATGTGAAAAGGTTGTTAAGTTGGACTGGACCAATTCCACTATGGTACATGCCTATAAATTTAGAATGTGTATAGCAAAACTGTAAAAGCAGAAAATTTAAAGGCATCAAAATTTAATGGTGAATATCCCTAATACATGTACTGGCGTGTGACCAGTTCTCGCCGAGTACCATTTCTCGCCAGTACATTGTGACGTCAATTTTCGTTTATAATTTTATGTGTTCATAAAATGACATCACAATGTACGGGCGAGAAATGATACTCGGCGAGAACTGGTCGCACGCCAGTATAGCTTTCAAATTTACAAAAAATAGGCACAATCACATTTTGCATACTTTACAATAAAATATCTACTGTTCATACAGATCTCTCTCTCTCTCTCTCTCTCTCTCTCTCTCTCTCTCTCTCATACATAAAAAACTAAATTATTTTGATTTTTAGAAAATACGTTAATTGTGTGTTTAATTGATGATAATAATTGAATAGTTTTTTTTTAATTTTCATTATGATTCAAATTTTTTTTTTCACTTTTTATTTTGTGGAAATTATATGTGGTATTTAAAAAAAAGGATAAATACATGTATATTATACATACCAGTTGCCAATTTGGTGTTCACATCAAATATCTGTTGACCATGTGGTGATGAATGTGTTTTTCCCATGGCAACTTGCACAAACCGAAGACAGTTGTAGCACCTTATCACCAAGTGCCCACAAATACCAGCTGGTAAAACTCCCACAGCATCATTGAACTTCAATGACACATTTGCGCAATCCACGCATTTCATGTTGTTGAACAATGCTTGCAGATCTACCACATGTCTTGTAAAGTCTAAAGCTCTTAATTTTCCACTAAAAAATGCTTCATTAATTTCATCAAACGAACCTGTTGACTGTATATACGAATGATCATCTAAAGTGCTGCCCGCAGCAGGAGTAGATTGAGTATCAAATAAAGGCACAAAAGTATCAAGATTTACGAGCTGGTCACATTCTTCACTTGATTTGTGTAAATTTTTCAATTGCTGATTATAACGTGCAACCTGTGTCGGTTTTAAAAACCTTCCTTTTTTCGTTCTGTTAACCATCTTCGACGGCCTGTCTGACAGTCGTTCTGGTGTCAACGTAAACAATGCCGTAAAGTGACAAGAACTTGAAGAAGTCGTAAATTAATTCGTTGTGTCAAACTAGGTTAAACTGCTAAAAATATGCAATATTAATTTATTTTATGTTTAAAAGAAAGTAATTCTTTACGTTTAGATTAAACTCCATCTATTCTACATATTACGAAAGCGAGAGCAAAACGCCAACCGGAAACCATTCGAGCTGCGCAATGAGATCGAAAACGTGAACTAGCTCGGGCCTCGTTAAATTTAATTTGATTGTTAGAAATGCATTTCTAAAGCAATGCATTTCTAAAGCAATGCATTTCTAAAGCAATGTAAAAAATAAAATAGAATTTGACCAAAATCGTGACCATGCCCTTTTAAGGCAACTCCATACTCGTAAAATACTGTTAAGAAAGTTTGAAAACAGAACTGATTTCAACTTAATAGACTTAAATTTCATCAATTATTAGAAAAATACACATTTCATCACACTTTTTGAGATGTCTGATAAACATGAACTACAGCATATTTTAGCATCAGAAAACCGTACTTTTTTTGTCAGAAGTAAAATCTTTGTAGGCAGAAACTTGTTTATCTTTTTTAAATTTATTGTCAATTGTGTTAACAAACTAAAACTACAAACACATTTTGAAATTGGTTGTTTGGATTAGAATAATTATAGCATTTAGACAAACAATTGAGAGAAAAGTCAGACAAAGAGTTATTTCTCCTTAGCATAGATAAAATGTATAAAAAATTGGAAATTTAGGATAAAATTAAGCTGCAAAAATATCTTGAACTTTAACAGTATTTCTAATTACAGCCATGGGAATATATTCACATAAAATAAATAAAACTATCTTGCACAAGTTTTAAAGAATTCAAAGTTTTACAATAAAGTTTTACATCACAGAACACTGGATCTACTTTAAATAATTTCATTTTTACACACAGATGTATCCGTAGCACCATCAACCATTACAGACAGAACTCTTGTATTTTTAAAACCATGGAGACTGAGCTGCTGGTTATCATTGTAGATATACAGTACTCAATAAATCGGTGACATGCCATATCTGTTTGATAACTTGATGGAAAAACTACTCCATTTTTTCCTGGAGCTCTAGAACTCTAAGGTAGAGTGTATATGGGAGCTCATTTTTTGCTACAAAATGAGCAGTGTTAAAACACAGCAGAGTTTCTCCTTTTGGGTTTCGTTTATCCTTTGCACTGCTATGTCACGTGCCCCAACAACAGGTGGCCATAAAGCACCGACTTCATTGTTCAAAGATTGACTTGCTCTATCGTCCACTTTTCCAGTGTAAGAGCAAACAACAGTGCTAGATTTGCCGTTCAGGCAATCAATATCAAATCTTCTCTGAAAATTATTGTGAGACTTACTGGCTTCGTGCTGCATTATATAATTGGATTCTAAAATTACCCGTCCAAATCACAAATCGACCCTCTTTTTCATATTTACTGCACGGAATACAAAACATCAAATTATCACCCTGGTCATACTCAACCCCCTTGTAATCTTCTTTCCATTTGGAATAAAACTCTCTTTTCATATTTTCCTTTGTTTTTGCCCTGCTTTTGGCTTCAGATGCATCATTTTCCTTTTTTTCTTCGAGAAACAAAAGTTAAAGATAAAAAAATCGATAATCAACCGATCAGTTGTCGTAAAAACTTTCCACTTGCTGGATTCTATTTTAAATGCCTAGAAAACTACTGAGGTCTGCCGATCGTTTTTGTCGAATAGATACATGTACATAATACAAGGAGGTGTGGTCCTCTGTCTATATCGAACGACAGATAGACAGATATATATAAAATATAGCACTGAGTTTGCTTGAGTGACCTATTGAGTGAAATTTAACACACCAGTCGGACTACCATTTTTGCAATGTTTACTAGCACGGACCAAACTTTTACTAGACGGACGTGCCTTGTGTTTGGCCCTGTATTTCGCTTTGTCATTGATCAAATAAGGAATCCTGAATTTCCCCCTTTCATCGATTTTATTTGTACTTAATGGACAGGTACATGTATGTTTATTTTCATTTAAAATCACCAAAAAGTAACGGAAGCAATTATAATACATGCACGGCCTTAACAATTTTATATTTTCAAAATATGAAACTGCACTAATTGCCGTAAAAAAAAAAAAAAAAAAAAAAATAAAAAAAAAATATATATATATATATATATATATATATATATATATATATATATATATATATACATATATATATATATATATATATATATTAAAGAATTAAAGATTGTTGTATCAATTATTTAATCGTGTTGTTAAATTCTGTCTTTCTATGGGCCATAAACATAGATTTTATCAACACATTTTCACTCGTAGTGAGATGCAAGGGTTTGTAGAATCCATCGAAAAATTTTGGTTTTAAAACATTTAAACCAGAAACACTATACATATCACTGACAGTCTAAAAAAAATTGTGTATGACCAAATTTCACGCTTTTCATTTTCAGGTTACCATATTTTTTTTTTCTTTCGAAAGAAAACATGCGTTTTGTCTATGGTAATGGTGTCAATAAAATACGGACTATGCGTCACAACAATAATTGTCTTCTTGTATGGTGTTACGTGCATGTACATCATTGTCTTTAATCGTTCAATCATTTGAGGGTGCATTCCTCGATCAGGATCTTCTAAACAAAGTGTCTGAATGTGTTTGTGCGCTAAGAGTAAAGAGGTCAATTTTGCCTCTAAAATCCCTTCAGATGTCTTCAGCAATGGGAATTCTGATTCGTTATGTTGAACATACAATAGTCCATCTTTTTTATGAATTTAAATATTTCTGGATATGTAAGAGATGTATATGTATATATATATATATATAGAGAGAGAGAGAGAGAGAGAGAGAGAGAGAGAGAGAGAGTGTGTGTGTGTGTGTGTGTATTGAGTAATTTTGGTGATTGAAGTGTTAATCCTTATAAACTACGTACTAACATTTAAAAATACTATTATATCGGAGATGTTATAACTGAATTTACTATATGCATTGACTTCAATTGGAACATTCTGTCAGACCGAAGTTTTTTTTTTATACAAATTGAATATATATATGTACTAGGTTGACACTTGAAATAGTAAGTAAATTTAAGAGACCTGAAAAAGGGAGAAATCATTAAATTCTGATTTTAGGATGTAATGAGAAACTGTTCAGGGTTTTAAAATTCTCTCATCGAATCTGATTATTGTCAAAGAAATGGAGTCATCTGTATAAAACTTAATATTTCTTTCTCGATTCAATGATACGGAATCGATTTTGTCATTTCTCCATGTTCCTTGATTCCATAGTGAGTACTCTAATATTACATGTACATTTGTTTAGATACATGTATTAGATATGATAAAAAATTTCTGTAAATGTTCTAGCTAATAAGCCATAGAACATGCAGATTGTATGGAATCGATATTTCTACCTGATGACTTTGTGTTACCCTGTAACACATTTATCCCTTAAAGCTCGATTGTTTCTTTTATATATAAAAAATAATTCAATTTTTGGGAGTTGATTTTAATCAACTCTCATATGCAGTTACTATGGCAAACCGAAAGTGAAACAGTGTTTGGACCTAAGCACAAGTCATCACCGCTGACAAGACGTAGATCTTGAAAACAATAGATAAATTCGGTGTACTGTTTGCCGTACCATTGTTTTTCAAAAGAAACGTATTTATAGATACCTTGAAAATAGTCAGTTTTTATAAAGTACGAACAATTTAACTGTTTTGTAGTTGTATGTATTCCTACGCCAGAGTTCAATATAGTCTCGTTTAACCAGACGCTCGGCTATCTCCGTAAATCTCCGACAAGCAGATAGTCTCTATTGGTAGTCGGAGATTAATGGAGACAGCCGAGCGTCTAGTTGAACGAGACTCGAGTTCAATATTGCTTGGATCCAGACGTGTACAATTTTTAGAAACATTTCGATTACTGATACACAGTTTGATGGAATTAATTCTATCTTTAAATATTACACAACATTATTCATATGGGGTTTCTCGAAATTCCTGTCGGAAAAGTTCGAGAATTCATATTATAAAAATGTGCGTAATTCAAATACGGATTATAAATTACTTGCCAGGCAAAATAACATATCGTTGATTTTAAAATTGATACTAATCAATAAAATCAACTCCCAACAGTACTTCGATTATTTCTTCAACTTTTCATGAACAAGAGCACCTAATCAAGTATACGGTACAAACTACTTAAATTAAATCAGAATGTGTTGAGAATAACGGTCTAAAAATTCCTGTAAGGCACAATTGGGTTACTTGAATTTTTGAAAATCAAATCTTTGAAATAAAGGCATTTGATAGACTTGCTTTATAGCTGAGAAGTTTTTAAAATATGAAAAGGGCTTGTTTACGTGCTATTTTTGTTAATTTGAAGAAAAAAAATCATCGATTTAACTACAACAGTCTTCCATAATATGAGAAGATCAAATTTAATTCTCTTGAGCATTACTGGATACAAACAGTTACTCAATAATTGATGAATGAGATAAACGATTTACCTTTTTCAAGATGCTTATAATTCCGCCCGTTTCCCGTCTTCTTCCTATTCTCTGTCTGAAACTGTTGGCAGTCACCCAGAAAATCAATACGAAAAAAAGATTGATCCGTCTAAACTTGTGTGTATTCGATGCTGATGCTATGGTTACAATCTTATTATTATATCACTTAGTTATTGCCATTTATTTGATAGTTCCGTTGTTCATTTTAAACCAATGTCTTATTTGATACACTTCTTTGGAAGATAAGCACTCAAGATTAAAGATTTAATAACGCAGAAATATCTGCAATAATGTTGGATCGGCGCGCATACTTCCTACAATAGAGTATGATACAGGATCACTTTTTAATTATTGATTAGATTCGTTAATCCATTGATGATGGTGTTGCATTCGATGTGCAAATAAGGGGAAGACGTAAAAAGTATTGATGAAATGCATGATGATGATGTTGCTGCCATGGAAGTCTATTGATCAATCGCACAGCAGTTAACATTCCATACTGAAGCTGTAACACAAATCAATGAAAAAGCAGAACGTGTTCTCCCCAAAGATAATTAGTAGTTAAATGTGTTTACTATAGAAATCGTTTCCACGTTTAGTGGATCAAACCTAATATTTTCAATTCACAAAGAGGAAATGGCAAACGGAGTAAATAAATAAAATGTTGAACATTAAGAAATGTTAACTTAGCCTTTTAAATTGGTAAGCCAAATAGATGCAGTTAAGAAATGATTACTAAATACTCTCTCCTAAATCTTTCATTCTGTACGATCGAGACATACTCTTTCTTATTGTGTAAGAACGATATTTCTCTTCTCTCCATCTCTCTTTTCCTCTCTCGGAGTCGATGACTCAATCGTATGTGTGTTTATATATATATATATATATATATATATATATATATATATATATATATATATATATATATATATATATATATATATATATATTATATTTGTAAAAGATATAACATTTTTCTTAAGATTTTTTTTCATAACAAACACTAGTTAATTTTCAATCAAAGACCTACATATTAACAATTAAAAGACAATGATAAAAACAGTAATTTATTAAAAAGTTATTAATTATGATACATGTAAAAATGCAGACGCGCTAGCTCTATCCGGAACAGGTTGGAGAGAGAGAGAGAGAGAGAGAGAGAGAGAGAGAGAGAGAGAGAGAGAGAGAGAGAGAGAGAGAGAGAGAGAGAGAGATTTACATTGACTCCAAATCATAAATAAAGCAAGAAGCGTTCATAGGAATTTTTGCTATCTTCTACTGCAGTCAGGAAGAAGCTCTCAGCATGATATGTTTGGCTGTCTGCCGCTTTGAGAGGAGCTTGTTTATTGTGCTATATATAAATTTTACTATAGGTTTTTTGGAAGAACTCCCATGTCTTGAGAATAATAAGTCAAACAAGAGACGGTATATACAAATGCTTTTTGTTTGGGGAACCCGTCAGTAAAAGATTGATTTAACGTATCTTTTGCAATTACATGTATTTTACTTAGGCACCAGCAGCATTCAAACAGAACGTTTCCATCGAATATTTACAATAGCAATATACAGGGTGTCCCATAATAACTGAGTCCATTTACATTTGAATAACTTATGATCAAATCTATCAAACAAAAAAATGAATGCATTTTCATTAATGTGTATAATGTTTACTCAGCAAAGAAAGTGGGCGCTTAAAATGTACATTCGGCAGGAATCTGGGCGCACAAGGAGAGTGAAAATTTCATCAATTAATTTTGAATATTTTTCGAATTATAACCGTTATTTGGTTTCTGTTGGATGTGGAATGAGTGGAAAAATATTTGAAATGCAAAAGGTTTTATCATAATATGGGTCTAAATATAGCAACACGGTGCAATTCATGCAAAATCCTACTTATTTACAACTGTTTTTTAATGGTGTTGTTGTCTCTGGGTCTTCTCTCCACAAATTTGAAACGTGTAAAGATAACATATTTCAACATTAAAAATGTCGCTTTTTAAAAAAAGATGGAGAGATGACCCAGAGGTGACTAATTATGTACTTTTTCAAATGATTTTTTGAAGGATAAAAAACGAAGTCCATTGATATGACAATGTTGTTTCAAACAGTACTTTATAGAGCATATTGACAAGTCTCGCATGGCTCAGTGGTTTCGTCCTGGATTAGTGAATACAAACATTCAGTGTTTTGGGTTCAAATCCGACTGGTGGTCTTTTTAAAAAAAAAATTAAACTTTTTTGTTTTAAATGTTTGTTATTATAACATGATGTTGAATTATAATATGCCGGTATATTTTTTAATTTGTTGTTATTGATTTCTAGATCTGCTGAATGAACACTATTTTCTTTTCTTTTTACTAGCTTTTTTAGGATATACACAATATAACTTCATTAAAATGTGTTTGCATTAACATTTCCAACTAGTTATCGGTTTAGCTCTCATTGCCATTTTTTGAAAGCTTGTGAGTTTTTTAATAACCGGAATAGACATGTACTTCGACTCTCAACATAATATATTTTTGTTGAAACCTGTACATAGCCTTTCGAGGTTATAGACATTTAAATCCCAATTGATTCGTGTCGAGGATTCCTGCAAACTTACAATCTAGTGCGCTCACTTTCTTTCACAAAAATTCATACATTTGTTTACAAATTGAACCTGTTTATAAAAAATAACAAAACAAATTTAAACAATGTACTCCAAATGACGTCCTCTTTGATCAATGAGAACGTCAAGTCGATGACGAAAAGAAGATTGGTGGATAAGACGAGATTTTGTGTGTGAATTTATTATATTGCCATGTACTTTGTGGTAGAACATTATCATGAAATGACATCCATATCAATTACATGTAACTGAAAATTTGAATGGACCTGAAAATTCGAGCTAACCTGATTTATTTTTAATTCTTTTGAAATAACCATGATTATTTTCGTAAACTGTAGTGTAGATAAAATTTATAATTCCATTTAGGAAAAAAATTATCCGGCTTATTTTTTACCTTTAAAGTTGATTAAACAGATTCTATCGGATGAGCATGATCTTACATGAACCATTCTCTTAATCCATTTCTATTGTATTATGTGGTCTCTTGAAATTATATAAACTAATGCAATAAGTTTTAATTCAATACAATCCACCAAAAAATTAAGCTGGTTTGAAATAACTAATTTGAAATAAATAATTTCCAAGAGAATAATAATGAATTGAACTTTGTATTAAAATTATGTACAAATCAATGTGTTCTCCATTAATTTACTTAATTTATACTAAAGCAATGCTTATACAACTAGCGTTAGAAATGCTTACAGTAACGAACTCTATTCTTAATATTTATAGTAAAATGTTAAACTTCAAAACATGTTGCTTAAAATATAGTAATTGAAATCAAAATCTACCATTAAGGTTAGTACAACCAACTCGTTATTTTCTTCTTCGTTCTGTGTTTTTATGTTAACAACCAATGATGATTCAAACAACAATTACATGTATATTTCTGTATCTTGCTTATATTTCTACGACTGACACTCAAATTTGATTTGATCATTAGAAACGCATTTCTAAAGCATTGTAGATAATAAAAACAGCAATTTACAATTTGACCAAAATCGTGACCATGCCCCTTTAAACTCATTTTCCGTGATCCTAAAACCTTGATATTGCCACAAATTTAATATGAACTTTTAATTCATACATGTAATTTGCCAAAGAGAAAAGTTTGAAAGCTCACGTAATTTTACCTTTTTAAACAATCATTTGGTAATGAATAGACGTGGGAAATTGTCCCATTGCTTGGTGACACAGAGAATCAGCGATCATTATTTAGACATCCATTACTGAGTCCGGCTGATGGATACTAGTGCAAATGTTTATGTGATTTTACATGCCTTAAAATCTGACGCAGAATAAAATGATGTATTCCTCTTTAGAATGTTGTAAATATCAAATTTGACCAAACGATGTCTTGGATAATTTGTGAGATTCATGAACTATGTTACTATAAGAGAAGACAATAGCTGATCTGAATCTAATCAAAATTGTCATTTACATGTATAAAACATAAAAAGCATGCTTGGCTAACATTGCTAAGGATATTATTCAATTACATGTAAGTATCTGATCCGATATGGTAAAATGTTTGTATACATGTTACATTTGAAGACTTAAAAGACGGACAAACGAGGAAAATTATGGTAAAAAGGCAACAATGTTTCGTCCTCAAAATAAAGCGATAAATGTGATTCGACGAAATATTGTAAATCTGCAACTGTATTCAACTCAATGACGATGTTAGATCTAAACGACATTTTTCAAAAGAAAATAGTCATTCAGGCCACAAGAAACGGTCTATTCTGTATATCGTGCTTTACCCGACTCATTTTAAACAAGGAATATTACGGTATATTCATTTTAGCAAACGATAAAACTTGATCTGTTTCACAAAATACACTCATCATGCGAAATCAACCGGCAGAACGAAATTTAGTCGGCTTTTTCTTCAGGATGTTGGTTTTTATAACCCTTTATCGGTTTTAAAAATTAGGTAAGACGTCTATTGTATTTGTTTACAGTTCAAATATTTTTTTTCAGTCATAGTATACGACCCACCAGTTGGAACATCTTTATACAAGATAGATATTTGGCTGAAGTCACTTTGTCAGTGTGTCTGTGATAGATTTATCCACTAATGCAATTAACCAGTTGCTTGAAAAACTATCGGTACAATTCACTATTGTCTTAAATCAAATTGTTTAGCATTTTTTTCTTATAAAAAAAAAATTCAATATGCTTCTTTTCTACACTTTGAAGGAAGAGCAATATGAAATTATGTTAAAAATTTAATAAGTATCCATGCGAGGCTGGACGACCACGTAAGCGTCTAGGAGATAATTTGTAGCATATTTACAGTGAAGGTAAGATTAGATCCAACATGATCCAACATGACAAGAACGAAAACTCTATGTATCAATGTTTCAAGCATGATATTAAAACTGGAAGAGTAAACGTTCGTTAATGCATGTAAAAAAAAAACCAGGTTTCTTTTTTCGGTGTAATTTTAAAATAAGGCTATAGTTTGTATTTAATGTGTTAAAGATCCCCATGAACATGTGATTAAAGTTAATTTCCATTGAGCTTGGGTGGATTTCATGGATAGTATTCGAGTTCTTGTGGTTCGTACGAGCAAACGCTGTTTCTGTGACTAGTTATTAGATTTCTTCAACTTAATGAAAGGCATTTGTATACAGGGATCCTTGTTGTCATTCTGAGTCTTTGTAAACATATTTCAGCCTATACCCTTACTTACGGCGTATCTTTGCTACAATCTATATCCCGTTCATATCTGAGAAACATAATGTCAGTTGCAATGTTCTGCTACAGACGCAGACGATCTGAAATCTGAAGAATCATTGATTAATTTTTCTTGGCTTTTCGTGCAGCGGTTGAAAACATCAAGTCCTTTCACTGTGTAGAAGTGTCTAGTATCCAGATAGTGATAACATAGAAGGCGCGCTTTGTCTCGATGACTGAACTGAACCGAACAACACTTTATTTATTTTATAACGATTGATAAACAAGTTCCAAACTTATATTGGTACCTCTTGTTGGTACGGAGGTAAGCGTGAGGGAGTCATTGATGTGGGAGGAAGCCGGAGTACCCGGAGAAAAGTAATACCCCATCACGTACAACCACAGTCGCAGCGATGTGAAGCGAGTGTATTGTACACTGCGCTACTGCGGAGTCTAAGTTGCACTGATAAAAAAATCAGTGGTCCTCTTTTAAACATAAGCTCCTTTTAATGCATTTTTAATTTCTAAAGGTATAAGGTTTTTTTATTTCTATCATTTTTGTACAATTTCTGCTCATGATGAACTATCATTTGAAAAAATGATTTACTCTAAAACTTATTATGTGTATTTGGGTTATTTTAAACAATGTACATGTCTATCACTTACGAACGTCAACTTGCTCATTCCGATCTACTTCTTCAAGTCATGTAGCTTTTTATTATTTGCCAGTAAATAAAGGTCCTTGCCGCCTACATTTTACAATAATGTCAGACATGCATGTGAACCTTTTAGTCAGTTGGGGCTTACTATATGATGTGTACTGAATATGCTGTCTAATAGTCTATGGTCTGTCTCGACTAAATTTTTATTATTTTATTTTAATTATCCCTTTCTCTGTTTGATCTCTTTTTTTCTTGGTGATATTTAGGGATCTAGATGCATAGGCTACAGGATGCTACATCTTCCTATAACAAGCATCAAGTCCACGCGATGACGCAACTATAGTATACCAACAGGTTGACTTCATCCTTGGCGTCAAATATTTGATGGTTATGGCTCTATTCAGTGATTGGTTAGCTTATGTTTCAGGAAATATCTTGATGAGTGATTACTTGCAGACTATCTATAAAAGGGTTGATCCAAAAGAAATGTCTTGCCGACAATTTATACAAGGGTTATCCAAAAGTAATGTCACTGTTGTGAAAAATAAAAAAAAAATGTAACAGTCGGTGTAAAACTAGAAAATTAGTCATGAAGAAAAATATAGGTATTTTCAACGAATTAATTTTTTTTATATTTATTTAATCTTAATGCTTTTTATTATGGCAAATACTTTAAATTTTAAGGTTAGGTTGTTGCCACGCCGGAACACGCCTTTTGATACATTTGAGGCGTTACGCTTTCCTTAAGATCTATGAACGCAGGTGTCAATTATCCATTTTGAAGCTTTTCTACATATTATTCTATGAGTACTGATATAAATATGTCTTTTTAAAAGAGGTCAAATTACTTTTCGGAGCTGGGTTTTTTTTTATATACGGAAAAAGTGCAAGATTTCACGTAGCGAGATCAAATTTTTGTGGAGAAGGAAAATTTTTCATTTTGAATTCCCTTCCCAAGAGGCAGTGTACATCGGTGCATTGTACTGGAGAATTTGGTTAGAAGGATTTAGTGAAGGCATTCCAATTCTTTTTTATCTTTTAAACATACCGCATATTGACAAGCATAATAAATTTAAAAATATCCGTTAAAGTTGAAAATAAAAATGTTTGACCCGTCCCCTTCCGCTTTAGTTAATGAATTATAGTCACGCTAAGCTTTTCTGCAGGTAAAATCTTGAATACTTCTTTAACCTGAGTGTAGACAAATTCTTTTGGACTTTTCAAAAGTTTCATTAAATTCCCCCCAAAATTCAACTCAATGACTCTCAATTATCTCAAAGGACCATGATTTTCTTTGATGAGCTTCACTCAATTGTTAACTTGGAGTAATTTACAAAACATTATCATAATATTCAGACTTGCATCATTCAAATGACAAGAGGCCCATGGGCCACATCGCTCACCTGAGCAACAATAGGCATAATAAAATGAGACAAAATACAAAATATTTGGACAATGTGGTGTAATACATGTCGATCCTTTATAAATAAAAATTCATTTTCTCACTGAATATTCTTATGTTAATAACCAAGTCCCTCTTCTATCTTGTTGATTTTAGTCATATCACATGTTAAGCATTGCAGTTCTAAAAAAGATCCTAAACAATTGTTTATATATGGAATATAAACCTATATCAATCTCTGAACCCATTGTGGGGCCCAAGAATCATCCATGGGGCCAGAGTCTCAACAATTTTAAAGAATCAATAATATGTCAAAATGCTTGCATATGAGTAAAACCGTATGTAATAACAATTCCCATTTTGTAAGCAATTAAAATGTTTTCCTTTGTACAATTGGATCCCCAATGTGGCCCCACCCTACTCCCAAAAATTTTGATTTAAACGTATTCGAATATTCACTATCTGAAGTTGATTCCACTAAAGTTACATCTTTTCTAAACAAATGGTTTTTTAGAAGAAGATTTTTAAAGATTTCTCTCTATATCTTGCTATGTAAAAATTTGCCCCCACCCCGTTGTGACCCCATCCTACCTCAGGTGATCGGAACACATTTGAATTTACCATACCTGGGGATGCTTCCACACAAGTTTAAACTTTTCTGGCCAATTGGTTTCTAAGAAGGTTTTATAAAACTTTAATCAATATATTACAGTCCAACTATGTAAAAGTTTGACCCCCCCCCCCGATTGTGGCCCCACCTAACCCTCCAGGGGACACGATTTTCAAAACCTTGAATCTACATTACATGAGGATACATCCACACAAGTTTCAGCTTTTCTGGCTGATTGTTGTTTGAGAAGAAGAGTTTTAAAGAATTACTTAATATATTTCCATGTAGAAATTCGACCCTCCCCATTGTGACATCACCCTACCTTCCTGGGTCATGAATTTCACAACTGTGAATTAACACTACCTCGGGATGTTTCCACACAAGTTTCAGCTTTTTTCAGCAGAGTGTTGCTATTGTAGTTTTTCCACAGAGAAACCCAAATCGGCCTCCTTAATTATTAATAAATATTATTTATTTTTAGATTTCTCTGTTAAAGTTGTCGTGAAAGCCTCGGGGCAGAATAAAGCTCTATTTTCGTTATCTTTTACAAAATAAATATAGTTATTTATTTAATCTATATTTAGCTGTATGACCTTAACGTGGTTTTTTTTTTACATCACAACGTTAACGTTACGGCACACACAAATAGTTGCGAGACAGATTGAGCATGAGTTTAAAGGGGGGGGGGGGGTTAAAAGTTGCATCTTAATGATGTCTTTCATGATAGTAACATATCATATATAAAGAGACTGTAATAGTCAATTAAAAATATGGCGACTTTATGTACACTAAATCAATCCGCTGTTAGGATCAGATATGCTAAGAAAGCACCATTCTTTACTTACGTACAATGCAGCTGTTTGTTGTTATTCAAATTATGCACATTAAATTGAAATGCTCTTAAAATCCTTTCGCACAAAAATGTAGAACACCGATTGCACGAAATGTAGTTGAATCATTAATGTCATTAATATTTGAAACAGGCTACTATGTTGAGGACTAAATTGTGTAGATACCTATGATATGGGACCCAACATGGCCCCCTAAAATGAACACCATCAATTTACTGTAATTCTTTGTTCGAATATAACGGAAAAGTTTCTTCATAATTTTCATTTTTGGTCCAAATACCAACAATTTTGAAATATGACAACAAAAAGTTAACATGTTTCCGCAATTTTTGCGTTTTTAGCATTAAACGTTTTGTTTTCTAGCAGTTTGTCTTTCAGAAAACATGGAGTGATTGCTTAAATAAACAAAATATTTTCATCAAAGATGTATATGTCTAAGACTTATAAGTGACAAAAAAGATTATTCATGTTCAAAGCATTGCTCTTTATTTCCCATTCAAAGAAAGATAAGAAAACGGTCAGATTTTGACAGATTTTAATGAATTACAAAACTAGCGTCATTTTAGACGTCATATACTGCCAGTAAGTGCAAAAAAATCAATAACATATATCACATATTCCAAAAATAACATTTATCTTTTACCAGAAACATTTTGAAAACTGCTAATTATGGGGGCCAAACTTGACTCATGTCATATGTAGTAGTTTACTACTATATAAATAGTGCCTGTTTGGGAGGGTAACAGTTGAAATTGACACCCCGAGAAAACCATTGTCAACCGACGCGAAGCGGAGGTTGACAATGGTTTTCGAGGGGTGTCAATTTCAACTGTTATCCTCCCAAACAGGCACTATTTATTTTGTTATACTGAATGTCTTTTTTAAAATTTTTAAGAAAATTTTACTGCTTTTATATAGGAATAACGTGAATTCTACAGCGAACCGTACGCGCATAATTTTCGCGCATGTAACATTTTTTAATGTTACCCGTTGCCAAGTGCGTTGCTAACGCTGAGGGTAATAGTAAATATTATTAACTGCGTCTTAACCAATCAGATTTCAGTATTTAACATGAAAGTATAACAAATGTATTTGATGTCTTTAATGCGAATTCGACATTTTATGGTTCTATTTAATAGTATAATGGTTTTTCCTTGTATTTAACGAAAATTCACTCCAAAAAGCAAATCTGTTAAAAACTTACAGAATATATATTCAATGTAGCAATAAAACTAATACCAACAAACTTTTCTCCAATAATCAAGAAATATTACTTTTCATTTAAAATCATATGATGAAAAAAAAATGGAGGCGCATTTCGAAAAATTAAAATGATAAGATATATCTAAGCATTTTAAATTTCAAAGTTTCCTAGTTTTTTCCAAAGTACTTACTTGACTCTTGAAGAACTTTTTTCCTGTCAACATTTTCCCTGGTAAATTGTCAATGATATATAGTTAATGCAAATAATCATTAAATCATAGTTTTGGTCTCATCTTATGTATAGTATTAAATTGCATAAAATGGCTTTATTTTTAACCCATAATCAATACATTATACATGTACATAATTTAATTGCTTTGTGCTTCTACCACTCGAACACATATTTTGAGTTTCTACTGAATTTTGTATTTGTGAAAAACTATTGTAATATCTAGTTTTGACTCTTTTATATAATGTTGAGATCTTGTCAGTATTTCTTGTGTAATTTTCATTCTAAGATATAGATGTAAAATATGTGGCTTAAAAAAAACGCTCTCTTACTTGAATACAAATAAAGGTTTCATCTTATCAAAACCAAGAATTACCAAATAAATCATGGCAAGATAAACACCCTTTTCTTATTCTTCATACAACATTTTGTTGTTTGTTCACGTTCGATCTAGAGTTGATTGCTTAACGTGTTCAGAGCCATATTACAGTCTAGAATGCATTATACGCTGATGAAAAACGGTCTGAAATTCTGACAAACGATGGCGTAAATCAGGCGAGAAAAAGGGGGACATCCTGCTGTGACTTTAAACTTTTGAAAAAAGATTAAAGTAAGGGATGAAAGACACATGATGGATTTGTTAAGAAGAAAATAACATCTTCATTATCCATTAATTAGAAGCATTAATATTGAAAACCTGGACAGAAAACTTCCTGATTTATTCAAAAGTAATCTTATAATCATCTTTTAAATCATCAAATCTGGTTAATTACTTCATACATGCATTGAACTATGATTTAATTAAAGAATTTCGTAATTCTCCGTTACGTAACTAATTCATTGTGTATGCATTGTTTATGATCAAATACATCACTCATTAGAGCCCCAGATGATGCAAATTGGTCGATTATTTTAAGCTCATTTCACTAATCCATAACATACAGTGCGATACAAATTTTGTCGTATTTATTTTAGGTTGCCTTTGTTTTGATACACGATGTTTAAACTGAAAATGATAACTGCGAACACAGGTTAATCAGATAAAAGTCACTAACATTATGCTACTTATTGTTAATTACCTCTCTATTTATGCTAAAATGACAATAACAAACCGTTAACCATCTCAAAAATCTATAAAACGAAATTCAAATTCAAAGCAGAGCAACACGGACCTCTAAAAATATAAAGGTAGGATCAGGTGCCTAGGAGGAGTGAGTATCCTCTGCTGTCCGATCACCCGCATTGTGCTCTTTGTCGTAATCGGGAAAAAAACTGGAAAAGTCCGTAGACCATTAGGTGATTAATTATCATAATGGTCTAACAATTAGTATGAAAAACGTCAGTCAGCATGCGACCCAGTGGAAGATTGTATTTGCTGACAAGGTCGTTGAAGTTATACGTCATTTTTGTGAAATTTATGTTTATGTTTTTGAAACACAACTGGCAATTAAATGTTATAATATTCATCCATTCTTAATAAAAGAGTTTCATAATTGTTTTTATTCATTGTACCACCACAATTTGTATCTTATGTGGTAGACTGTCTTTTTTGAAAAAAAAAAGTCAACTGAACAAGAGGCCTCCAGATCAGGCATAGGCCTTGACGGTAGACCGAGTACCGTAGCCCTTAGGTTGATCCTGCCAGAGAGTCCCATTGCTTCATTTTTTAGTATAAACTCTAATCCGAATTTACTGTCTGAAAAAAGGTATTCGTAAGGGGAGGAGGAGGGATTGGCAATAGTCAGAAAAATCTCAGATTATTTATATTCTAGCTCCAGGTGCGAAATATTGAATTCTTTAGGTAAAAAGCTTGGTTTTCATGTTTTAAAATTTTTACAAGATCGCCATTCCGAACTTGACACGAAAGATATAACTATAACATTGTAAATTATATATAACAACCGTAAACAACCAATTATACATTATATGACCATATTGGCCGCGCATATTGTTTTCCTAATTTGTACATGTATTTGGGAGTGAAGAAGAAGACTTTCTAAGCTTTATTACATTTTTACCACAGGTATATGTCCATATATGCCCGACCATATGAATGAAATACACTATTTTGGCTTCATGGCCAATCATATTCATTTTATCTTGCATTTAGTTTTTTTTCTCCAACATGTGTGGGATAAGATAAGATGATTTTATAAAAATTCACCCTTTTTTTTGCTTATTTGGCTCAATTAATGAGACCCTGGGGTGGGATGGTCATAAATTTCCCAATTTATGAATTTCTTATCCTAGAGATACTTCCAACTTAAAATGATAATAATTGGTCGTGTAGTTTTTAAGAAGAAACAATGTAAAATTGTTAATTCACGACGCACTAGTACTATTGACTACGCACGACGACAGACGAAGACCATTTGCAATAGGTCACCTGAGTGACTCTGCTAAGTGACCTAAAATATTTTATGAGTATCTGCTTGCCCGTCAGAAAAAATTAAATATAGTGAATGTGACTATAGTATTTTACAAAACGGTTTAAACAGTTTTTAATATCCTGTTTGATATGACGTGTTCTCAATATCCAACTTTAAGGTAAAGTACATGATTGTACTAAAAATAAATGTTAAAAAATGTATAGCGGGTTATTTTTTCTACAATGCTAACTATATTCATGAAACACCAAAAGGAGGCAGTCTATTGTATAAAATTTGCTCTACTTAGATAAATTTATCAACATAACTTGAAAATTGCATTGGTGACGTCAGTACTGAATGTATTGACTGTTAAAATACAAAGGGAAGCCATTATTTGATAAAGACAGCAAAGATTCATCAATTCAGGAGTGTTTGGATTGCATGACAGATAAATTGAGAGATTATAGGACAGATTTAAAAAGATTAAAGAGATAATTTGTCATTTATTTGATGGTCTTGTTCCAAGCATTGAACGCATATTTCCATTTATGACCGATCGTTTCTCATCCAACAAACTTGAGCACCAATATGCAAATTTGTCTGGCTTCTTGCATTATTGTTTGTCAGCATATTTTTAAGAAACAGTTTCTATCATTATTGATTAATTGATTGTTGTTAAACGTCCCATCAGAATTCTGTCAGTCAGTCTGAGTTGCCACCAGATTCTAAAGAAGGCATTATTGATCTATCCTCTGCGCAAAAGGCAATTACTCAGCGAGGGTTTCTTTTTTGTGCTAGCTCCTTCTGTGACACGGGACCTGATTCAAACAAACTTTCAATCAATTCACCGTAAACCTACAAATTCGTCTACAAAAAAGATTTTAAATGGTACTTCAGAAAATAATTGCAATGAACGCATTCATATCTTTAGAAATAAATCCTACTTTCTCCCTTGTTCCCTACAGTTTACTTGGTTTTTTTTCTCCTTCGCCGTCTAAAACGAAACGTTGTATATATACTCAAAGCTTACTAATAGATTTTACTTATTGTATTTCCCCTAAACCATGCAACATAATTCGAACATTAATTTCCGAAACAAGAAAACTCTTTAACCTTTCTTATTAAAATTACTAATTTTGTTTACTTTTTTTAGACCCGCGTGTACAGTTTATAGCTTGAAATATCGCATCTAAAAATATATAGTAGATCTATAGGTAATTTGTTGATCACTCGACTTCTTAAACAACAGTAATAATTTCTCTCTTTTTTTTGTAGCAATGCAGTATAGATTAGTTGGTATTCAAGATCAATAAGTGCCCAAACAAACTTTAGTATTAACGGTGAATTAAAGATGGCATGGAAGACTGCGATAGACATCAAAAGAAAATTGAGACACCACAAATGTTAATTATACCATTGAATATGATAAATTATTCAAAATATATGATTTTCAAATTGTAAAACTTTGACCATTATTTAATTCGATTTTGAAATTTCATGCAATGGTAAAACTTGTACGTTCTGAATCCAGTCTTCAACTCGTGACTTCTCGTGACGTGTGAGTGATAGTTTAAGAAAACTAGCAACAATGTTAAACACAGCAATTCTTGAAGGACAGTTTACTGTTAATGTCGGAGGACAAAATTCTCAGAACGTCACAAAATTGATAATTCCTTTCCTCCTTCAATAATCGCGGACGTGGATTGAACCTGTTAAAACACGGATCAAGAGTTCTTCTAATCAAACTTTAAAAAAAACCGAAAAAACTTTTAAAATAGCATGTTTAATTAGTTTTCATTAAAAACAAAATATTTGATTCATAATTTATTCCGTAAGTAAATTATTTTGTTTCCGATATTCAAAATTTTAAACAATGACACGTTCAGTCTATTTAATGAAGAGGTCAAATATTTGTCTCCTCCACTTCTCTGTGAAGCCTTCATTTAGTCATCAACCAAACTATCACCGAAGTTTGTCCACGAGAATTAGTTTTTTCCTCGTGTTGAGAAGTGTCTTCTTGTTGTAACGTTTTTATTCTACCACCAAACAATGGGATGACAATCCTTGAATGTGAATAAATAAATAAAATGATATCAGCCTCTCTGCATTTTTATTGATGCTTTGTATGAAACGTCCATACCGATCAGTCTTTAAATGTTTGTTTTTTTTAAATCGATCACATGATGATCATCGTATATATCCTTCCTTTACTTTCCGATTACTTTAACTGGTACTGCGTTTAGACTTTTACAGTGTTGCACCAGGAGTGTGAGTATGGGTATCAGTATGAAACTTAACATGATCCGTATTCTTGCACAGTTGTAAGTACTTCTTGCCATTAAATATCAGGAATATCATTGGATTCGCTAAAGAGTTTATTGGCGCCAGAAGTTGAAACATCATAGAAATTTCGTACATCCTGTTGCTGTCAATTTTGATGTGATGGTAGACAACCAAAAAGTTAAATATAAAATAAGGACTCCAACTCAGAATAAATGCTGAAAGAAAACGTATATACGAAATTTAGTATAAGAAACCCCCAAAATACTTAAAGTTTATATACACAGGTCTTAACTGTAAAAGAAGAAAAAACTGAAGAAAAGTCAATGGCTTTGGATTATTATTATTATTACATGCATCATTAACCCAATACCTCCAACAATATAATATTGGAGTTATCCTGTTTTTGTCTGAAGACTATTCCTTTTTTTTATTTCTCTTATATTTATTTTTAAAAATTTAACAGCTAGCTGCTGCTTCACTATATATATAGCAAAATTAATTTGGTTAATCAGTACTTACCAATAACTATACCAAAGGTTATCTTGATTGATTTTATTTTTGCCCGAGAAAAAGTTTTTCGCCCATTTGGCAACGTGGTTGTGTCTTTGATAAGTGTCGTTGCATTGGAATTCGATTTGCAGTCTGTAAGAGTATAACATAGAAAATAAATCGCCAGAAAATGGCATGGCATTGAAACATACAGTATTCTGTACAATATAGGTAGGTATAATACCGAGTTGTTTCCATTATACTTTAATGTTTGCCGTAGTCTCAATAAAACCGACTCATATTTTAGGATCTAAAATATTTCTTCAACTTACTATTAATAATGGTCGAAATTCTAGGAGTTTCTGAGGAAAACAATGTTATTATATTGACACCCACATATAAGATTCATTTTCATTTTCTTAACCAACCTACAAATTTTAAAGGATTCGTGAGTCTTGGGGAGATGGTATGGGGTCTAACGTTATTACATATTTACAAACTTGGCTAAAATGTGGTCCTAATTTGGTTCTTGTTTTAGAATGACTAACATAACAAACACAAATTTTATAATGGTGTATAAAAAGTGCTTTGTTAAAATCCACTATAAACTTATTATAAAAAAATCATTTCATTTTTTTGTGTCGTTATTACCAAGTAAATTGTCAATCAACTTGACTAGTGATTGATATTACTAGTATGCTCTCCACCGGCTTTTCCTCTTTAAAAACATTGACCACGCGTCAGCCAACATGAAATCTATATATCATGTTTATTTTATTTATGACAGTTTTAACAATTTGAAAGAAAACCTTGAATAAGTTCACAATATTCGTGACGTCATGTTGCGAAAGGATGAATAGAATGGGGAGTTTTGAATCATTGTTCTTTTTTCTGAGGAATCGATTCGAGAACCAGAAGATGATATCAGTTGGACAGCACGCGGTTTACAAGCCAAACGACTAACATTTAAAAATCTACAAAAAAAAAACATGAAAAAAATCACTTGCCTGTGTCTGATGGAGTAAACGCAGAATTTTTCCACACTACAACAACGATGATTGTGTAGCAGATGGTGATTATTATAGCAGGTATAACTAACATCAAAACAGCACCAAGTGTAAAGTAGATCTGAAAGTAGATCAGCAACGATTCAAAGTAAATCAAAACCAGTTTTGCATGGCAACAATACATGAAATGAATAAAAATTTATGACAGATTTAAAAAGGATATGTATGCAGGAGCTAATTAAGGTGGGTTTTTTTTTTGCACTCGCCAAAGTTGTTGTATTAAACAAAGTCATATATGATAAGAATGATACAGCGAACTACATAGAAGCGTTTAATAGGTGTTAACTCCTGAAATGTTTTTACGTAATGTTTTGACTGACTTTTGTCCAATCAGATCGTAGTCAGGGCGGAGTTAAGACAATTATACCGCTCGTGACTTAATTTGATAGAAGGAGAGAGAGAATGGAGTAAATTACAGATGATGCAGATGAGCGGTCTATCTATTAATCAAGGTTTTGTATATCCTATAAATATATATTTTGTGTTTTGAAGTTCTTTCACCGGGGAACAACGATGTCTATATATAGAATATTGGGATGAAGTAATGTAAAACATCGAAAATTGTGCGAATATTTAAGGAACTGCTTTTCATTATAAGTACTCTGGTAGTATTCTAATCAAAGTATGCCGAACTGGTTGTAACATTACTTTGTATAAAAAAAATTCTACATGGTTACTCAGTGTGAAACATTCTTTATCTAAAGACGCTCAGGTCACAGTAAGAATTCGTCCCATATACTTGCAATGTAGCAGCCGCGAAGCGGATCTGCTTCGCGTCGATTTCAACTCTGTTAAAGATAATCTGCAAGGGAAAAACACATTTTTATACACTAGAAACTTTTTTAAACATGCATATGTTGTTAAATCCACAAAATAATCCATTTAATGGGTCGTGCCAAAGCATTTTGTTAATATATACACGTTTGAATTTGCCTGCCATTTTGTCGGAAATCGCACTCGGAATGTCTCGGATTTTATCATTAACATGGCGACCGTAAATAGCAAATTTTCAAACGTGATGTTAAAAGTGGCAGTGATTTCGTTGCAAAAACAGTGAATGTGGTTAAATGGGATCATAAAAGAGCAACATTGTAAGTTTTTGAGACTAATTATAGGATTAGGCGAGATACTGTAACAGCTCGATATTTTTTTCTTATTTGCTACGAAGCGAGAATATGGGACGAAATCTATCGTTAAACCGGGTCCGTAGGACATCTGTCAATTTAACGATAGAATATTCTATCTATTCTATATTTTTATTACCCGTATTCTCGGACGCAATGCCAGGAGATTAAGTTGGTCAGTTACGTCATTCTTATACATGTACATGAATGAAGGCAATTTTCACAATCGTTCTTTAAAATGCTTCTTTAAAATAAAGGATGTGCATGTAATATATAGATCTTAATTTGTTTGCCAGTTTATTACTAACGATGATTTCTTCGTCGGTATAACCTATAGTTTACTCAAATCAATTTTTCACACTTTTTCAAATCAATTTTTCTCACTTTTTTCTCTCTCCCTCTCTCCCATTCAAGTCACGAGCGGCAATGTTTTAACTCCGCCCAGCTAAGATCTGATTGGACAAAGGTCAGTCAAAATATTACGTAAAACTTGAATTAAGTTAACGCCTATTAATCGCTTCTACGTAGTTCGCTATAGAGAATGGTCTACCCACTTATGTATTCATTGTATCTAACCTGGCAGGTGAGGTATTTGCCTTTTGAAATTAAAATCTTTTAGGAAAACAATAATTCCAATGGCAAAGACCCTTTTTACTGGATAAATATAAAAAAAAAATCCCTAGGGAAAACGTTCATTTCCTAAAGCAATTTACACTCAGAATTTGAAAATCCGGTCAGAAATGTACCTGAGTGTCCAAATTTAAGTTTCGATTGGAATTACTATTATGGTACAGGAAATAAAATTCCTTTAGGAATAAATAATTAAGAAAACCCTTCAGAATTTTCAAAATGTCCAGAACCTTTGAAATAATAGTTTCTTAGATATAAAGTTTTAAACTTAGATTTTTCAACTGTCTGATGATACATGTAATGAGACACACTGTAATGAATAGATTTTTATATATTACTCTTTAGGTATTGGTTACCAATTGACACATATGCGTCACTGCCATGTTTTGGAAACAGCTACACCAGACGGGTGCAAAAATATCACATTGGCACTGCATGGAATAACTTAATGGCAAAGTGTTAGTTAATAAATGTGACAAGTTCGGTTATGAAATGAATTTTTTAAAATCAAATGCAGTGCGTAAAATTCCTTTTTTTCCCAGATGCGTACAGAATTGTCATTGCAATTACACCAGATATTTTCTGACGTCAATGTACAATGGGAAGAGTTTTTCAAATAGAACATCTCAAATATCGGTTTATGTGCAACGCGTTTCTTGACATCCATAAACTCTGATGAGTAGTCGATATATCATATTCTGGATAGACAACTTCTAGACTATTATATTTTAACTTTAGTGGCATCTCAAAGGAACAACAAATTAATCAAAACCTAGTTACAAGTACCTGACGCGTACGTTTACGACAACAAGGAATTTGGATTGTTTTTAAAATTTGGACCTGTTCCCGATTGAATGACTAACCAAGAAAACGTTTGCCAACCATCTCTTTGAATTACTGAAATCTATATTTGTATGAGAGAGAGAGAGAGAGAGAGAGAGAGAGAGAGAGAGAGAGAGGAGGTTAGTCCTAAAGGAAATATGCTTTACCTTCCACTGTATAACGTTCATTTCGACGTTTCCACACTGTGGTTGACCATCTTTGTCATTTTGTACTCGAAATAGGACTAAACTCGATATGGAAAATAGAAAAGACAGGCCCCACGACGTTCCAATATACCGTCTGCAGCCTTTCAAACCTTAGATAGATGGCAAAATAATTAATAATTATCTCGGCAAAGCTATATTAATTATTTGTGGTTCTTTGACGATTAAAACCCCCAAAACATATAAAAGTAGAAATGAACACGATTACGGCAAACCATGGGTGATGGAAATCGCTTAATTCGTTGACCAAAGTTTGAGTTATCTCTCATAATAGGGTCTTAATGCACCTTTATTTGATAACGAGCCAAGTCGATGAAGAATATTAATGTGAATGGCCAAAATTAAAAAAATTGAAAACTTAATTTTAATTATTGATACTATTTCAATGTGTTAGAACAAGTTTTCGATTAGAATTTTTCCAATTCTGACCATTAACATACTTCAGACAAAGATTTTTGTATTTGTTCTAAAAACTTATGAGCTTTTCAATGGGATCGAAAATTAGGCCTCGGTCATGTTTTTTGTTTACCATTGTTAATTACACAAGTAAAAGTTCGTTTCCCCTGCCAGTTCGTTACAAATAAACAGTTTCTATTGTTCATCTTGTTTTTCAATCAACATTCAATATCTAACTAAAAATGGTTTTATTTACAAAACAAATTAAGCTCTGTATTTTTTAGAAGACGACGCTCATTTTTTTTCAAATACCTAAATAACATTGAAATAGAAAAAAAATCAATAAAAAATTGAAAATATTCAGTTAGATCGCGAAAAAAAATGCTTACACTACAATTATACGTGAACACATAGGTACCTCTTGAAAAAGATTGCATCGGTCGCGCAACACTGTTGCATCTGTCTAAACTCAGAACGACAATGGCATAATTAGAGCTGTATGTGGCAACCAATGCAAAATACTTAACAATCTTGCACATGGCGTTACCGGCATACCAGTGTCCTGCTTGATGCCAAAACAAATCACTGAGAACCAGGAAGAATGCAACAGAGAGATCTAAAAAGAAGAGTTAATATTAATTTAATATGGGTTAAGAAAGCAAGCAAAACCGCGTAGTATTTTCTTAAATATAGGTACACGTAACTTAAGGGGGGTTGGGTAGTCGCAGCCTGAAAATTTACATCGTTAAATTTCGGTTACGGGTGATTACTATAATAATATATCTCTTCATAATGAAGAAACCTAGTATATAACATGATGAAATAAGCATAAAATCATCAATAAGATAATTAAATAAACAAGATAAATATGCGAGACAACCAGCTTATAATGAAGAAACAACAGCATATGCAAAAGCAAACAAATGAGGAACTGAAATGCATACACTGCAAAGATATTTTCTTGTTGTGAAATTACCAAAGTATGTTATGAAAAGACACACATCTTATTATGAAAGAGCAATTGCATGGACTGCAAAAATACTATCTTGCTATGAAACAAAACACAAAAGTAATTTACTATAATGGCGTGCATTACGCCTGTGTGTCTACTCTTTCAAGAAAGATACAGACAAAGAGAGAAACATTATTTTAAACCCAGTGGTCAAAGGCCAAGGTCGTTACATGGCTTTTCTTGTTTTTGGCAACGGGAGCAGCCATTCTATTTGTGGTGGTGTTACATGTAGAAAGTGCATATGGGAAAATAAGACGTCCCTTTTCATGTCTCGATAGAATGATTTTGAATTTAGGTCTCATTAATTAGATATCTTGAAATTGTCAATGTCAAATCAATGTGATGTTTTAAAAAACACGTATTTTTCCCAATTTTACAAAATAATTATCCGACATCGTAGTCATTTTGTTTGACTATAATAATGATCCCTTTTCGTCATGAGTATGAGTTTCCGGATGACCGATACATGTGCCATAAAAAGACAATCAATATGAGATACTAGTATAGATTTATTGAAATGCTGATATTTTTGAAATGGTTTCGAATAGTTTGCGGCTGATTTGATGCTTTGCATCAATATTATCTTGTCATCAGTATTGTAGGCAAGATGCAAATAACCTATTGCTTATGTAAATGGAAGAATTTTATTGACATGGACATTTTACAGACTGTGTGAGTGTCTCGTATGTATAACTCTTGTTACGGTTTCATTCTAAAGACACTCAACTTTTACCTCCTCATCTATAAGCGCTTGGCGAAAGAAGGCTTTCTAACCGTTTTTTTTTTTTAAAAGACGTCCTGTCTTAAATCTTACGCTTGGTCCCCGCGCACTGGTCAGTCGAAGCCTGTTGCAACATGTTAACACATTTTATAAATAAAATTCTTTCTTTCGACAACAGTTTCCTCATTCATACACTAACCACAATGAAACGAAACAACTTGGAGCTTGAAGACGATTGTGCTAGTGTAAGGGTCCGGTCTCACACAGCCGGCTGTTAATTAGTTTTCATAGTCATAGCCAGGTGAACAATGTTCCATATGCTAATATTTTGCATATGGTGTATGAGTCTTGTGAAATAATAGACATTGAAATTCACGTCCGTTTGCAATTCAAGTATAAAAATTTTTTTTAGATTAAACAAAGTTTAATAGTTAATAGTAGAATATTTTGAAAACAGGTGCATTCGGGGAGTAATCAAATGATTGATGAATTAAGCCTGTTTAAAAGCGGTTTCTGTGAAGGTTTCTTTCTTTTCCGATTTCTTTACATGCAAGAATTCTTAGAAGGTAATCAATATCTTCACACGGCCATTCTTGTCTATCCAGATTTTTTTTTCGGGTCAGATGAGACGATCAGTGTTGTCGTTTGGTTTTCTATATTCTGACACACAATCTTCTTGATATATGTAAATGAAAACATCCGTGAAAAAGCTGTAAATACCAATTATATTACTAGGTCGCAGGAGATCCCGAAGTGTTCTTAGATGCCAAACCATTTCTCTGGAGGGCGCGCAGATTACGCCTTTGAAACGAATTGCATGTACACAGGCACCATGACATTATTCTCCAAAGAATTCTCTGTTCTCAAATCCAACGCAAACTGATGTATCGATTTGTTAACTTTGTTCTGTAATAAAACTGCAATCTTCTGACTCGAAGAAAATTTAAAGGTATATAAACGTTTCATGATAAGCTTAACGTGATTTTCAAGGCATTCGGATATCTATTCATCGTATATCAAAATATTACCCGAACATGAATTAATGCATTAAGGATGATACATGTATGCGTACATGTGCACATATAATAGCTTATAACACAATCCTTGTCCCTTAACCCAGCAGAAAAAATCTAGCAATCAAATCAATTACTAGTTGTACATGTATTTGAATTCTGGTGTATAATATGAACTAGTAATTGCTGACTTTACATGTCCGTCTTAATTATTGTAATTTTACTTCTTACCTGCGCACGCAGTGTTTGCAAACAGTATGTCCATGCGCGTCTTAGATCCCCTTTTCCGGAATATAAGTGTCAGGACACATATGTTTCCGGCGACCATGAGAGGAAAAATGGTAGCTAAGAATGCTACAGATGGAGTCTGAAAAAAAGGATAAAACAGAAAGTGAACCTAAAGTCTGTATATAATAATAATTCATGTATGTCTATGATAAATGACATAAACAAATTGTAATTATTATTCTCTGCATCTCTCTTTTTCCTTCCCTAACAATTACTAAAAAAACCATTATTGTCCCACGATATTGTCCCACGATATGAGACGTTTGCAATTGAGTTTAATGCTTAGTGTCTTCTTCCGAACATTCTAGTGCGATTTTTTCCCTATATTAAGGTGATTTATGGCTAAAGATTAAGGATGCTCCGCTGATATACTCCGTCCGTTAGTAAAGTTCAAAAACTTATTTCGTCTCGAAAATAGTTATTTCCATGCTATAAAACATAATTTTCCTCGCATTAGGAAATTCTTTTTAATTCTAATGTTGGAAAAGTATTAGTTTATTTCGATTCAAAGTCGCATAATTATCTAATTTTTGTCGGTAGAATTTCCATGGAAGGTCGAATCTTTTGTTGTGAGAATCGAAGGAAAAGTTGTTCGGCCAAACAGAAAAGCATTATTTCAATGCCTATGGTTGTTTGTTCATCATTCTATGTAAATATGTTGTATAATTTTTTTTTTTAAACTACAATAATTAGTTTTATCCCAAACACTATTTCAGATTAACTACAAACGGCTGGAAGGCTCTGATATGGTTCTTTCGAATAATTATGTTAAACTCATGCAAGTTTAAATTTAAATGCATGAAAGAGAAAATTCGGTGCCAAATTGTCAAATTTATGAGTATTAACTAAGGTTAACAAGGGAAAAAAAATCAAATCTTACATAAAGCTAATTAGTTCCTCCCTCTTCAAAAAAATAAAGCAGAGATAAAGATTATTATTTCAGACAATACCCCAACTCCTATTAAACCAAAGTTTTTACGGTTCAGAACAATTTATTTAGTTAGCCTCATTTTGCAAAATACAGAAACTCTCATGTTGTAGCTCTGAATGAAATTCTGCTGTACTTGATGGAACCACTGCTGGATCCTTCAGGTTTGCAGAGAGTGGATTTGACAGCCATTTTTCTCACGGCAAACACTTAAATGCTAAAATTCATATAATTTGCATATAAAAATGTGAACTAACATGGAGCTCCCACCCCCCAACTTTTTGGGAGCATGTAAAGAAAAATTGGTCGTAGGTTAAAGTAAGTAAATGATGATTTGTAACACTAATCCTCATCCCTCCTCCCCCCCACGGATTAGGATTTTCATGAATTTGAGAAGTTTTTGCTGTTCTTGTCAATAATATTGTGATGAGTCTTTCCCGTTTCAAAAACGTTGCTAAGTGCCTGTTTGAGAAATGTCAAGTTTCCTATCCATCTTAATTGTTTTTCAAGGATACCAGCGGACAACACAAAATCTGTGAGAGATGTAAGTACTTAAAATTAGAGGTTCAATTTAAAGGTTCAAAGGAAAACTACTTTATAAGATACGTTAGCTCCAAGTTAAAATGTTCTTCAGGAACAAATGGACCACACAGAATCTCTTAAAAACTTGCAGAATGAAATAACTAGTTGGTATGTAGGTACAAAAGAATTTCAAGGCTAAGCAGCAATGAGATGTGTTACCTTCAAAAGACAGAAGATTGTATTAATTTCTCTCGATCGTGTACATTAATTAATTGAATTCACAACGATCTTAAAGCCGTATTAAAAAAAAAAATTAATGTGTATGCCTTTTAAGAATGATATCGAAAATTGCATCTTGCTTTATCAATTATATAAATCTGCTTAATTGCCAGAATTTTCTATCTATTCTTCGCTTCTGGCGAATCATAATCAAGTTCATTAATAATAGGCATCATCGAACGTAAAATGGACATAAATTTTACAAATCCTCTGAATTATTGATATTCTCCAGATTTTGGTTACGTTTATCTGGTGATTCCATGCATAAACATATTGATTAACTACATGAAATCGCCCCTATTGACAGATTTGGGAATTAATGGCGGGACTCTTTCATATCCGCGATCATATTCGAAAATATGTCCGTTCAAGGGAAAATTTGAAATCCTTTTCTCTCATTTGCCGTAACGATGTGATATTTCTCATTTTAAAGTAGTCCGAGTATCGCACTACGTCATAATACGGATTTTACAATATTGGTTCGACTTTTACAAAGCGTTTTAGATACCCGGTATTGATTTTGCACTACATCGCTGTTGTAAACAATGGCAATAATAAGCAATTAGAACGGTAATATATGTATTCTATGAGAGACAGAAATGATTTATGTTGAGAAACTCGATTCTGTTAAAGTAATTAAAAATGAAAAACGAAGTTTCTGATTAACCAGGATCTCAGGTATGCTTATATCTTCTTTGTTTTGATGCCCCCCCCCCCCCCCGAAATTTTCTTTTTCTTTTACTAGAACCGGTGTAAATTTAGAGACAAAAGCTATTTCGAATTTATTCAATCGTCAATAAATTAATGTTTAAATGATATCTAACATTGTTGACAGATCTAGGCAGAAAACTGTAGCAAAATGTGATTTTTGCGAATTTTTTCGTCAGGGTCTACTTGGTTTAGAGCTTATAGCGTGAAAAGTAATCCGTCAACATATAATTCATTTTACCAAATCTTTTTTCTAAGATGTCAATCTATAGACTAAACACAATGAATTTAAGTTTGAGTCCATAAAATAGTAAAAAAAAATTACCAAACGCGATACTAGCATTACATTTTTTGTATTCTATTTTGATACATCAGGCAATAAAGCGTACTTACTTACAAAAATTTGCGCAAAATTATTGATGAGATATGGCTTAAATAAATCTTTATACTCTATTTTGTATGTTCAGTTCTAATTTTCCCAAAATTGGTTATTATTTTTAGGAACAACGGACGTCTGGCAAATTTCATAATTGTCAATAATTTTCGCAAGGGGGTACACCCGTCTGAGAGGTGATAACAAACAAACTAGCATGTAAACATGCATATTTTCTTTTGTATATGTATTGCTAGAATGTATATTTATCATTTAAAGCTAAGCTTTTAATGATTGAGCCCATTTAGTGCCGAGTATAGGACTACCTTAATGGTCCTTCTGACGAATAACTTTAACAATAAAAATATTTATTATGACTTATTACAGGGTATGTCTGAAGGTCAGTAAGACGCAGTCACTGCATCGAGCTGTTTTGTTTTATATATGTTCATTTAGCTGTACTTCAAAATTCTTTTAAATTGAAACTCTTCAGCATCCATTTTTCCGCTATGTATTCTTTCTATTAGTATTTAGTATGTGGAAGCAAAGCTGTATTAACAATTTACATGTACAATGCACATGTACATGCGAATAGCAGGCGTGTGGATCTGTGTTTATATTGTATTGTTTTTACCCTTTGATAAATATCAAAATTTTGATCGCTTTTGCTCGGGAATCGTTTTATAATCGTTTCCCCACTTGTCTTGTAAAAATCAAAATTACACGATATAATTATATTTTTCAAGGTTTTAACTAAGGTCTTGTATATCACACGCAACAGAAGACGTTGAACGTCACATGCCTTGTTTATGTTTGATAGGCTGTTTGTGGTGTTGGGAATCACAAAAAATGGTTTGAATATTAACACCGGTCATTGTAAAATATTATAGTATCACAAATTCCAAAATGATAGGACGCCACGTCAATCATCACTTACTAAAATATCTCTTGATGAGATGTTTACTCCTGTGTGACAGAATCTTCTACATCTCAAGTGGTGTGTGAACAAAATGAAAATACTGATAAGCTTGAGAGAGAGAGAGAGAGAGAGAGAGAGAGAGAGAGAGAGAGAGAGAGAGAGAGAGAGAGAGAGAGAATTTCTTATAAACGAGCTACACAAGAGTATTTATTTCAAAGCAATCAAAGAACCAAAGCGATCGCTGTCTAATTTCCTTGTAAGTTCTCCGTCTAAATTGTGCAATTGTGCATCGCTTAATCTGTTTTGATGTTAAATGATGAAAGATGGCGATATTTATACCCCCTCTTGATTTACCAATAACCCCAAAATGATTCAAAAGAAAGCAGCTCGAATAGTAAACATTATCTGATGAAGATGTGAGAAAAATTGAAATCAATTTCTGATATTGTTTTGTAGAAATTCTAGTAACGATTAGAAACTTTATAATCTTTTTATATCTTTATCAGATTTCCGATGTAATGAAAAAAGGATTCAAGAGAAGTCTAACATTACATTGCACACAGAACTCATATTTTAAGTGAATTTTGCTTGGATTTATATAATATCAAAAAGATGTCCAGAACTAAAAATAGTTAAGAATTGCAAACGGAAGAACAAAAAATGCTTTATTTGTTTAAAATAAAAACGTTATTTAGTTTTTACTTGTTCTATTTTAAAACTATAGTTCAGGCAAAATTAAATATGCTTTAAATCGTGCACACAGCAAAAAAAAACCCTCCTAAGAATGTTCAAAAGCACTACCTATATCTGTACTCTTACACTTAATTTCTACAAAATTTGACTACTTTGTAAACGTTTGGTCAACGATTTTCTGCATTGCATTGTCATCATTTGTATAATATGCCATAATTTTTACAAGTCTTAATTTGCCAGCCAATATTTCTAAAGTGTACTTAATGATTTCTACTGTCATTATATTGAAAGTGAACCATAATGTTTCTTTGTCTGAGGGAGGTTGAATGGTCAACTTATAATTCATCAAATCTGTTTTAAACTTTTTAACACGATGTGTTTGGTCATTAACTATAAATATACCCCCACAAACAAAGTTTGGGATGGGGTATTTATGAATCATCTTGTCTGCCCGTCTGTCGATCAGTGCAGTTATAAAAAAGAAACATTGAAAGTTTTTACATCACACACAGATTGCTGATGACCTGAAGGTGTGTCATGATTTTGATCCAAAGTCCTTGGGCATGCTCCAAGTCACCGGAAGGAAAAGTTGCATAATACGTGTCCAGTCTATACTTTTTCAGGGAGAAACATTTGAAGTTTCTACTTCACACAAAGATTGCTTACTACCAGGGGGAGTGTCATGGTTTGATTCAAGGTCATTTGGGCAAGTTTAGAGCCACTGGAAGGAACAGTGCATAATTCGTGTGTGGTTTATTCCTTTCTTATGGAGATACATTTGAAGTTTCTACTTCACACAAAGATTGCTTGACCTACCAAAGACCTGAGGTTGTGTCTGGAGAGTTTGGCCTAAGGCTATTTAGACACCCTCAGGGTCATTGTAAAAAATGCAAATTTCTGCCTAGGCCATATCTTGTAATGGAATAGAATGTAATGGAATATGATTAGCACATTAAATTTGTCACACAGATTGCCTATGATCTGCAAATATGTCCTGAGGAAGAACTTTGGTCATTTGTGCAAGTTCAAGGTCACTATAAGAAATGGTTCCTCCATCACTTTACTGAGAGAGGGGAGTATCGATTATCGATAAGTAGCTCATCTTGTCTGAGAGAAGGGAGTATAGATTATCGATTAGTAGCTAATCTTGTCTGAGAGAGGGGAGTATCGACTCGGAACATTGGTCCGACCGACTTTTAACATCGCAGAAGTATAAAGCCAAAAAAAAAAAATTATAAATGCACACTAATCTGTCTGTCTGATTGCATCACGGTGTAACATTACATGTTACCTACTTTTGAGCAATCTTCATCCGAGTAGAAAAATCCATTTGCATGTTCAATGTTTTTCTCCCCCCATTATTATCATTATCGTGATAATCAAGCGGATGACGCATTAATAAACTGCTTGAATCAATGAGCTTTGTTCGTTGTCAAGTGAATTCAAAGCGCTCATAAGTTATCATCAAAATGTCACTTTATCTGTAGCAGCTTGTGTTCGACTTTTTCTTACGGAATTGTAAAATAACTCTAACCTAGTGTGGTTAGATCATTGAAAATCGTATAATCAGTCGATACATTGAGTACATTAAGAATTCCCTTGCGACAGAGGAGGTCGTCTTGTTTTCGAATGAAAGGGATACAATATGATTGAAGAGTGCTGGAATTGACTATGCCTTTAGACAAATTATATACAACCCGGTGTATTATAAAAGTAAAAGACGCCGGTATTCTCAAGAGCTCATTAAATTAATTACGATGAAGCGAGGAAGTAGAAATAATCTGTCAATAGCTAATACGTTTACCAATTCATCCAAATCTCCAACTTGATAAAAGAAAAGGCTTTCAAAAGCACAACATACAAATGTTATTCCCCTCCTTTTTGCGTTATCAATATCTTCGTAGATATCACACAGTACATTTATGTGTGGATTAAATGTGCATGCCTTCGTTTCTGATGATATACAATTCTTGGTTTCCTGCATGTTTATTTGGAATCAATATCACGACCGCATAATAAATTGTACACATTAAAGATGTGTAAAATTTATAATACGGTCGTGATATTGATTCCAAATAATAAATTGTACACATTAAAGATGTGTACAATTTATTATGCGGTCGTGATATTGATTCCAAATAAACATGCAGGAAACCAGAATTGTATACTAGTACATGATCATGATTTTGGTCAAAAATTATTTTTCCGATTTTAACATTTACAATGCTTCAGAAAGGCATTTTTAATAGGCAACCGAAATTTGAGTCTCATTTGTTGAGTTATAAGCGAGTTACAGAGCTTGAAATTATTCGCTATGTAAACAAAGCGTTTGTTTACATTTTAAACGTTGAAGTAAAAATTTCAGTTTTAAACCTAAAACGAATGTGGTAAACGTTAGGAACTGTATATCTATGCTTAAAATAAATAAAAAGATAGACAAATAAGCTGGAAAAAGATTTTTTACTGGTATATATAACAAAAACAGGGCACGAGCCTTGTTTACATGACAAAGAATTGTGAGCCCTGTATCTTGCTTATAACTCTACTAATGACTCTCAAATTTAATTTGATCATTAGAAATGCATTTCTAAAGCACTGTAAATAAAAAAAACATAAAAATAGAATTTGACCAAAATCGTGACCATGCCCCTTTAAGCTACCAGAAAATGCTTGAGTTTGGTTCAGGTATTTCAAAAATAACACACGGTTAACTGACTTACAATATCTTCACATTTTATCACAATGGGCCGATTAGTGCCAAATTATTTTCAAAATGAATTATGGATCTATTTGAAATGATTCATCGCGGCACTTCCAGTTGGAATAATAAGACAATTGGTTTTGAATATTATGATCGATTGCGTGGTCAACGGGACTTAGTCGTTCATGTTTATGGTACACACATGGTTATCTTTGTCAAATGACTGAGACGTCACAAAGATGTCTGAAGATTAAGATAATATAGTTTGATTTTTAATGAAACATGTACTAATATGCCCAATAATCTGTTCAAGCTGTTTCACAACGTTTTCTAACGGTAGTTTTATGTCGTAAAACATCTTTTTAGCAAGTTTTACAAGGTGATTGGATAATTTTAGATAGTAAACCCTCCGATTTTTCGCATACATGTTTTCTTGACGAAATAATATATTCATTTAGGCTACATATAACCTGCGATGAGAAGTCTGTCCGTCCGTTCGTATGTGAATTTCAACATTTTTCCCTTCCTCTCCAGATTTTATTTATGAAGGAATTTTATAAGTTCTCAATAGAAGGGCCACGCCGTTTTCTTTTGGAAAAGGAAAACTATTTTAATTCATAAAGCATCCTTCTACACACCTTTAGTCAGAGGTCGATTCGTCGATTATTTATTTATTCATATTTTTGCTAAACTAGCTAGTATTGACTGTCATTTAAGAGAATAAAACAGTCCAGAAAAATGGCAACCTCTGTTGGAATCACTTTCGGTATTTAATCTTTTTTTGTGTCATCGGCTATCTGTCTTGTCTTCTGTTTTGTGTCATCAACAATCTGTCTGTCTTCGGTTTTGTGTCATCAACAATCTGTCTTCTGTTGATATTATTTTATCCAGTAAGCTAGAATGTTTGGATAAAAATTTGATTAAATCTTTAATTCAGATCGATTTTATCAAAGAATTTGTAAATATTTATTCACCAAATGGTTAAGATAAAAATCCTGAATACCCTTTACTTTACCGATATCCGCGCGCAATAAGGTCTGATTCTATTTATGAGATGATAAATAACATTTCTGATGTCTGGTTTTCGAATTATACGTTTTTTAAGAAAAAAGAAAACAAAATTCTTTTGAAAAAAAAGTTTCAAGAGGTGGATGGGGTTGGGAGAAGCATTCGTGTTTTTTTTTTTGTGTGTGTTTTTTTTGCATATGTGCAACTGTTATGTAAACAAACTCAATCGCTTTGCTGGAATGTCCTGTGTATCTTTCAAATGAACTAAGATCTTTCTAGAACTTTTTTAAAATATTCAACCTGCTCCTTGAGATACGCAAGTTTTGGGTAAGTTTGTAAGAACAATATAATATTGCGAAAGTAAAGTATAAGGTCCGTTATAGACGAGGCTGATGTGTTAAAAGATGTATTGCAGGTGTCTTTGGTTTAACTGAAACTGACAAGAAATATAAATAAAAATGTTTTGCCAGAACCTCTCGAGCTCTTACTTATTATTTGTAGTCAATGATGCATATCAAATTAACCCGGATTTCCTCTGAAGTGTTCCAAATACATTTATTCTGAAAATATTTCCGTTTGCTGAATTAAACCGTCTAAACTGCCAGGGAATATTTTTGCGATATAATATTGTGTAGTATGATCAATGTAAAAGTTTTGAGAAATGTTTTTTTTAAGTGTTTGTAATTAGCATAGACATAACGAGATACATGTAATCAGTCTTTAAAACGGCTTTTAACGGTCAATTGACAGTCGTTATAACGAGTTCATTAGTCGTAATCACGACTTTTTAAAGTCGTACACATGTAAAAGTAAAATATAAGTATTCAAAATACTGTAAAACAGTTTGAGAATTGTAAACCATCTCTGCTGCCTTCTCAGGACAACAATGACAGGAGATGCAAATGACCACATTTCTACGTTGTACAATTTAACAATAGAAAAAGATGCGGATAGAACATTTAATTCGATTAGAAAAAGTTTTTTTTCAAGCGTACTGTTGTTGAATGAGTTATCAGTACTTTTAATTCAAAATTATAAATAGGAAAAGTCATTTTATTTACCTTAACTTAGTGTTCTTGCGTAAGATTATAATTGGCACATGTATACCAAGATTTCATTCAGGTTTATTTAAAATATTTCATTCAAAGATTTTCCTCAAATGGTTTTCTAAACCACCGACATTTATGTATGCATCTAAGTAGTTTTGGTTAAACTGATGTTTATAGAGTAAACATTATATTGCAGTATTTAGTAAAAGAAAAATAACTTGCATGCATGTTGGGGACAATATATATATATATATATATATATATATATATATATATATATATATATATATATATATATATATATATATATATAAAAGAAAAAATATTAAGGTACTCACTGGGTCGTACTTTTCAGCGGTATAATTAGTATCTTTTCCATCCAAAATCTGTAGGCTGTTGTTATGCAGAGAGCTGTTGATAAAAGTGTTCACGATAGATAAATCCCCAAATGTTCCATTCATTTTTACAGAGGGGGAAAAAAAGAACTCCGGTGTTTAAAAAAAAATGTTTCGTAAAATAAACTGAATGCGAGGACGATTTTTTTTCAATCCAATTTCTGAAAGGATGTTGGGTTAACTTAAAAGAAGAAACGGCAATAGCGGCACCGCTCACAGTAACGGCGCTCACTGTAACGAGCTATACAGCTTCTCCAATAGATCAGTAGAAGCATGACTTTGTCATCTTTTTATATACTTCGCAGCGCACTGAACCTGAGAGAAGAAGATCATAGGAGAGAACAACACTCTATCATAATGCAGTTTCGTAAAGTTGAATAATAAGGGGATTTACATAATTAAAAAGTCATTTTCTAAAACTGCATCCTCCTACTTAAGCAGCATGGAGTACGAAACAAGCTGCATTTTCACCGCTTTCGTAATTTTGTGCATTGACGTAACCGTTCAATAACTGATCGCTTGTGAACATTATTAAAGCCTTACTACAACTAGTATGGTTTCATTTGGTCTTCAAAGCTTAAATCGAGGTTTCACACCCAGATGCAGGCTTTCAAAATATATCCCAAATTTATGAACACTTATAATTAATCTATTTTAATAGAATTATTTATTTTTGCATTAATTTCACCAACTTACGTGTAACAGAAATTTTAAAATAATCATTTTTAAGTTGTCGTGAATGAAAATGAATGGTGTCAGTTTTTTTTAACAAAGATATTCTTACACATACAATAGTTCATTTGATCAGAATAAAACCAATGTTTCCTTTGTCGATTCTGAAGACTCACACCATCAACATTATACAAATTTAGTTAACTTTTATTCAGAATTTTCTTATACAATGCATTCACGTGCAGTCGCAAGTTGATGGCGCAATCGCTGAACGTACATCCGAAATCATTAGAAATATTTTAATCCGGCATCCGAGATGACAATAAAACAAGAGAAAAAAAAAAGGGACGAATTAATGAGACAAATATTTTGCTACTACATGTAATCTATGAACCTTTCGTTCTGCTTCACCAACATTGCAGAATGCGTGGCAGAGATCTAGAGCTCGTGTAGCAAAATAGGACAGATGTGTTGTAGTTCACGTGCCACCCGCGATAATTAAACAGCATCTGCTAAAAATACAAGGCCGCGACTTGCACGGTAAAGTTTTGTAACGAACGCTTAGGAGATAGAATGAAATGCTCCTTATTAATAAGTGATTAATAAAGTAATTATTTTTATTCAAATGAATTAAGCTGTGTTGGCATCGTTGAACATGTGAACTATCATACATGTAAATATATACTTTTATATACATGTGTGCTAATAGTATATTTAACCTTAATTTATCAAATATATTTAGCTAATGATGTACATGTGTAAATGTACTCGTCGAGGACATCGCGTGTTTTGAATAGATTTATATATATTTCTCATTAAAGAGATTTCCCCGATAAAGTTTCTGGCACTATATTTTAATTAAGTCGCGAATGCGCAGTAAATAAAACGTTTTATGGCTTTTTCCATTCATTTCCCTGAAACATAGCGATGATATATAATACAAAAATATCTTTAATTAATATAAACATCAAAGTAAATATTGATTTAAGAATTAAATGCTTATTTTTAGATACCGTTTGTCTTGTAACACACCAGGCCGTGCAGACAAATTATTATATATTCATTTTGTCTGCAAAGGCTTGTGTGTTATAGGACCGACGATATCCAAAACTAAGCATTAATGATATGCTTATATTGTTACCGAGAAACGTAGAGGTGGAACTAAATGACTGTATTATATGCGACAGTTGGATTGCTAGCAGGTACTATGTTGTACATGTAATGTTGTACCGAATTTCGATCTAGTACGTCAATATTTCAATAACAATAAATTGTGCTCGCAGGACCTACAAAGAGCATACTTTATGAACAATTTCCTCCAAAATGACATCACTTTTACATACTGTAAAAGTGAGAACTCACGCGTGGAGGAAATTTACATGTACACTACTTGCATGGTAAGCTTTAAACCGCTTTAAAATACCCACGCGCGTATGGTAAAAATATCAACACGAGAGCGATAAATCACCCATCCGCGTATTTAATACCCGCGCGTATCGTTTGACAATAGAAAACGCATAATTAACCAGCAACGTAAATAACCACTTTAATAATTATTTAAACAATTGACATAACATGTTCCAGTTTGTATTCTACACTAGAGAAGTACTACATGCAGATTTGGGAAGATGTCAGTAAATAGGTAGTTAAAAAATATCTTTTGAAATATTAAAAAAAAACATGTTTCTGCAAGAGTCGTTATTCTTCATATTATATACCTTATTCATGTATCAGGGAAAAGAAAATCGCTTGGAAAAGAAAACGTATATTTTTCATTATATCGAAATGTAAAGGCGGCAATACTCAGAACTCTATTAAAGTTAAATCAATTCATTTCTTTAGCTAGACTAAGTGTTGAAATCCGTGCTTAAATAAAAGCTCTAACACGTACATTTAAAGCCAATAATAAAAGGGAAGGGATTAATTAAAAAAAGGGTGGCCAAGGGGTGGCTATTCTTTATAGTAATAAAAGCGATCCAATGTTCCAGTAATTAAAGCAAACCCCCCCCCCTCTCTCTCTCTCTCTCTCTCTCTCTCTGTATTAAATGAAAACCCGAAAACGAAAAACACAATTAACATTCCCAAATACATGCACTCTAGACTCTACACTCTAGAGAAAACCTTAAGCTTAAGGACCAAGTCTCTCTTAGAAAACCCACAAGATCATTTATCGCTTCTGTCCCTGTGCAAATTGAAATTAATCTTACATTATGTACCATCTTCGGTCATCTCTCCATTTCCTTAGGGTTGAGTGTTAAGCCATATGCATAAAAATTTGCGACCATCTTTGCGATGATTAACAGTAATAAAACTCGCAATAGATATCTATTTGCTCGGTTCGAAAATGAGATTGATACGATCTCCTTGGACCAATGATGTCTAGAAATGTTCATCCAGAATGCTTATTTAAATTAGATTTTAAAACCTACATGGATTTGATAATTGTTTGTAATACAACATAATGTATAATGGTAAAGAAAGAAATGGATTTCAAAATAGTTGGACAAATGGCTTTAGCTATGTATGCTACTACATTAATACATAATATTACTTATATAAAAGTTTCTTATCGACGTTACTCTGAATTATTAATTATATTGAACAAAAGACACGCAGCAACTTCTATGATAAATTGTTTCTTGAATTGCTTTGCAGGCCCAACCTAAGTCAATGAATTCCGTGCCGACATAGGAAGGAAATTGGACCTTGATCTCAACTGATACACTATAAAAAAAATAAATGGCTTGAAGAACTCATCCAGTGTAGCTGGTTATATATGAATAACACATAAAACAAAATGAGAACTTGTTTGTTGAATTGTTATCAAATAAAAGAGAGTATCAATATTTTATTCTTTTAACCATTAATAAAAACCACCTTTCACCCTAACTATGTTGACCCCACGTCCACGTGCATGCTGCATACAAAAAAGGACTTTGACTGAATACTTTGTATCGCAGAGCAATCATACATGTCATTGAAATTGGTCTCGAACACAAAAGTACACTTTATTATTTTTTTTTGTCATGAGACTTTTAAAATCTCTAAATGCTGAAAAGTTCCGCAAGAGTCAGAAGAGTTAATGGCGAAAATGCAGCAATGCGACTGCGAAGAAACAGTATTGAAACCGTTCATTAGCCTTCGCATTGGCGCACTTTGCATCTTCTTCCGAAAGGCAAATTGCAATTGGTCACATCGGAACCAATACTACGTGTGCTAAATGTACACGCATGCGTCAGAATAGACCTGTTTTAAAAAGAACGACCCAACCCAGTAGAGCCTCTTTTGTATACATGACATGTTAACGATGCGATCTTTACATTAGACTTCAGATTAGGGTAATGAGTCCTAATGACACACTGTTGTGTGCCATGATTCAATTTTTGGTCATGATTTGGACATGCAGAAAGGTAGGACGGACAAGACAAGACAGATAAAAAAACAAAGAGAGGGATAAAAAGATAAAATTATTTTATTATGAAATCACCCATCTTTACCCCAAAACGTGTGCTTAATTTCATCTCTGCTGCTCTGTATATAGTATTACATGTATGAGAGTGTAATTTCGTATTAAATTAAGCAGTTACAAAGTCCATAAATTGAAAATGATACGTTACAGGAAGAAACAATAAAATTTAATGTATTTTTTATTGTTCAATCATAATAAAAAATCGAATAGAATATCATGATATTTAGAATAACTATTGTTTAGTAATGGCACTTATTTGCCTAGGCCTAGTAAAATTCGCTGTTGTCATCAGAGGGATAGTGTAGCAACCATGACATGACATATCACGTTATTAAAAGCTTTTATTTTGTATTTTTTTTGTGTCGTTAAACATATCCATAAATTCATGATAAATTTGGATTGTTTTAAAAGAACCAACTGAAGATCAATACCATTAATCATTTCTAGATTGAGAGTGAACCTGGTTGGAATTTAGTCGCGTGCTGACGTCATTGCTCGATGCAATTTTATCAGAGTACTTTTCAATGTTTCAAACCCCTGAACATCATATGAAAAAAAGAGAAGATTCTTAAAAGGATTGTTTTATCAATGTATACTTTATAATCACCATAAAAAACATGATCCATTTATTTCGACGTTAAATGTGATTGCAGACTTCACCGACACAAATGTTTCATTACAGAGTCAAATTTATCTAATAATGATGCCATTGACTAAAAATTACGAATCACGCACAAGGCGAATAGATCGAATAGACGCAGAGGTCAAACCCGACTGTCATGAACTCGTGATTGCTACACTTTCCCTCTGATGACAACGGCGAATTTTACTAGGCTAATAAGTGTCATTACTGAACAAAATTGTGAAATGAAGGAGGAAAAAATGACAAAATGGGCCCGGAAGCCATGCCGGAAGCCATGCTGAAATTGAGTTCGCTGTTATATTACAATCTGTAGATTTCTTGTGGAAATTACAATCACCAAAACACAATTTTACATGTCTTGAGGATCTTACGGACCAAATACAATCAAATCCGGTATCTCACGTGCATGACAATCTAGTACATGTAATTTTCAAACACGCACGCGGACGTCTGGTTGTGTGCGTTCCCTCTTTCCTGTAAATTTCAGGGTATGCAATAAAACCTAATGATACACGTTTCTATTGTATTTTGTGTGAATGTGACAGAAAGGTAAAACTTGGGTCGTTTAACATGAAAGACCTCAAAGTAGAAAACAGTCTGATGACGGTCACAGAATTTGAACAGAGTGGATTAGTACGACGGAAGATAGTATTTCTCTTGATGAGGCTTGGTGGTCAACGAATTAACCTCCAGGTTTTTATCTTGAACAAATCATTTAGTAAAGAAAAAGGTAAACAGTATTCCTTTTAAATTTGATATTTTCCTATTTTTCTATATACACGTAGAGGTTTTCTGCTAAAGGAGATCAATACAGTCTAAAAATGACCACGTCCATCGATCCTTCTTAACAACATTGTTTCCTCCGGGATGTCATATACTTCTACATTTGTTCTTACTTAATTATCATGTTACATGTAACTAGGTTTACAATTCATGTATAGCTTTTCAAAATCAACAAAATACAATATAGTGCATTGAAAACTAACGGCCTTTACCCAGAGCAAGTTTGATAATCTCAGTTACCATGAAATTTAATACAATTTATATATGCGCGTTTTGGGGGTTTTTATTTATTTTAATGACACGATACTAATAAAAATCCAAGAGGTCATCTGGTGAATATATATTTTTATAATATTATATAATTTGAACAGCACGAACACCGGGAAACAGAACATCGGGGAACATATCACAAAAAGTCATTGGATATCGGATGCATAATCAACATGTCCTTGCAAGAAAATTAATTTGAAATGAATTTAAGGTAGTCATACATATACATATACTCAATATTTTGTTTTTGTTTTCTGTAAATGATATATTTCTTCACAATATAGTTATAAAGGACTAAGTATTGCAAATGTACAAATATGGTGAAATTTGGACATATATGTTCAACCGTTACTGGATACGGGGGGGGGGGTGTCGTGTAGCAAAGCATTCTTTAAGATTCATAAAAAAAACTTTAAGATTAGAGCTAAATTCTCAAAAAGTGATTGTGTATTATATATATAAACCGCCTATAAAAGAATAAGTACAATCATAATACATGTACAGTACAATGTACATTTCGTAGTGATTCAGTGTATGTCGTTTGTACACTTAAGCTACATTTCTAAGATACAATATCTTACATAAAAAAATGCCAATAACCAACATATGTAATCTGTTGGCATGAAAAAAGAAGGGAGGAAGCAATTAACAGAGTTTAGATATTATCCAAACAGGATTCAACTATTTATTATAAATGTTTATCAGATATTCAATTGTTAGCTCACACATGTCTACTTTCTGGGTTTTTTTCCCAATTAATTAGCGAAAGCTTCATTGATCTTTTGAATCTGGCGTAACACCTTCAATGAACTATTCGTTCATTCCACCAAATGTATTTAGATTTCCATTGTGCTGATTGCATGAAAGAATCAAGTACTGATTGAGCAGGGCTTCTATGTGTTTATATCAACTTGGTATTTGAATTACTATATCTTCTAAATTTAACGCAATCAAGGCACTGCATACATGATAAGAGAATGTGAAAAGACTCGGCAAGTCTCCACTCTCACTCCCCAACCCCGCCTTTCCCCCTCCAATCGAAAGTTTTTTAGTAACTTTCTTTAAGTAACCTCCTTGCAAGCGATTGCATGAAGTGCGAGGTTTTGAACTTTGTCCACAGCAGACATATACCTAAATTGTAAAATACACAATTTATTATTAGGATGTCAAGAATTCACGAAATATATAAAGCAAACGACTCTTCCAAAATATTACTTAACCGTATTTGGTCAGTCTTTTGATTCTTGAAATCCGTTAAAGAGATATATACATTTGTATGTGCGTCTTTTGTAAGAAACTGAAATGCATCTCATCAAGGTATCGTCCTTTCTGATATATTTCATTTTATCAATCGTGTTGTATATTTTATTTGATAAAATGAAATATATCAGAAAGGACAGTATGTTGCCATATGATTAAATTTTAGCTATAACAATGTAGTTAACGTGATCTCAAAATATTATATTTCATTATATTTTAATATATAATATTATTATTATTATATTTCAATTACAGCTCTATTAGATCTTAATACTACCTTTCAAGATTTGATTTCAGACCAATTACATTGGTATGGTTTGCATGATTGCACGCATGTTATTCAATTTCAACGCGGTTTTCTTTTGTATTTCATAGTACAATGGAGCTTACAGTAACTTCTATAAATGCACGCTGCCACGTGTTCGTGTTTTTGGTTACATTCCACTGAAACATTGGGATTAAAATTTATGACGTAAGTGTTAATTCTTTTACTCAGTCGAAAGCTTGTGTAGCGTGTTGTAAGATAGATAAGTTAAAAACAAAAGCGTTTATACCAGTATTAACTTTTTAACAAAACCATTAGTTCCTTCTGAATTCTCTCCACCTGTTCTGTTAACAAGTATACTTCTCTTTACAAAATTTTCCATGAAAACAAGCTCAACAAAAAATGCAATTAGCAATTTGTCTTCGCCAAAATAAATAAATTTTAACTTTTACAACGTAATCGCGGAACACAGGCCAATGTATGAGAGAGAGAGAGAGAGAGAGAGAGAGAGAGAGAGAGAGAGAGAGAGAGAGAGAGAGAGAGAGATATTAAACCAATTATTCCTGATTTTACGAATGACTGACAAAGATGTTAATAACAAAGTCATTCAATTTTTATATCATTACAAAGGAAATTACATTACTAAATCAAAGAAAACGAGCATTTCCATCGTCTGCAAAAGATGAGTAAGAGTAGACAGTTAAAATCTCAATCTCTCTCTCTCTCTCTCTCTCTCTCTCTCTCTCTCTTCTCTTTCTCAAACTTCATGACATGCGATAAATCAACAAAATGTCAAACGTTCATATCAGCAATTGAGAATAATGTTTTTATATTCATTTGAAAAGTCGAGAAAACATATACATGTATGTACTTAAAAGAATAACAGTAAAGTAAGTAAATAAATCGGACAGCCACGCAATCTTGTAATACTATCGGTAAAAATATCAATGATATTTTTCTCGTAGAAAGAAAAAACAATCTGAGATCGGTTTTTCTATATTAAATGTGATATGTAGGTATATATGAATCTCTTTCATATCTAATTATGATAAATGTGCAGTAAAACAAATGATGTAACTCAAATATTATAGCTAATCCGGTTGAATCCTCTCTTTTGAATTAACCCCAATCCCTTCTTCAACGCGCAACAACAGGAATCCGAACGAAAGTAACATTAAAGGGAGCATGCAAGTTCTCAACTTGGCATTAGTATTTTGTTAATAAAAATTTCCAGGCATCTGCAGACATCTACAGATCTATATGTATCAGTATTAATGTGGTTCTATGTTTTACGGATTTCATGGCCTTTGCTGCACCATGATCTTCAAATATGCCGACATTTTTCTTTATTTTGAGCGTTCCGTGATTAATAGCATTGTAATTTAGTATTTTAAATGCTTTCAGTGTGTAATACGAGTGCAGGATACAGAGGGTAAAAAAAAAAACCCAACAAAATGGCAACGAACGCACTGCTCGTTGCTGATCCCTAACGATGTATTAGTTTTCTTCTGAGAAATGCAGGAATGCCATTTTTCTACTTGGAAGGTTGAAATAATTATTCGTGAACGTATTAATCAAATTTTTATCAAACGGCGGAAGTTCTGACATAACATACTACCATTGTACCCCATAAATCATTCTAGTGTACAAAGCAATGGACAATATCTGTACATGTAGTGTTCTGTGTACAGTTATCAAATGCAAGGTCGAACCTGCCCCCCCCCCCCCCCCTTACCGGCACCTGTCTTCACAAATTTTTTCTTTGTTTCAGTTAATGTTTGAAAAAGCAAACGTAACCTTAGTTCAAAGTAAGTTATCAAAACCACATGTTAATTGTTTAGCAAGTTTTTTTGCAGAGAAGGGTGAGTTCCCCGAACGGCTACTCGCCAATTAGACAACTATAGGGCCCTCTAAGGGGTTCAGGTATAGAGTATGCCTATATTTACCTGGATTGTACAAGAGTTGATTATTACCTCCATCATATGTTGGACTTATTCTATTTCTTTGTACAAGTTAAGAGGAATAGACACGATTTCTTAAACTGATATATATTCCTTTCCTTGTTGAGTGCATTACATCTATTTAATTTACTTATTGACTTACTATCTAAAATATATTTTACCTACATGTACAAAAAAGGTAGATGCTTACTCCAAAATTTCCTAGCAGGCTAACAAGCAAACATTTTTTTTTAAAGAAAGATTGGATAAAAATATGAAATATTTATTTATAATTGATAAAAATTGAGCGAAAATTATTTTCAAAACCTGGGAGATTATTTCTGATTTTGTTCATAACGAAATTTAATCTATTCTTTATTATCATGACAAAAAATATCAAAATAAAAAAAAATGTTTAATCTTAAGAGATAGCTTTTTCAGATTTAGATAAAGTGGAGCTTCTTAACAATTTTTTCTCATCTGTTTGTAATGTGTATGACACAGACCATGTGTTGCCGTCAATGTAATCACTCTGTAATAATAAATTATCAAATATTGTTATTAATGAAGAAGAAATTATAGATATCATTTCAGTTTTGCCAGCCAACAAAGCTATTGGGCCTGACAATATTAGTCACAAAATGCTTAAACTCACAAAATTTACTATTTCCAAGCCCTTGTGTCTTTTATTTAATAGGTCATTGTCTGAAAATAAGTTTCCAAAGAATTGGAAACTTGCTCATGTTATCCCATTGTTTAAGAAGGATGATCCTTCTGTAGCCTCTAATTACAGACCTGTGTCATTATTGAGCTGTGTTAGTAAATTAATGGAACGTTTAATTTTTAAACATGTGTATAATTTTTTTCATTGCAACAACTTGTTTTATAAATATCAAGCTGGTTTTCTGCCCGGCCACTCAACTGTGTACCAGTTAATTGAAACATATCACAATATTGTAAAAAGTATTGATGACGGGAAATCATGTTGTATTGTTTTTTGTGACTTATCAAAAGCGTTTGATAGAGTATGGCACAAAGGTCTACTTTTTAAATTAGAAACCTACGGAATATCCGGCAACATTTTACAATGGTTTACAAGTTATTTATGTAATAGAAGTCAAAAAGTAATGTACAAAGATGTTTTATCATCTAATACTTGTATAAAATCGGGTGTACCGCAAGGTTCAGTGTTAGGACCCTTGCTTTATTTTTATGTATGTTAATGATGTCTCACAAAATATGTTATCATTTTGTCGACTTTTCGCAGATGACAATTGTATCCTATATGCATCGCATGATTTATCTATCATTGAACACAATATCAATCATGATTTAAACATTTTGGAACAGTGGTCTAGTCGATGGTTACTTAAATTCAATCCAAACAAAACTAAGGCTGTCTTTTTTACTACAAAATCTAGCTATGAACTACCCGACATATTTTTTCAGCATTGTAAGTTAGAATATATCACAACACACAAAATACTTAGGTTTACATCTATCAAGCGATCTTAAATGGTCGGAGCACATTAATATTATAGTAAACGAAGCACTAAAAAAATAAGGTCTTTTGAAAAAACTTAAATTTAGTCTTGAAAAAAAGCAGCCTTTCCAAAATGTATATCACCTTTGTAAGGCCAATTCTCGAATATGCCTCAGTTGTTTGGGATGGCTGTAGTCAATATGACATTGACAAGTTAGAAAAAGTTCAATTATATGCTGCCCGCATTGTTACAGGGCTACCAATTATTGCATCAAAAACATCCTTATATTTTGAAACGGGCTGGGAAACTCTTTCTGCTAGAAGAATGACGGCTAAACTTACCACTATGTACAAGATCCACAACAAGTGTGTCCCTGAATATCTATCTCAGATCATCCCTAATACAAGGAGTAACGACTCTGCATATTACGAAAGCCGAGAAGGATCATTCGAGATTCGAGATTCAAAATACGAGATTCGAAATACGAGATTCGAGAATCGAAATTCGAGATTCAATATCTAAATTAACCAATCAAACCATGGATCTGAAACCTGTATCCTAGCAACATCAAACTGTTCTAAATAAAGATCATTCGTACATGCTCTTTCCTACAAATAAATGCTATGTTCACTTCTCCCTACCTAACTAAATAATTATTTGTATTTACTTTTACACAGAATATCTAAGTAGACTAGTAATAATGCAGTGTGCTTCGCGGATCTAAGTGATTTTGTTTGCCCTGGTGCATTTCCACCTGATGCGTTTGAACCCTGGGGTATTTCACCACCAGTAATAGTTTAAAACCCGGGTTTATTCACCCCTTTAGTGTAAAAAAGCGGTTATGGTAGAGAACTTCATAAGCGTAGCTAATTCTTTCTGTAGGTGGTCCTAGGCCAATTTTAAAAAATTTTACTATGTAAATTTAATAAGCTCAATTTTCCCGAGGAGGGGGTCCAGATCCCCTGACCCCCTCCTTCCTAGATCCCCGCATGAAGATTAGTACATGTATCTAAATAATCTAAATATAAATAATCTGTCCTGTTTCACTAATAAATATAAGCATTACTTATCGTTTTTATGTATGCATACAGTGATACACTAGTACTATGATTATAAACAAATCATTGAGATATTATCACATCATACGGAATTATTAATAAATACAATTTTTTTTCCTTTTCCTCAGTAAACAACTTATTATGAGTCTTACTTTTGGAATTGTTTTCAATATAGAAAGATACCTACTCTCTACAATTAAAGGTAGGGATGATAGGGTGCCAATTTGTTCACATTGCCGATTTCTTGTGCAGAGAACAGTAAAACTTTTTAAAAATTTGATTGTGCATGAATATTTCAAAATTAATTGTTGTACATGTTTTTTGTTATAATTCATTCATTGATATACAGTATCAACAAGAAAGAATAAAAGCATATGTTTCACAGCCAAGTTAAGTTTCTCTGTAGTTTCCTACCCCCCCCCCCCCCCCCGCACCAAAATTGACAATAATTACATATAAGTCATACAAATGTTTACTTTTTTTGTAAGTAAAGATCTCAAGATGTAAATAAGCACTGCAAACAAAGATGTGTGTATTTAATATACTACTACATTACACTTAGCCAGATAAAATGTAGTCAGGATGAAGCTACAAGGGGTGAGTGGTGCAAATTTACCAATTTGTCGCCATACACACAGAACACCAAATAAAGAAACTGTGAGTGGTGTGTGGAATGCATAAAAGATGGCGGTAAATTATCTCAAATAATCAGTGCAAAAACCCACAAATAGGCTGTTATTTGTTACATATCCTGCAAAAACATTGATAAAAAATGTTATCGTCCCATAACATAGCCGATTATGCTAATGTGTACATATGGTCAACGTACATGTAATTCTAATATACAAGAAGGCGGACGTATCAGGCGGGGATCCAGAAAATTAAATTTCAAAAATGATCGGTTGATTACATTAAATGCTTTGAAAATTGTTTTAAACTATCGCACGGGTCAAAATGCATGATAGAAGCTATGTACAGTGTAATTAGAAACTTTCATTTTATATCAATATGTAGTATTACCTATTATAACAAATGAGAGTATAGCACAACTGCCACAAGCAATACATGTCCTTTACCGGCACCACCTCCCTCCCCATAAAAAAATGAAACAATTGTCGTTTTATTTGCTAAAATGTGTGTGGTTCAAGATTTTTCTAAAGGACATACCCGATTAGAATTGAAAAAGAGTCGTACGTTTAAAACTAATTTTGTCAAATTTTTAGATTCATTTGGTTATATTTTGGTCCATTTGGGTAAATAGATGCACCAGCGCAGCTCTAATTTATATATAATCAGGCCATAAATTCAAAATATTTTCAAAAATTAATAGCTTTAAATCCAGTGGATGAAAAAAAGGAAAGCAAGTCGAACTCGATGAGTGCTAATACCTGTGTTGAATGAATGGTACAGTAGGATATGCGCAAAAAAGTCCCGTCTACTCTTTCCTACCCTATATTTTTTGGAATATTAAATCCAATTATAAGAGTCAAATTAAAAATCAAGTACGGATATGTACCTGTTTATCAAAAGTAAAACTACTCATAATTTATCTACAGTGCATCGTTATGGAGCTACACAGAAAGTTTTATATTAATTTGCCGAGCCAAATAAAAAAAACCTGGAAAATTAAGAGAAAACAAAGTGGGGACAGAATAACTGGCAATCTAATTAGGACTATATAGCCCCCCCCCCCCCCCCCCTCTTGAAATGTATATACTGAAAACAGATTATTGGAGTACAGCATCCGCACACAATTTAAAGAACATTTCATGTTTTTTTTATCATTTTCGCTAGCTAGTGTAAGACATCACAAATACCCCAAACCCCCTCACGGAAAAGGAAATGCTAGGTGATGAGAGAGAGAGAGAGAGAGAGAGAGAGAGAGAGAGAGAGAGAGAGAGAGAGAGAGAGAGAGTCGATGTAAAATTAAAGCTTGCTAGTTGGTCTGCCCTACCCTAGCTACCTCCACTCTTTTCTCCTTTTAGAGGCTTAATTATTGTCTATATATGCTTGTAACAAATCAAATTAATTTCAAATTCTAAATCAAAACTGAATTTGACACTACAAAACTCTCTGTCTGTCTGTCTGTCTGTCTGTCTGTCTGTCTCTCTCTCTCTCTGTCTGTCTCTCTCTCTCTCTCTCTCTCATCGACAATGGCACTGATACCCTACAATACACTATTCCTATCTGGATTGTTGTCGTTGAGGTTGTAAATCATTATATCTTCTATGGTTTAAAACTTTATGATAACCTATATTTTGACATGTCGATTATTTCATTGAATTTCGTTTCATAGCTAAAATCACACTCAGTTTTTATTATTTAGATTAAACAGATCTTTCTTCGCGAGCCGATTTTTACACAGTTGGGGCGAATACACAACGAATTAAAATGGTTCGGGGGGGGGGGGGGGGGTACATACAGGACAAACAAAATCACATAGATTTGCAAAGCCCACAGTGTTATCACTAATTTATTGTTTATCCTGTGTGGGGTCAAGTTATCAATGTTAATTTAACCATTTTATAACCACAATATAAGAGCTATTAAGACATTTATTTGTAGGAAAGAGCATTGTACGAATGATCTTTATTTAGAACAGTTTGATGTTGCTAGGATACAGGTTTCAGATCCATGATTTGATTGGTTAATTTAGATATTGAATCTCGAATTTCGAATCTCGAATCTCGTATTTCGAATCTCGTATTTTGAATCTCGAATGATCCTTCTCGGCTTTCGTAGCATATAGAACTAGAACACTGAAAATTATAGTTTACCTAGGTGTAGAACAGAATTATTTAAGAAATCATTTGTACCGGACACTATTCAATTGTGGAATACATTAAGTATAGGAGTACGAAATGAAACTTCTATACAAAGATTTAAGAACTCATTATATAAATCTAAAAACATAGCTAAAGCTCCCTCTTTTTTTACACATGGTAAGCGCAAGCTAAACATAATACATACTAAGCTACATTATGTAAGACACAATTGCATACTCAATTATGATTTAAACAAAATAAATATTATAGAAAGCGGTAATTGTCGTTGTGGATCACCCGAAGATGCTTACCATTTTTTCTTCAAATGCAAAAATTATACAATCGCTAGAAATTATTTTTTTCTTAATCTGCTACAACTAGATCATTTTCATATAATTAATACTCATCTTTTATTATGGGGCGATGATTCATTATCCATTGATATTAACAAGCAGTTATTCTCATTAGTTCAATTGTACATCAACGAAACTGGTAGATTTGTTTAATATAGTTTATGTGCATGTTTCTTATTTTCGTAAATATCACTCATTTTCATTTATCGCAATAATAACTCTATATCATGCAATAACAGTTGTAAGTTTTGTATAATTTTTCTATTTAATGGTAAAGACCTAGTAAGTTGTCAGAACTTGTGTCCAAACCATTTGTATATGTATTTTATATATATGTATACAATAAAATATGTTCAAATCAAGAGATAGGAATGCATTAAATTCCCTTTAAAAGATATTTCTTAAAAGAATTTTCATATTCATAAAATCTTTTTATGGATTTTTTATACTTGTATATCTTAACTTCTTTCTGAATTTTATTTTACAATATTAAACTGAAAACTAATATTTACGGTATATCTGGGTGATTCCCGACACAGTTATTAGTCAGTTCAATTTACATGTACAAATATTTTAAACAAACATAGACTAGTTAGAGAGTGATTTTTTCTGTACAGATCGATGCCATATATGTTATTCTTCTTAAGACAATTTTACATATAATTTTTCTAAAAATTTTAATTTATTTACCAACAAAACAAATAAACTTTCACAGAGTATGGTATTCATTTGAAACAATATTTTCGGACACAGAGCTGGTTATTTCGGACAGTTTTAGAAATGTAAAATATATAAAACAGAGCAAAACTCCGTTAACAGTTCCAAATACACCGTGCTTATCGTGTAAAGTTGGTTTTTAGTGCTCAAATTAATTATATGTTACACAGGATATTTCGTTTTGAAGAGACACATAACGAGAATGCATGGAAATACCAGGAGAGAGAGAGAGAGAGAGAGAGAGAGAGAGAGAGAGAGAGAGCATATTAACATGAAATGGTTCGGGCTGGGGTGCCATGGTTGATGATTAGCGGCGAAGATTCTGATATGTTCATCAAAGTAACAGAAATGTGTAAAATATACATGGATAATTAAAAAATTAAATTAACCTTTATATTGGGACTTAAAATTGAGTCTTTCCTACATAAAAAGGTACTAAATTACAGCATATACTAGACTAAGTATATATGATATCATACATATGTTGTTGAAAAGTAAAAGAATTAACAAAAATGACTGAAATTGTATCACTGATGCCCCTTTAAAAATACGTATCACATGATTTATAGAAACATGCATTTTTTTTTTCTTATATATTTAGCCATAAATCTAGACAATTATCAAAATTCGTTTTAAAAGCATTCCGAATTCGGAGACACTTTCTTTAGAGATAATTTATTCATTTGAGAATATTCATTTTGATGTAATAATTCATACACCTTGTATAACGCGTGATGAACTATAATTGTTAATATTACCAAAGGTGACTTCTAGGCCCAATGGGCCGGGGTGCCCAATATTCATGTACAAGTAGTTGTTATAAAATTTGTATCATACGGCACAATTGTACATAATATGCACATGTCAAATAATAAATAATTCACTTACTTACTTAACTGATATGGGATATCCAGGTGGTAAATTATACCTGTGCCCCTTTAGAGAACCCCATAATTGCCTAAAATAATTAGGTGTGTGTTTTGGCGAGTAGCCGTTCGGGAAGCAATTTGCAGACGCTTAAAGTGCGAGTAAAATAAGCACACGACCGACTCAGCTACAAGAAAAGCTGAGGATCTTCCGACAATCGTTTGTATTTAATTCAATTCAATTTATTTCCCTCAAACCGTCAACATGACGGTACATAAGGTACATATATATATATATATATATATATATATATATATATATATATATATATATATATATATATATATATATATATATATATATATATATATATATATTTTACAGAGGTACATGTACAGAACAAATGAGAGAAGAATATGAGAAAAAAGTACAAATGTTCAAGGAGGACAGACTGATTCAAAAATTTCATTTATAAATAAACAGATTTTTTTGAGTTTTTTAAGTTTTAAAGTAGACAATAATTCACAAAATTTAAAAGTGTTTGGTCTTTCACAAAACCTAGGTTCCAAGTATTTTTGTCTAATACATGAAAGAGCATTACATTCTAATATAAAGTGCATTTCATCAGCTATTTGATTGTTATTACATAATGTGCAGCATCTTTCATTTAGAGGAATGCCTAACCATCTACCAGTTTCTAGAGGAAGTCGGTGATTCGACGTACGGAATTTTGTACTTAACCCTTGAGATAAATTTAATTTTCTTAGATATACATGTAGCATTGATTATCATAAGACTCATTTATAGCGTCTGTTGGCTTTTCTTAATTATACTTGACGCGGATTATCGATTTTTATGAGGATTTTTACACATAAAATATATGATGTACGTTTCTCGTTATCTTTAGATTTTCGGAGCTCTGTAGGTGATCTATAATTTTTACGCGGGATGAGTGATATAAAAGTAAAAACATCAATTACTTAAGAAAGGATTGCTCATTAACATTTCAACTTATTTTCTTATACATGTATATTGTTTCTGGCTTGGTCCCAACGGTAAAACTCTTACAACGTCATAAAAAGTGCATTGTCAGACTTTCTATTTTTCCTAAAAAGAAGGATTTTAAATCATTGGATTCTACCGAATCGTATTGAAATAGCCTTACAATAGCCTGCAACAATACTAGAGAAGAGAGGATTTATACAGGATATTCAATCCGGTTTTTTGGATGCATAATGAAATATTGTTTAAATTAGAATTACTATCTTCCTACTCTGTCTGATCTGCCCCTCTCCTCACTGTCAAAATTGTCTGATCCGCTCCTTTCCTCACAAAGTCAAAGCTGTCTGATCCGCTCCTCTCTTCACAAAGTCAAAAGTTTCTGATCCGATCTGGGTCAGAAGCCTTTGAATTTGTTAGCTTGTTTTTCTTTTGATTTTCTTAAAATCTTTAAATTTAATTTATTTATTAACCCTCTCCAGCAATCAGCTAATGCGTTTCCTATGGATGACCTCAACTTTCGGATGAGCGTTGAGAAACGATAAGACAAAGCATCGGTCATCCTTCTTTCTTGTGTGTCTATGTTAAAGTGTAAGGTGGTAAGGTGGTTGGGGGGGGGGGGGGGTCGATTCAATATCTTTTTATCTCTCATTTCGTAGGTACGGATGGCTATCTTCGATTAGGCAAGATTAACAGTAGATTAGTTGTTCAAACCGCTACACAAGATCAACAGCCGCCACAGATGGGCATTTTTTCTTTTTCTTCTTTTTTTTTTTTTTACAATAATTCCAGTTGCACAAACTAAAAGTGAATAATTGTATAATTCAGCGACAGTACAGTACAATGAACTCGTGGGAAATGGGTATAAAATGTAAACTATGTCTCATTATGTTTATTATCAAATTAATATACAGAAGGACCAGGACGATTCAGGGTTAGAATGCTGAAAAATATAACACTTACCGGTCGATATTATTCGAACTTCAATTTAAGTCTACTTTCGTCGTAACGACTTTCTATAATGACTTCCTTCCAAACAGTTTTTCGAATAATAGTCAATTCAATAAATGGTGTAAATAAGAAGTTCTTTCTGAGCGTTACCACTATATGTTAACAAGAAGTATAATAACTAGATCTCGTTACGAGTAACGATTAGGTCTTCCGCCCGATTTTATTTTCATATGATATGATGAAATATCGATATTCTCTGCCAAATCTGCGATCTTGGTGAATCTAGGTTTTTTGTCTCGAGACCGAAAACGGACGAACAAAAGAGGTTTATGAAAATAAAAGCTAGGTTTTTTTATACATTTGTTTAGTGTACACCACTGTTAATCATGGAAGATGAAACACCAAAGATAATCAGTTAAACTTGTGAAAAAAATAAATTGTTTGAACTCTTCTGGTGATACCGGAAGTGACGGTTGACAAAAGGAAACCCGTTAAATATATCTTCAATCGATTGTCTATCATTTATAAAAGTTTGTGTCTCAATCACTTACAGTGACTAAAATCTCGCTGGTATCATTTTGTTAAAAGGCTAGGTACCAAAGATTTTGAAATCTTGATTGTTTTCAAGTTATCTGTAATACAGTTTACGAGTGTCTTGGCCCCTCATTTAAGGGGCCAGTCCCTTTTTCTTGAGTTCAATCGAAAGGTCTCACGAATACTAACATTTTTTGTTCTTACACCCATCTAAAATTGTTGTTCATTTTTGAGATACAAATGATTGAATATTTTAGGGGCCAGCCCTCTAGATCCTTAATGGGGGCAGACTTTAGAGTTTTGATTAGTGGAATCGATTAGAATCATCAATGCAAACATTTTCTTTTCTACATTGCCTAACAAAATATGTCTCCTTCTCAAGATATATTGCATCAAAGTTTAAGTACTTTGGCCCCTTAAAATCCCTAATTACGTCATAAATTGGTGTGAAAATGATTTTACCTGATAAATATTACTACATTCAACAACTTTGCTTCTATCTTGCAGTACAAAATTTTGATCGTTTTTAAGTTATTTGTAATAGAGTTTACGAGTGTCTTGGCCCCTAATTTAAGGGGCCAGCACTTTTTTCTTGATTTTGTTGGAAAGAACGTTTAATTATCTACTACTTTTGTAATATATGTCTTAACAAAATACCAACTGATAAAAAGATACAGATGAAAACGTATGAACATTTTGAATGAAAATTCGTACTCAATTTTCGAGCCCAGGCGAGCTCCAAGAAATGGCGCCACTGGCGTAAAACAACATAATAGTGCACAACTTCAAACTATAGACTACCTATCCTGAAAATTTCATAGTCATATCTCTGATAGTTTCTGAGATCAGCTCTGCACAAAATAGGTCGTGAAAATGTGCAAAATGGCCGATAAATCGGTACCGGAAGTGACGACAGAAAAAATCTCAAAAATGTATAAAGTTTACATCAAGTCCCATCTTCTGTGAAAAAATGATTGAAATCGGTCGAATATTTTCGAGAAATCGCGTGCGCAAAATTTGTGGAAAAAAATAATAAGAAGAAGAAATCGTACGAAAACTATAAGGTCTTCCGTTGGAAACGGAAGACCTTAACTATTGCATGTCTCGGCGACACATTGATTGGATAAAAATGATCAATCACATTACCTGATTTCCAAGATATTTGTGCAGCTTATTTTCTTAAATCATTTGATATTCATAGATACCTTAAATGCTCAAAGGATGTTCAAAAGAATGAAAATATTTTGCTTATCGGGTTAAAAATAGTCTAGGAGACGTGGATTTTGCATTGCAAACGACTTGAACGTACCTCGGATAACGTTAAAAATTTTACGAGTTTTCCCGAGTGCTTCCTTTTCCTGCATTTCCAGTTATCTGTCTCTCCGTTGGACAACTGTTTTTCGCTTCTGAGTTTTTCCACATCAAAACAGATGATGTGTCAATAAAGAAATCTTGAATTGTTTTTCTTTATCGATTTCAAATGCATTAAATTGACAGGGATGTTTATTTCAATTAATAATCGTCCAATAGGACGCAACCATTAACTTATTATAATTAGACATGCTATGTTAAACTGTTCTACCTATGAAATTAATACAATTGAAAATAGGAACACATTCAAATTTGAATTCATTTTGGCAAAAAAAAAAAACATATTTTTTTCCTTAAGAAAACACCAGGCGCAATATACTAAGTAGTGCAATATGCATGCAGTTCCGGTAGTTTTTTATGCATTCGGAATACAAGACTACATGTATATTGAACTCTGGCATAGAAATAATACCTACGCCATCATTATAGTCTCGTTCAACCAGACGCTCGACTGTCTCTGTAAATCTCCGACAAGCAGATGGTCTCTCTGCTTTTCTGAGATTTACGGAGCGTCTGGTTGAACGAGAGAAAAGTTCAATATTGCTCGGATCCTTATATATTTAGAAACATTTCGATTACTGATACATGGTTTGATGAAATTAATCCTATCTATACATTGTAAATATTACACAACATGATTCCTATGGGGTTTTATCGGAATTCTTGTCGGAAAACCCCCAAAAATTCATATCGATATCAGAAAAAAACGTGTGTAATTCTAATACAGCTAAGAAACAGTACTATTTGCCAGTAGAAATTATGTATCGTTGATTTTAAACCAAATTATAATTCATAAAATCAATTCCATTCAGTACTTCCGTACTTTGATTAGTATTATAACCGATCGGTTTTGGGGTCTTTTGCCCAAACGTTTTTGCTAAAATCCGAGACCATCGCTCAAAGAAACAAAATGCGGACAGTTATGTTTCTTTGCTACGCTACAACAGAGAAAAACAAATTTTATCCATTGAATTTCATGGATGACCTATAAATATCAAAATCAAATATTACCAGTCGGTGTTTGCAAGGTTCGTGCCCGCTGATATAAATACAGAACTTAGGTGCTCAATACCGTAGGGGAAATACCAATTTTAATCAGTCAAGTGAAAATTTGAAATATATCAAAATAATTCGTCTTTAGACTCGATTCGAGGTCCGCAGGGCCCTCTCTTTCACCCGTGGCTGCTTGATCAAATTAATTATCGTTATCATAAATATTTCATGCATATTACATGTATTTGGCGTCGTGCGGGGTGACTGAATCAGTAATTTTTATGTTCATCAAAGTTCGTGACAAAGGTCAATTTACAATTGTAACTAATTTACTCGCATAGGTCAATGCTTTTAATGAACTAAGTGATATTCTGTGTACATGCCGCCATGTTAGACTGAACCGTTACGGTACAGTGATCGGAGTTCTCAATCACGATAAACGGGTAGCACAGAAAAACTTTTCAGACATAATATGAACAACGATTCTTTGGACTATTACGATGACACTGGACATTTCGGTAACCTGAATGAATCTGAATATTACAATTATTACACTGCACTTGAATTTATCTTCCATTATACGAAGAGTTGGAAAACATTTGTGGATGGACACGTGTATTTTGTTATTGTGACGCTAACTCTGCTCTCGAATTGCGCTCTTATTTACGGAATAGTAGACCGGAAGTGCATTTCCTCAACAGCTATTTTGTTGTTCAGCCTTGCCTTGTCGATTTCTGTGAGTTGCCTTGCTGGTCTTACGAAATCTGTGTACCTAATTTTGTGGGGAAACGAAACAGACAAGCCGCCGGATTATTGGTGTAGTGTTCTTTTCATAGCAGAGTCTGTTAACACCATTGCTATATCTTGTGGAAATTGGACAACGGTCTCTCTTGGCATCCAGAGATGTTTCGTCGTTTTTTATCCATTCAGGGCAGCCCGTGTGTTTTCGCTGAAGAGAACGTCTTTTTTACAAATTTGTATATTGTGTTCCTCAATTCTTCTGCAAGTCTACACAGTGGACGGCACTGAATTCTTTCGATGCAGAAATTTTTATTGAACCGGGAATATACCATTCTTGTTTTATATATTTTTTCAATAATGATAGCGACTTGTCTTCTTCAAGATCGTATTTTATTAACGACATGATAAAACAAGCAATTTTGTATGTGTTTCCATGTATTCTTTTGACCATTGCAACAATTTTGCTCGTTCACCGTTTACGCAAAATGCAGACTTCAAACACAAAACCAAACAAAGAATTCGAAAAGAAATTCTCAGATAACAAAGGCTACGAAGTTTGTACTCATCATATTGTGTCTTTATCTTTTCAATCATATACTACAAACATTTCTGTTCGGCATTTACATGCACGAATATCTTTTTGATCACCTTCTAATTTCCGATGAAACGGATTCAATTTGTCAAACAGTGTTTGACTTTATCAATATCATTATTAATCAAAGTATATTTTGGATATTTGTCTTGATGAGTAATCGTTTTCGCAAAAGCATTAAAGAACGTTTTAATAGACTTTCAAAACTTTCTGAAAAAATTCGACTCTCCAACTCCTAGCTGTCAAATTATTATCAATACATGTATGTGCAACGACTCGTAACTGGCAAATCGATTATCAAAATTAATTATTTTATGATGTCATGGATAATCAAATGCTAGTTTTTACCCTATTTCAAAATCGCTTGCTTTTTTGTATTGTGACACAGAGTAATCAAAGGGGTTAAAGTGCTTATTGAATTGACTTTCGGATTATTTTTCATTCTTAAAGTTACTTTTTCAACATTGCTGTCACAGAGTATGTTTTTGATGCAGTTATAGATAAGTAATAGTGAAAGTCTATGATATCTTTATGAATGGGAATAAAAAAGATTTTACAATTTAAAGTTTAAAAACAGTTATTATTGTGACGTCACAAAAACATTATGATAATGGTTTTTTTTAGGTGCGGAATCGATATTCTCTTATATATCGGAGAAGTTTTTTTGAATCGGGGCAGCAATTTAAGTGGGTGGATTTAATTCAAAAAATTACACGGGCTAGCTACGCTTGAAAAAAAACCTGCACATTGTATCAAAATTCTAGTTACTGTAGCAATTATAGTTAAATCAATCTGCTTTGAAGGAATATTTGTCGAATTAAAATTAATTAGATTAAGTTAAAGCCTTTAGTTAGCAGATAACGTTCTGTTAAAGAGCGAAAGAAAGGCCAGTATTTCATGATTTAAAAAGTTTAAATATGCGAATGGGCCATGGTTATTATTGAGGGGAATGGTCAAGATTCTTGTCAAAATTATTATTTCGGTTTTTAATGTTTACAATGCTTCAGTAAGGCATTTCTAATAGTCAACCAAAATTTTTGTGTTTTAAGCGAGATACAAAGCTCACAATTCCCTGCCATGTATACTAACTTTTTGTTTACGTTTTAAATTTGTTGTAAAAGTTCAAGTTTAAGATCTTAAATGATTGTGATAAACACTTTGAACTATTTATTCGTGCTTAAAACGAATTGAGAGAGAGAGAGAGAGAGAGAGAGAGAGAGAGAGAGAGAGAGAGAGAGAGAAGCAAGCTTGAAATAGAACTTTTACCGGTTTAATGAACCAATCTATACTTCTATATTAAAATAATAGACTCGAATTTTTGGGCTTTAATACCGAGAAATCGGAAGAGTACGTCTGTCTTTTGTTTTATATATTTTAAACATCATTGGTACTTGAGGATTACTTATTTGTTTTTATATTTTCTGAATAAAGCTTCGCTTATTAATAATCAACGAAAATTCCTTTAAAAAATCCGGAAATCATCTGGATTTTACAATCTTGCGCATTACATTCACGCTAAATCACGGGAGGCTCTTTAGTTTATGTTTTCCACAATATCACATTTGCATGAATGAACTCAGAAACAATATTACAAATACATGTAAATTTTCATTGAAAATTTGTCGTATATTCAATTCATCAAAGGAAATACGGGAGATAACTCTAACTCAGTGCATTTAATGTGAAAGTTCCCGAGAGTTCCGAATGTCAACATGGTGTGTAAATAAGAAGCAAATAAAAAACGTTGGTGAAAAAAGTGTTGAATTCTTCATTAAAATGGATTAAATTTTTGAATGAAAGGTATTTCCTGCTTCAAAATGGGTTGTTTTAAATAATTTTACTTTTATATTCAATGCAGCCTCATTAATTTTTTCCAAAATCTTTTCGGAGCGATTCTGCAATTATTGGCAACATTACAGGTATATGGGAGGCATTTTTACTGGGTGAAGGTCTGTCCCGAGACACAGTTACTAGATTATTCTACCTAAAAAGAGTGTAGTGAAATTAATAGCATTATTGTAGGCTTACAGCTTCGTTATGTCACTGTCAACAATACGGTGTGTAGATGTATCTATTTCGTAAATGTCCGATACCATATGTAATGTCAACCCGGGTCAAAGTCTAGTGTTTACAAATTAAAAACAGGACACGAGCCTTGTTTACTTTAGAAAGATTTGGGAGCACTGTAGCTTACTAATAACTCTTTGACGGATATTCAAATTTTCGTTGCATGATCATTAGAAATGCATTTCAAAAGCATTGTAAACAATAAACAAGTGAAAAGCTGTCATGTGACAGCAAACCAGATTTTCTCTTATGTGAACTGTATCCATAATCCATGCAACCATGAATTGATAATCACTACCTACCGTACCTAGTGAAATGGAGTAACCTACATGTATATGCAAAATTTTGCCAAAAAAATGACTAAGTTCAAAAGCTGGTATTTTTTTATTCAAAAAATTATCAGAAATCAAAACCCTAGCAATATGCACTCTGATATATGTACAATTGATCAGCAAAAGAACAATTTCGTATCTTGAAAACTGTAGGAGGAGTTATCCGTACAATGTGGGTACCTATTTGGCAGCCGCCCGCCATTTTCACCATTTTAATAACCGGATTTTTCCGTTGAAAAACCCGGTTAAAAATAGAAAAATAAAATTTCACCAAAAACGTGACCATGTCCCTTTAAGTACAACTTTAATGTTTTAATGAAAAGAGGGCTGATAACTAAAGGCTTTCACTGCGTTATCATATGAAATCATATGGAAATTTTTAATGAAATCATTGACACAACTAAATGCTTGTCATGGTTGACAAATTTGTAAACATTTGACAAAATATTTGAGTTCGCCCCAAGGTGCATGTTTATGAAATCGTAACAAATACTCTGTATTAAAGAATAAGATACTCTTTTATCTTAATGTTGAATTTTCAATAAAACATGAACTCTGTACGTGAGCTAAAATATCTTCATCCACAGGCCTCTTAATTGTATTAAAACGTAAATCCAAAGTGCGTGAAAGCTCATGGGGGATCTTAAAGATGCCCAACTGTCACAAGTCGGTGAATTATAATCAGAGTGAGAGGATTTTTCTAGAGTGTCATTAAAAAAAGCAAAATTATTATTGTTCTGTTGATCCATTTTAAAACGATGGCTTCATTTGTTTTTAATTATCAGAACTATCTAAAATGTTAATGTAATATATACTAGTACATGTATTAATCTTTTTGTTAAACCATATGAGTTCATAGAACGTGTACTGTGGATATATAAATTACTTTTTTTAACAAAAAATTTCAAGTTGCTAATAGTTTACTTATACATGTAAATGCAAGAGAATCACAGAAAATGTTGAGAAACGTTCAATGGGATGTCATGTTCAACGCAACGACTCTTGTTTCTGCAATTAAAGTTCACCCTATAGTTAAATAATAACATTTAACATTTAGGTATCTAACATCGAATTCCGTAAAGTACATTTTCCGTAAATTGCAATTATTTTTGCTTTTAGGCGAAACGCAGTGGGGAAGGGCATACATCTTCCAATCATTTTACAATAATTTACCTACAAAATCAGTATATTATTGGCATGTTTGGGTTTATTTACAGCAGCACCAAACAATTCTCTTGAAAATTCGTGTCACACCAAGTCCTTGGTCTATGTGCTGGTCTCAGGCTGAAGATTACGATGCGTAAAACAAATATTTTATCTGTTAGATAAGGTATGTTCTTTCTGATTTTTTTAATTAACGATCACCGGGATTAGGCTGCTTTGTCCGATATCGTGTTCATCACAGTATCAAATAATTTTTCTTACAAACCAATTATCTTAGTAAGTTATAAACATTTAACTAATTTACATTATCAGAACCAGTCTCCCTTCAAAGATAGAAATATTCAAAGTTAAAAAAAAATCTGTATGGGAACACAAAAATGCATCATGGGTGTGATTAGTAAAGGGAGACATCTGGTTTTGTCTCCTGGTTTAATACTTAACCCGCATATTATTTCTTGATCTCCTCTTTAAAATGATATTATTGTGTATGAAGTACCATTGAAACATTAAATTATTTATATCTTGAGTTTCATAAACTTGTATGCACCTTTCATTTACTAGATAATGGCTAGCTAGTCAACAAACTAACCATCAGATCCTATGTCAAATTTTTAATGTGATATTTTTCGCAGTTATCAAAACCATTAATATTTAGAAGAAAAAAAATCGGAAAATAATAACTTTTGACCATTTTTTTTTGTATCTTTAAACAGAGCTCTTAGTTAATGGGAGATAAATATAGCCTAAATATGGCCAGGTCCATCCCGCTCTCTTAGCAATCGCAACTTCTCGGGCCTTTCCGGCAAGCTCGGAAAAACACCTCGAATGTATTAACATCACCGGATGTTAGAATTTTATACAAAATGGAGTCGCTTACCATTAAAATAGCTATCGGCTAGACAGCCTTATAAGTCGCTTCTGTGTTATATTTTAGGGTATATCATTTACTTTAATGAAGTCTAGCTTACATCTCAACAGATCGTTAAATGTGTTGTATTAATATCAAGTTTTATAAAAAGGGGGGTTGTCATGGACGCCTAGGTAATACATTCGAGGTGTTTTTCCGAGCTTGCCGGAAAGGCCCGAGAAGTTGCGATTGCTAAGAGAGCGGGATGGACCTGGCCATATTTAGGCTATATTTATCTCCCATTTACGTAGTGGTGTGGCGTAGGCCTGTCTATTTCACTGCTGGCCATTCAGCCATGGCTCTTTGAAATCAACAAGATTTGTCTAGCTTTTGAACTAAGACTACGCAATCGGTGCATATTTTGCTTGAAACTGCGTCATTTTTAACTTGTGTTGACGCAAGAAAAAGATAGCTACGTTCAATCGAAAGTCAAAGGTCTTGTTAAAATGGTTCTACGTTCAAAGAGCAGGACCAGCTGCCTTTAGTGGATTACCGTGCAACTCTGGCTTGTTAAGGTCTTCCGTTTCCAACGGAAGACCTTATTGTTTTTGCTTTGTTTCTTTTTCCCTATTATTAAGGTCTTCCGTTTCCAACGGAAGACCTTATTGTTATTGCTTTGTTTCTTTTTCCCTTTTATTAAGGTCTTCCGTTTCCAACGGAAGACCTTATTGTTATTGCTTTGTTTCTTTTTCCCTTTTATTATTTTTTTTTTCTTACGCTTTTTTGTACAAGCGATTTCTTGAAAACGGCTTGACCGATTTTCGTGAAAATTTCAGATCTTGTAGATATTGATAAAAACCTTATATATATTTTTTTATTTTAATGACGTCATTTCCGTTCGGGAGATATTGACGTTTTAGGGATTTTTAGGGGGTCATTTTGTCCTGCTATGTCCTCCTAAACGAAAAAAGATATTGAATTTAAATTTTCAGGGATTGTAGACAAAAGAGTGTAGATATGTTTAAAGGCATATATGGTTGTCTGGCTTCAAAGGCGTCGAAGCTCGCCTGGGCCCGAAAATTGAGTTTTAAAAAACGACGTAATTTTTAATGGTTTTCGTTCTTTATCTCCTTTCCTGAAAATATTTTACCATAATATATAGAGCAAATAAAATTTATATTTACAAGAGCTTTTGTTTGATAACAAGAAAAAGGGGCTGGTCCCTCAAATTAGGGGCCAAAAGGGCTCTAAAGTCTTTCTTCCATAGCACTTTACTGAGAAATATTTTGTAATATGTTGAAGAAGCAAAAATGTTCATCTTTCATTAATAAAACTATACATTATAAATTTTTTATTATGCGTTACGTAATTAGGGGTTTTAAGGGGCCAGAAGTCCAAAACTTCGATCGAATATATCTCAAAAAGGACAAATATTTTGAAAAGCAATATAGAATAAAAGATGCTTAGAATGGTGTTTTAAACAATATTCAATCATAAAAGTTTCGTTATCTGGCCCAAATATGGAGATTAGGGGTCGGCCCCTTAAACGTCCTATCCCAGATAGCTCAAAAACGGCAAAGAATTTCTAAACACTTGTTGAACAAAATATGTTTAATATCAAAAGAGATTTCGTATGATGCCAAGAAAAAGGGGCTAGCCCTTCAATTTAGGGGCCAAAAGGGCTCTAAAGTCTTTCTTTCATAGCACTTTACTGAAAAATATTTTGATATATGTTTAGGAAGCAATAATGTTCATCTCACATTTATTTAACAATATATTATAATTATTTTATTATGTGCTCCGTATTAAGGGGTTTTTAATGGGTTTTAAGGGGCCAGAAGTACAAAACGTTGATAACATACCTCAAACAGAACAAATATTTTAAAGAGCATCATTTTGAAAATCAATATAGAATAAAATGCTGAGAATGATGTTCCTAACAAAATTCAACCATCAATTTTTTTTTTATTGTTGCACCGATAAGGAGATAAAGGGTCAAATATCAAAGTCAAAGTCATATAACCTTCAAAAAATCGCACGGAAGACCTCCTCGTTGCTCGCAACGAGATCGTGTCTAGTTTTTTTTTTTCTTACGCTTTTTTGTACAAGCGATTTCTTGAAAACGACTTGACCGATTTCCGTGAAAATTTCAGATCTTGTAGATATTGATAAAAACCTTATATATAATTTTTTATTTTGATGAAGTCATTTCCGTTCGGGAGATATTGACGTTTTAGTGATTTTTAGAGGGTCATTTTGTCTGGCTATCTCCTCCTAAACGAAAAAAGATATTGAATTAAAATTTTCAGGGATTGTACTCAAAAGATTGTAGATGTGTTTAAAGGCATTTATGGTTGTCTGGCTTCAAAGGCGTCGAAGCTCGCCTGGACCCGAAAATCGAGTTTGAAAAAACGACGTAATTTTTAATGGTTTTCGTTCTTTATCTCCTTTCCTGAAAATATTTTAACATTATATATAGAGCAAATAAAATTTATATTTACAAGAGCTTTCGTTTGATAACAAGAAAAAGGGTCTGGTCCCTCAAATTAGGGGCCAAAAGGGCTCTAAAGTCTTTCTTCCATAGCACTTTACTGAGAAATATTTTGTAATATGTTTAAGAAGCAAAAATGTTCATCTTTCACTTATAAAACTATACATTATAAAAATTTTATAATGCGTTACGTAATTAGGGGTTTTAAGGGGCCAAAAGTCCAAAACTTCGATCGAATATATCTCAAAAAGGACAAATATTTTGAAAAGCAACATAGAATAAAAGATGCTTAGAATGATGTTTTAAACAATATTCAATCATAAAAATCTCGTTATCTGGCCCTAATAAGGAGATTAGGGGTCAGCCCCTAAAATGTCCTATCCCAGATAGCTCTAAAACTGCAAAGATTTTCCAAACACTTGTTGAACAAAATATGTTTAATATCAAAGGAACTTTCGTATGATGCCAAGAAAAAGGGGCTGGCCCTTCAATTTAGGGGCCAAAACGGCTCTAAAGTCTTTTTTCCATAGCACTTTACTGAGAAATATTTTGTAATATGTTTAAGAAGCAAAAATGTTCATCTTTCACTAATAAAACTAAACATTATAAACATTTTATAATGCGTTACGTAATTAGGGGTTTTAAGGGGCCAAAAGTCCAAAACTTTGATCGAATATATCTCAAAAAGGACAAATATTTTGAAAAGCAATATAGAATAAAAGATGCTTAGAATGATGTTTTAAACAATATTCAGTCATAAAAATCTCGTTATCTGGCCCAAATAAGGAGATTAGGGGTCGGCCCCTAAAACGTCATATCCCTGATAGCTCAAAAAAGGCAAAAAATTTCTAAACACCTGTTGAACTAAATATGTTTAATATCATTATTTTTTTTTTTCTTACGCTTTTTTGTACAAGCGATTTTTTGAAAACGACTTGACCGATTTTCGTGAAAATTTCAGATCTTGTAGATATTGATAAAAACCTTATATATAATTTTTTATTTTAATGACGTCATTTCCGTTCGGGAGATATTGACGTTTTAGTGATTTTTAGAGGGTCATTTTGTCCTGCTATCTCCTCCTAAACGAAAAAAGATATTGAATTTAAATTTTCAGGGATTGTAGACAAAAGATTGTAGATGTGTTTAAAGGCATTTGTGGTTGTCTGGCTTCAAAGGCGTCGAAGCTCGCCTGGACCCGAAAATCGAGTTTAAAAAAACGACGTAATTTTTAATGGTTTTCGTTCTTTATCTCCTTTCCTGAAAATATTTTAACATTATATATAGAGCAAATAAAATTTATATTTACAGGATCTTCCGTTTGATAACAAGAAAAAGGGGCTGGTCCCTTAAATAAGGGGCCAAAAGGGCTCTAAAGTCTTTCTCCCATAGCACTTTACTGAGAAATATTTTGTAATATGTTTAAGAAGCAAAAATGTTCATCTTTTACTAATTAAACTATACATTATAAATTTTTTATTATGCGTTACGTAATTAGGGGTTTTAAGGGGCCAAAAATCCAAAACTTCGATCGAATATATCTCAAAAAGGACAAATATTTTGAAAAGCAATATAGAATAAAAGATGCTTAGAATGATGTTTTAAACAATATTCAATCCTAAAATTTTCGTTATCTGGCCCCAATAAGGAGATTAGGGGTCGGCCCCTAAAATGTCCTTTCCCAGATAGCTCTTTAACGGCAAAGAATTTCTAAACACCTGTTGAACAAAATATGTTTAATATCAAAAGAACTTTCGTATGATGCCAAGAAAAAGGGGCTGGCCCTTCAATTTAGGGGCCAAAAGGGCTCTAAAGTCTTTCTTCTATAGCACTTTACTGAGAAATGTTTTGTAATATGTTTAAGAAGCAAAAATGTTCATCTTTCACTAATAAAACTAAACATTATAAAAATTTTATTATGCGTTACGTAATTAGGGGTTTTAAGGGGCCAAAAGTCCAAAATTTCAATCGAATATATCTCAAAAAGGACAAATATTTTGAAAAGCAATATAGAATAAAAGATATTTAGAATGATGTTTTAAACAATATTCAATCATAAAATTTTCGTTATCTGGCCCCAATAAGGAGATTAGGGGTCGGTTCCTAAAACGTCATATCCCAGATAGCTCAAAAACGGCAAAGAATTTCTAAACACTTGTTGAACAAAATATGTTTCATATCAAAAGAACTTTCGTATGATGCCAAGAAAAAGGGGCTGGCCCTTCAATTTAGGGACCAAAAGGGCTCTAAAGTCGTTCTTCCATAGCACTTTACTGAAAAATGTTTTGTTATATGTTTAGGAAGCAAAAATGTTCATCTCACATTTATTTAACAACATATTATAATAAATTTATCATGTGTTCCGTATTAAGGGGTTTTAACTGGGGCCAGAAGTACCAAACTTTGATAACATACCTCAAACAGAACAAATATTTTAAAAAACATTATTTTGAAAATCAATATAGAATAAAATGCTGAGAATGATGTTCCTAATAAAATTCAACCATCAATTTTTTTGTTGTTGCCCCAATAAGGAGATAAAGGGTCAAATATCAAAGTCACGGTCATATAACCTTCAAAAAATCGCACGGAAGACCTCCTCGTTGCTCGCAACGAGATCGTGTCTAGTTATTTTTCTTTTTTTTTCTTACAAATTTTGTCCGCGCAAGTTCTCAGCAATGGCTCGGCCGATTTTCGTGAAACTTTTAGATCTGATAGATATTGATCTGAACCTTATTGGAAATTTTTTATATTGATGACGTCATTTCCGTTTCCGATATTTTAACGTAATAGCGATTTTTGGAGGCTTAGTTTGTCGTTGCAACTACTCCTAAACTATAAAAGATATTGAATTCAAATTTTCAGGGATTGTAGACAAAATATTGTAGATGTGTATGATGTCAATCAAATTTGTCTGATTAAAAAGGCGTCCAAGCTCGCCTGGACCTGAAAACTGAGTTTAAAAAAACATCGTAATTTTTCTAGGTTTTCTGTGTTTATCTCTTTTATGAAAAATATTTTGTTAAAACATGTATAGCAAAAAAAGTTAATATTTACAGGACCTTTTATTTGAAATCATGAAAAAGGGGCTGGCCCCTCAAATTAGGGGACAGAAGGGCTCTAAAGTCTTTAATCTGTATCCCTTTACTGAGAGATATTTTGTGAATGGTTATAGAAGCAAATATGTTTATCTCACAGTTATGTATCCAAGCAATGTCATGATTTTATTATGTGTTACGTAATTAAGGGTTTTTAGGGGCTAAAAGTCCAAAATTTCGATCACCCATATCTCAAAAAGGAAAAATATTTTGTAATGCAATACAGAAGAAAAGTTGTTCAAATTAATGTTTTTAACAATATGCAACCATCAAAATTTCGTTAAACGGTCCCTATAAGGAGATAAGGGATCGGCCCCTAAAACCTTCTTTCTCATTTATCTCTAGAACGGTAACGATTTTCTAAACACTTGTTGAACAAAATTTGTTAAGAATTAAATGACCTTTCATTTAATATCAAGAAAAAGGGACTGGCCCCTCAAATTAGGGGACAGAAGGGCTCTAAAGTCTTTAATCTGAAGCCCTTTACTGAGAGATATTTTGTGAAAGCTTATAGAAGCAAATATGTTTATCTCAAAGTTATGTATCCAAGCAATGTAAAGATTTTGTTATGTGTTACGTAATTAAGGGATTTTAGGGGCCAAAAGTCCAAAATTTCGATCACCCATATCTCGGAAAGGAAAAATATTTTGTAATGCAATACAGAAGAAAAGTTGTTCAAATTAATGTTCTTTATAATATGCAACCTCCAAAATTTCGTTAAACGGCCCCTATAAGGAGATAAGGGATCGGCCCCTAAAACCTTATTTCTCATATATTTCCAGAATGGTATCTGTTTTCTAAACACTTGTTGAACAAAATTTGTTAAGAATTAAATGACCTTTCATTTAATATCAAGAAAAAGGGGCTGGCCCTTCAAATAAGTGGACCAAAGGGCTCTAAATTATTTAATCTGTAGCCCTTTACTGAGAGATATATAGTGAAAGGTTATAGAAGCAAATATGTTTATCTCACAGTTATGTATCCAAGCAATGTAATGATTTTATTATGTGTTACGTAATTAAGGGTTTTTAGGGGCCAAAAGTCCAAAATTTCGATCACCCATATCTCAGAAAGAAAAAATACTTTGAAATGCAATACAAAAAAAAAGTTGTTCAAAATGATGTTCTTAACAATATGCAACCTTCAAATTTTCGTTAAACGGCCCCTATAAGGAGATAAGGAACGGCCTCAAAAACCTTCTTTCTCATATATCTCCAGAACGGTAACGAATTTTTAAACACTTGTTGACAAAATGTTTTCAGAACTAAATGTCCTTTCATTCGATTTCAAGAAAAAGGGGCTGGCCCCTTAAATTAGGGGATCAAAGGGCTCTTAAAGAATTTATCAAAAGCCTTGTAATGGGAGCCATCTTGTGAAAGGTTATTAAAGCTAGATTAGGTATTATACGTTTATATATCCTAACAATATAATGATTTGCTCTTGCGTTACCCAATTAGGGTTTTTAGATGTAAACAAGTTTAATCTTTTCAATCTTAATTGGAATAAACGCAAGTATTTTAAAAAGCAAAGTAATAGAACTTATAAAAAGCGATACATTAAAGCATTAGTACTTCACTCCTTTTTCCATATCATGTTTTGTTGTCGAAAATCAAAGACGATGATGTCATATTTTCTTCTAAAAATCGGACGGAAGACCTCCTCGTTGCTCGCAACGAGATCGTGTCTAGTTTTTTTTATTTTTACTTCGTTTGTAAATGAGATCAAAAAATCAGTTGTATAGTTGATCAATTATATTATATTATCAATATTGTGTTAGTCTGATTTGAAATTTCATGATTTCACCACGATTCCTAGGCTTGTTGTTTTTCCTTTGTCCCTTTTTGTTTAATTATCATATTTAACAAACTACAGAAAACGTCACCAAAAAAAAAAAGCTTAGAAACACAGTTACATGCCAGTAACATTACTGAACTTCCAAAAATTGCAAATTAATAATCGCTGTAGATTTGATATTCAAAACACAACCATTTACAGCTTAGATTTGATCACGCGAATAAAATAAATCTAAATCACGCGAATGAACAAATGAATTCAGTTAGCATTATAGATTAATAAGTCTTTGTATTAAAAATTTCTTGCACTGTCTTGCGAATATTTGTTCCATGGTATGGTTTGCACCTGTAGAATATCACCATTATATCAAATAAACATTCCAAAATTCATCTTTCCTAACCAATGAGTGCTTGTGAGGTTTTTTTTTCTTTTAAAAAAAATATATATTTATTTTTAGTTAAAACTCACACTCTACTCATACTTAATCAGAAATGCAGTGTCGAAAAAACGTTTTGTATATTAAGATGAAAGTAATTTATGAAAATAAATTTTATTGAAACCTATAGATTTCTCTTTGTTTTTTAAATTACCTCTACAATATTTAGGTTAGAAAAACGTTTTTAATGCACAAAAAAGTCACAGATATACACTTCTTTGCAAAATATTCATGTTGTATATTTTATTTGATAAAATAAATCATATCTTACTTCAATAGTTTTATACCATCTACAATTATATTGTGGAACAATCTACCTCAAAATACAAAAAATATAACTACAGTTTCAGCATTTAAGAACAGCCTCAAAAATATTAATAGTAAAAAACTGTATACTAGTATGCATAAATTATTTAACCATGGCAAAATATTAGAAAATATTTGGCATTGTCAGTTGAGAAATAACAGTAGTAACTTAAATGCTGGACCTTTACTCACACCACCTTATTACTTCTCCACTATGTCAGAAGTGCTTTCTTGAAGTGGAAGACTCTAAACATTATTTCTTACACTGTCCATCATATGCCTCCCAATTAAAGAAAATCTCTATTTGATTATATGAACGACAATTCCATACCAATCACAATTAAGAATCTACTTTTTGGAAGTGATAAACTAACATTTCAAAATAACTTACTATTATTTGATAAAATTCATTTTTACATAAAAAGTACAAACACATTTAAGTAAATGTATAGGTAAAAATGTACACATTGTATAAAAAATGTATCAAAATGGGTACCACTGACTTTCCTTACACTCCTTTCTTTTCATTTTTTATTGCTTATTTGTTCTCCCCCTCCCACCCCCTCCCCCAAACTTTCTATTTTTTTCTACTCTGTTATTGATTTTTTTTTTTTTTTTATTACATGTTTTTTCTTTTCTTTCTCATTTTTTCTCTACACTACATATACTTTTATATTTCCAACCTTAGCAATTAACCATTATTTTTCTATTTTTTATTTTCATTTTCCTATCATAAGCTATTTGTTTTGTTTATCTTTTTGCACTGTACCTCCTTCCAATGCTATTTATAATATTAATCTATTATACAAAATTCCATTGCAATATATATGTATATATATCTTATATAAAATTATATAATTACTCATATTATACCTTGACTACAGGAGAGAACATAAATAGGCATTGTGCCTGCTGTTCAATCCATTTCAATGTATTTATATACTTGAATAAAATACTTCTTAAATTAAATTAAATCATATCAGAAAGGACATCATACTTATTTTGCTTGACAAGTGGTATTATGAATAGGTTTTCCTATCATAGTTCTATATAAAGAGGAATATGTGTTGATAATTAATCTCCAAATAAATATAGACTACAATAAAATGATAAACTAATATTAAATGAAAAATACCGGTAGCAAACGATCTTTATTGTGTTTCTGTTCTGTTCGATTTGTGTTTTCTTCCAAAATACAGCAATTTGCTATGGTCTTACAAACGTGAAATACGAGTACAGTGCAGTTTAACAAAAGGATTACGTGACCAGGATTTGCTAAACAACAAGCTAATAAATCAGCTTGAAGAACAATCAAACAAGTAACCACTTTTACACGGGATCCGAATGAAGTAAACAATGTTGCAAGAAAATTTGATTTTCTCTGCTACATGTATTAGATTGCCATATATGATGCAACTTTTCCATCCAACTTGCAATCACCATCATACATGCATACATTCATCACAAAACCGACGGATCGAAAAATGGAGGCTATGAAACAGACTAATAATTCAGCCAATTGAGCGATTTCGGTCTATCAATATCTCTATCGTTGCTTGGTACAGGAACTCGGTATACAAGTAATATATACTATATAACCCAAGGTCCATGCACGATTATTTGGGGGCAAAGTGCACTCAATAACAGAAATACATTTAGTTACATGTATGTCTTTTAAACAACGCCGATTTTTAAAATTTTTGTTTTTAATAAATATATGTATAATACACGATCTTGTAAACAGAGAACACTTTAACGTACAATATTACTTAAAGATATTTGACCATTATCCGTTTAGCCTTATCAAGATAACTTACAAGCCGTTTACAAAAAGGGCGAGAGGTCATTGGACTTTGTTCTGAAGAAATGGTACGTTAAATTTAACAACTGATTAATGTGTTCTTTTACTTAGGCATCATGTGAGTAAAAGCCGCATAAATCCTTTTTTTTTTTTCGTTTTTCCCCCCGTGTGATTGAGAATATTTTGTTATCGCTTCTTGTCTTAGAAACATGTTAAATGTTAAAACTAAGATGAATGAGTAAGAGTTATTTATACGTTAATTCAAAGTAAACCTAACGTGGAATGTGAATCATTGGCTCTTCGGTTACATAATGCCTAAAATACGACTAAGATGGCGTAAATCCGCAGAAGTGATAGCTTGTATATTTAATTATTTTTGACAGTTTCAATGAAAAAAAAAAATACCTTTCAAAATAAAAATAGATTTCTGTATGTGTGGTAATTTATCAAAGAATAAAGCTATTATAACTCTCTTTGTCTTCACAAATGTTCCTGTTGAATTTTTATAATCTAGTAGTGAAAAAGAAATTGAATGCTCTCTCTCTCTCTCTCTTCTCTCTCTCGTGAATAACCCCTATCTTATTCTTTGGAGTTTAACTTTTATGATATTAATGTAGTACATGTAATATTAATATTACTGACCATGTTACATAGAATTAACCAAACTAAAACTACATACACTCCAATAAATAGATTTTAAATCAGCATTCATTTAACTTTCAAAAAGTTTTGAAGAATATTAACACATATACTTTTTTTTATAGACTTTTTTTTTTTTTTTTTATAGTTTTATAGACTTCCCCTAGTTATTGTTTACGTCACTCTTTGGCGATTTTTAATGAAAACAAATATACTCCTCAATTAATTTAAATTGAAATTAATTAAAATTGAAATCGATAAGGCAGAAAGCAGATATTTAGAACAGAGTATAATATGTATCAAAAATATATAGTTGTAGTGTGGCTTTTAAATTGCTGCCTACTTTAATTTATTGTAATGAAACAATTTTTTGTTATTTCATATTACAATGTATTTTTTTAACACTTAAACATAAATGCAAGCATCAATTGAAATTCAAAGACAATAAGGTATAAATTATATTGATTGCGGTTTTTTTCTTCAGACACTGGTGTTTTTAGCTGCTATTTCGCTGTTTTTCTGCCTAGAACCATGTGAAGGTATGTATGTATGTGTGTGCGGTTTAGACTTTCTTGGACTTTTCTCCTTTTTTGTTGAAGATTTTTTTGTTTTTTCTCAAACCGCAAACTTGAACACAAACACATAATAAAACTAAATTTATTGGAAGGTTTTGTACTGCATTTGATCAAAATGCATAAGTATTAAAACGATTAATTATGCTAGTTATTAAACAAAATAAAGTATGTGTAAATTATTTAATAAATAGTGATAATTTAAATCTTATTTGATCCGCATGCATGGATGTGTATTTTGCATTATGTCGTTTTGCTTTTATTTTTCTATTATGTTTATTAAGCTGATTCGTTGACATTTCCTGGTCTTTTTTCTGTTGTTTACTAATATTTTCTTTTCATCATAATTAAAAAAAATTTATTCTATTTCATTTTTTAAAAAAAAACCAAGTTACCTGATGTTAGTATGTCATGTCTCTCTTTCGAACGCTTTGTTTGTTCCAGGGTGGAAGGGTTATTGTTTTGTTGCATTTTGTTTCGTTCTTTTTATGTTGTATATATTTTTAACTTTCTTTTCATTTCGTGTGTACTGAAGGAATTCTAGCCGTGTGCAAGAAGAACTCGCAGTTCCTTTGCAATGATGAACAGCCAACATTCCTTGTCGGCGCCAATCAGGCCTGGTTTAATTATGCCACTGGTGACTTCGGAAATCGACTTTATTTTACAATTTCGATGATACCTCTCCAGACCTACCTCACCACACTTAAAGCTGCGGGTGGAAATTCAATAAGTATGCTTGTTGTCAAATTTTTCCCATATGTTTCAATGTTAGACCCACCCCCCTTTGACCCCCACCCCCCAAAAAATATATGGTTGATCACCAACCTCAAATTTATAAATGGGTGAACAACTAGAAATGCAGGCATATCATATCCTAGAGTTTTGTACAATTCTGTTTAGCCATTAAGAGACGAGACTGAAGAAAAAGAACCGTACGAAAGCAATAAATCTCCAAACTGTAAATAAACAATATCAAAACATTTTTATTTCACACGGATATTTTGTCAACGCTTCAAAAGCAAAAATCGAACTGGAGTTTGTTATTTATCTCAGACTTAGACTTCAATCTTATTTTGGAGCTCGTCTAGGTTTTGTTTAATTTTCTGTGAAGCGACAAATGAACTTAACATTACACCTTATAAATGGCGCCCTTCTCATTTCCTAGGATTGTTCCTGCACATCGAGGGTCAGGGGACTCCGATGTTTGGTCCGGGTGGTACTGTGATTGGAACCGACCTTCAGCAATCCTTGATTCCAGAGTTGATGGAATATCTGAAATTCGCTCACATGAACCAGATTTTCGTGTTCATATGTCTCTGGAATGGAGCCTATGTTACGCCTGTCATTAATGAAAGACTTCACGGCTTAATTAAAGATGAAGTCAACCTACAGAGTTACATTCTCACAGCGCTCACTCCAATAGTAAGAGACTAGTTTTTGTATACTTGAACGTTGGCGCTCCCAAACAGACGAAACCCTTCCTCTAATTCTTTGATAATTGTCCTATCCATTACGATAGAGAATGCTCAGTTATGACTTTTGCATGTTATTTGAGAGATGCAATAATTATTCTTACCCATTCCTATTGTCAGCTGCCTCAAAATATAAGGCGTGTGACATAACGAGTAGATCTTCAGATTGCAAGTTGATAGCATTGTTCGTAATTTGTCGCTGTTTCACTGCAGATACTGTGGGAATTCTTTATATGATGCATTTGTACTTCTTTTAGTATTTAAAAAATTACGTAAGAGAGCCGGACGTTGAGAGTACTTGATAAGTCTTTATTACTGTTAACTGAAAAGCAATTATTAAAGGGGAATGGTCGCGATTTTCGTCAAAAACTTCTTCAGAAAGGCGTTTTTAATTGGCAACCGAAAGTTGAGTGTCATTTGTTGAGCAACATTAGCGAGTTACACAGCTTGAAATTCTTCGCCATGTAAACAAAGCGTTTGTTTATATTCTGAACTTTGAAGTGAAAATTTTCAGTTTTAAACCTTTTACGAATGTGTTAAACGTTAGGAACTGTTTATCTATGCTTAAAATAAAATTAAAAAAAATAGACAAATAAGCTGGGAAACGATTTTTTTAGTGGTGTATGGAACCTATGTAAACAAAAACAGGACACAGCCAACGAATTGTGAGTCTTGTATCTTGCTTATAACTCTACGAATGACTCTCAAATTTTATTTGATCATTAGAAACGCATTTCTAAAGCATTGTTCATAATAAAAACATAAAAATAGAATTTGACCAAAATCTTGACCATGCTGCTTTATAAATAAATCCCAGTCACATTTCCAAAAAAACACAAACGGTTTTTAAGGCAAAAAATGGGATTATTCGGGCGTCAGTCGGCATATCATCAGACGATACGAGGAAAAAGGTGTTTTATGGAAAGCCGTATGGTACCCCTACATTATTATTATATTTTACTATATGGTCACAATTATTAAACTTTTGATGGATAGTTTATTTAATATCCTACTTAAAATAACGTCGTTATACACACAAACACTCACCATAACAACATAAAAAACAACAACAACAACAAATAAAATGCTTTTCCCAGTTAACTCAGCAATAACGATGCACAACTTTTTATCTAAGAATATAAAGAACACACACATTTATTAGGATACTTTTCTTTTGGCTTTGTTTTATTGCCTCCAAGAATTTTGTAAATTATTATTAAAATTCGGTGAAATAATCCGACAACGAAACGATCTGCAATCGTTACACGTACAAACTCCATATCATTGTTTCGTGATTAAAAAAAAATTGAATTTAGTGAATTTAGCCTATCCTCCTTTAAATCCATTATAATTAAGTCTAACCTTCATTTAAGTGTTTGTCATTTTTATTGCTATTTGTTTAGAGTTTTGAATGTACAATGTCGTAAGCATAATATGTAATTGCTTCTGATAGTTGCTTTGGTGATGTTTTGCAAGGTGACGGCTGTAATGAACGAGCCGGCGATGGCGGGTTGGGACATCATTAATCAACCGGAGGGTGTGATGAAGAGGAATGTGACGGGCAAGAACCCCTGCTGGGACAACACGTTTCTGGAGCTCAAGTCTTCTGGTAGAGCCATCGGTTGGGCCAAGGAGCTGTACACTCCAAAAGAAATTCAAAGGCATATGTATTTTCCTGAAAACATAATTGTATGAACTTTTTTCTCTCCAAATTAATATGCATGCTTGAGATATGGTATCTTCTTTTATGGCGTGTTAAGGTAAAAGTAGGTAAATTTTACTATCTTGCGCACATTAATGTCACTTTCGTATAGAAAGAAGATGTAGGTGTAACAGTTACTACAAAATAAAATTTATCCAGATCATAAATGTGGAAACTAACAACTTACACCGTCTTGCCGTTCGGTTTTGGATTTTGCTTTCCATTTAATCAAGGTCAAATGAAATTACATTAATTAAACAATCAGATTATTAAATGTGAAAGTCAAATAAGCACAAACTATTTATGTCGATGTTAACAAAAGAACCATTGCTCTGTTTGAAGTTCTAAATATTGAGGAACAGCAATTGTACTCTATTTGTTAATGGGCATGGTCACGATATGAGTTGAACGTTTACAAATTATAAAATTTATCATTTTTCATGTTAAGAATGATTTATAAACTTGAGGTATGGTCAAACAAAATGTGGGTGTTAGTCGTGGAGTTTAAAGCAAGATACAGAAATCCCAATTCTGTATTTTATATTAAACAGAATTCAGGCAATGTTTCCGTTTAAGTATTATATGCTGAAAGCAAATACAAACTTAAAAGCAAATTTGAATTTGACATAACCTAGGTGCATTCCATCTGTGTTTTAAACGTATAAGTAATAAATCGTGAAATACGTTGAATTTTTATTTTTCAGTATCTTATTCATCTTGTTATGGACTTTTTATCCACTTTAATTTCCAATATTCAGCTCAAATCCTGACAATGCCCGTTTCCGATCTTCATTAAAACTGATTATTTTTCATCCCATTCCATTTCCATCATTAATCTTCAAGCTTCTGCTTCTATCCTATCTTATCCCATCTTTACAGATTTATTAATCTCCAAGCTTCTGCTATTCGTAAACTGTATAAAGCACAAAACAAAGAGCCTCTTATCACTGCCAGCTCTTTCAACATCATCACCAATACATTCCAATGGAATTGTAAGAACCTCTACCACGACTACTGCCTTAACGTTTCCGGTGGCGCTGATGACGTAAGAATATGATAAAAACGTATTTCTGTTCCTTTGTTTCAATGATTGATTGCATTGATATAATAGACATGCATATTGTTTTTTCATAATCTGTTTTCAGTTCAAACTAAACATTTTACGAGAAATCATCATATTTTTTAAAAGAAATGTAAAATTACAATTGGATTTTTTTTGGTTTTAAGAAATAAATAGTTTCTGACAACTTCCTTACAGATGAACGTAAACAAAAGCATACACCTCACGCATTACAGTTTTTTGTAAGACATTTAAGCAAGGGAACAAATTACATACATGTATATGTAATTTAAAGTTTTATAACTCGGAAAATTTCTATTTGTCTCACCAATTAAAACGTTGTTACTTTGAAAATGATTGTATTCTATTACTTTGTTCGTTTAATACCGTTAAAATTTCATTTTTGAAATACCGGTGATTTGTTTCATTATAAATTTATGCCATGTTTGCTTTACTCATCTTGCGATATCTCGACACGCCAAAATATGATTTTACACCATAAGTCAGATTTGGCTTTCAATTATTTTATATGTAATTTATATTTTTCAGAGCTGCTTAGAAGATATTTTAGAGCTTAAAATTTGGTTTCTCTCTTTATTCATTGCATGAACTAAAGAGTTTTGGAAATAATAATGATTTCTTGGAAAAATTCATCTCCTTCAGGAAATAGCATTTCCTGAGGGAATAGATGGTTAAAAGGATTTTTTACAACCCAATATAAATGCGAAGTAAAGGGCTGTTAACGCTCAAGCACCTCTTCATTGACTTTGTACTCAGAATTTGATCATATTCACCATTTATATATCTATACTACTATATTAAAATAATAGACTCGAATTTTTACGCTTTGATACCGAGAAATCGGTCTTTTGTTTTAAATATTTTAAACATTATTGGTACTTGAAGATTACCAATTTGTTTATTTTTATTCAATCAAGCTTCGCTATTTTATAATCAACGAAAATTCCTTTAAAAATCCGGAAATCATCTGGATTTTTAAGATATTACAATCGTGCGCATGCGCATTACATTAATGCTAAAACACAGGAGGCTCTGTAGTAGTTTATGTTTCCACAATATCACATTTGCATGGATAACCTCAGAAACGATATTACACATACGTGTAAATGTTCATTGAAAATTTGTCATATATCCTGTTCATCAAAGGAAATACCGGAGACTAACTCAGTTCATTTAATATGAAAAATCCCTAGAGTTCAGAATGTCAACATGGTGTGTAAATTCGAAGCGAGTAAAAAAGTTGGTGAAAAAGTGTTGAATTCTTCATTAATATGAATACAATTTTTAGATGAAATGTATTAACAACCTCAAAATGGTTTGTTATGAATAATTTGACCGTTACATGTATTTTCAACGCGTATTCATTAATTTTCTCCAAAATCGTTACGGAGTGATTCTGCAATTTTTTGCTACATTACGGGTATATGGGAGGCATTTTAAATGTGGTGAAGGCCTGTCCCGAGACACAGTTATATCGTAAATGTCCGATATCATAATTATGCAATGTCAACCCGTGCACGCACGTGTCAAAGTCTAGTATAATTTAATTATTTGAAGCCGCATAAAACATAATATGAGAGAGAGGGAGAGAGGTTTTTTTTTTATTTTTCAAAAACAAATAGATTTATATATTTCTTGCAGGGCTACCTCAGTTTCTGGTCTACGCATTCATTTGATATTAAAAGTGAAGGCAGATATGACGATTGGGCTCCATTTAACGTTAGTAATTTCTTTATCAGACTACAGTTTCTCACCATGCTTTTATATCATAGATGACGTGCCCAATAAATTAAATTATATACATTTGATCAACACAGAAATATTAACAAATCATATTATATTTGAGTAAAATCTATGATTGAAATCACTCAGTTAAACTGTGAGTTTTATTTTCTGTGGTGGTCAAATTTTGGATTATATTGTTCTCCTTGTTAAGAAGAAGAGCTCTTTATACATAATAAGAAACATTTTAATGCTGGAATATCTATATGATAATTAATGAACAAAAAAATTAAGGTTATAATATCCGAATTTGTTTCACTGAGCAATAATTTTTTGCAAACAAAATATCATGATTAAAATTTAAAGGTACACCTGATGTGTTATTTGTTGACTATCCAACCTCCTTAAAATACAAAATCCTTTCCCCTTAATACAGCACTATTACACAGAGTACCATATGGGAGGAGACCATCTCCCTCCCCGACCCCTTGTCATTGCTGGATTTAACCAGGTGCGAGGGCGACCGCACACCAAATGGGACATTGTGAAACAGTTCAATCACCTGTATTCCAATGGCTATTCTGGTAGGTTGTGATGATTATCTAGGCATGCAGTATCATTAGGTCGTATATTTTTAAAACAAAAAAATAAAGTAAATTAAAACCGTATTTACTTTTAGCTATCCCAAGTCAAAAGAGAGAAAATAAAAACCAATTTTACGAATTCCTTGGCACTTGATTTCGTTTTTTTAATCGTTTTTTTTTTATTGTGTTAGGAGGCTGGACTTGGCAAATGAATGCACAGGGCCCGGATACGGATGACTGGATAACACAAGCGAAAGGCATCAGTTCACTTTCAGGAAAATATGGGGTCACAGTGGGGCCCTTTGGAGCGCTCAGTAGTCCCTTGGGATCACTGATTCCGAAGAATCTGACTATACCTGCAAGTCCTGTGGGAAAATAAAATTTAAAATCTTTAACTTACAATTAGTGCTTGGAATTGTTTTATTTGATTTTACCAAAGTGTCAGAAAAGGTGATTTGTTTGAATTCTATATGGCACAATGCAGAGATGTACATGTGCATACATGTGTCGTGGAAACAAACTTTTATTTGCATTATCTCTAAATGATGGATTAAGTCATTGATTAAGGAGGCACTCCACCTAATTCGGATTTAGATACATGTACATTGTGTTAATATTTCTGCATAGGGTGAACAATAAGGTGTCATAAATATGTACGTTTCACTGGCGCTTGATTCCGTAATAAAGTTCACTTCAGAATTAAGTGTCTGTAAGCGTACATATTTATGTCGAAATTGAGTTATTTTAAGTCATATATTCTTAAAGAAAAGATCTTATGTGCATAAATTATATAGAACGAAAAGTTTTTTGATGGTATTGAACTTCAAGAGAGTTCTTTTTAGAAATTTATGCTTTCATAATAAACTAGTTCAATAAAGCTAACGAAATCTCAGAGTTAAATTTTAAACAAAAGTAAAAGTCCCATGTTTCATTTTATATTTGGCGAATGGCCAAAAAAATGTAACCAAATGTTTGCCACGATAAATAGTTTCGTATATGAGTGTAATGAACTGAGAGGACCCACAGATAAGGTACATAATTATGTAAGAGGAATCGGTATTACCATTATGTAGTATCAGCGCTCATTAACAAACTGTTGTGTCTATAGTCCACATTGAGAATGACCGTATACTGCCTCCTTGTCTTTCTGAGTCTTGTAGCAGGTAAACTTTTATTTTAATCATTTGCATTAAAAAATAGAGATATAACATGATTGGTTAAAGATAAAATGTAAGACGAAAAAAAGATTACAAATAGCATCGTTTAAGAGTTTGTTCTACCATCCAAGTAGCCCTAATAAATCTGGTGAAAAATTATATATCTTATTTTTAAACTGCAGTTGTAATATACTTCTTAAAACACGTATGGAGCAAAAAAGAGACAAAACCATAAGGTAAGAAGGCATGGAACTTTAAAATTCAGGAAAAAGTAGGATATAATTTGTTTGTGTAGAGATAAACATCGCTTATGACTTTTCGCCATATTTCGTATTGATTTCAGGATTTCGTACAAATCCACAAATAGAATTAAGATTAAGATAAATTGTTGTGTATTGAAAATTAGCTTACATCGTAAGGAGGCGATAAAAAAAAAAGCTCCACTTCTCACAATATGAATAGCTTGGAACTGATTAATTCCCGGAAAAACTATCGCATCGAAACTTTCCGCAAATATTCACTTCCAAACTTTTGTCTTTAACAACAAAATTCCACATTCCAAAATGTCAAAACTTGCAGAAAAATAATGAAATCGGAATTTCTAGTTTTGATTGATTGCTTAATACACCTGCTTAGTTTCCTGGAAATCTATCCTTGGAATTAAGGGGGTTAACGCTGACCATTTATTTTAGCATAGACTTCTAAGTTTGAACGGACCAAATTTTCTAGAAAAATCATGGAAGTGGAATTTCTTGGTATTTAATTTAGGGAAATATACAAGGAAGCTTTATGGTTACTTTAAGCAGGTTTTTGGGTTCAAATAAAATATTATCTTGTCTGAATTGTGATGATTATTTTACAGCTGACCATGATGATAACAGCTGCCATGACTACAGCTGCACAAACAATAACGTACCTGCTTTCGATCCATTTAGAAAAGAATGCTATTGTAAGTCTCTCTCTCTCTCTTTCTCTCTCTCTTTCTCTCTCTCTCTCTCTCTCTCTCTCTCTCTCTCTCTCTCTCTCTCTCTCTCTCTCTCTCTCTCTCTCTCTCTGAGAGACGTTGACGACAACACAGTCCGTCTTACATATTCAAATTGGCTACTTCACACTATCTATATAACTTTCCATAATGTCAACTGCACATCTTTACATGTAATCATTACATTAATCTTTTTTTACATAAAAAAATCAACCTGTCCAAAATCCCTATTGTGCCATCATATAAATATCTAATTTCTAGGCCACTGTGTAGACGAAAGTAGTTGCAGTCACCTGAATTGCCCACATCCCTACTGTTCGCATTTTTGGATTTTCTATAAATGCCAATGCGGGGGTAAGCTACATGTAACTAAAAATCAGCATTTTTTCAATTATGAATGATCACGTCTAATTGTCAATCAAATTTCTGTAGACAGATGTTGATTTAATAACGTAACGTTTGTCCTTCAAAGAATGCAACACAGACAGTCATTGCCATTGTGCGGGCGGAGAGACACCAAGATGCATCAAAGACGTGTTTGGTGGTCACAACTGCCACTGTGACCCGGGTGAGCTATAAGAAATAGGCATAATAATATTTATTTTATACAAAAGTTATGTTTATAAAATGTTACCTAGTGCTCTCTGGTGCATGTACATTGAATTTATTCTCTGTTATGTTAAATTACCTGTACGAAGTATCATAATCAATACAATGCATGAAGCTATTAATAAACTAACCCGAAATCACTCTTTACAATCAATTGTTTTGAACGAGAAAATAAAGAAAGATTAAGTACACAGATAAGTCGTATGTTTGATCATTATTTGTAAATAGCACCAGTTACCACAACGATTCCTCCTAAAACAACACAGAAACCTACCACTACACAAAAACCACTGGTAAAACTGGAATGCCACCACCGGAAGATCAGCGTCATCGAGTCCATCGCAGAGAATCTCCACGTAGAGGACAGCAGGGCGGGGCTGTGTCCCGGTACAACCAAACACCAGACGTCCGAGGCTTTCGTCATCAACAAGTGTAACTCGACGGCAAAAAGTTCTTGGTCTCAAGGCCTATCTGTTAAGTTATTTGCACATCAACTTCGTATGTATGCTATGTATTTTCAGAAGGAAAAATTAAATTACAAGACCGCCGTCCCATTTTCTTGTTTCCCGATACAGTAAAATACTTTTTTTGAGTCTGTGTATGTTTGATGTCGTTTGGATTCTTCCCCAGGTTTATTAGACTTTTATTACAGTAGCAAGATTACAAAATTACAATTTATTCCGGTTCAATTTGCTGCATTTTCGGCGAAATATCTTGGATGATGAATTTCTAAAGCTTAAAAATGTAAGATCAAATGAAAAAGAAAAAAATCCACAAACAAAGAAAGCATTAAAAAAAATAAGAATGTGTTCATAGTTATGATTGTAATAGTCTCTCTAACAGTTGAAGGGAATTTATATTATTGATGAATTCCTCGTCACATTACTTTCTTTGTAGATAAAAGCTATATGTGACAACAAACTCCCACATTTAGAGGCGTATACACCCATTTCAACATTTACACCAAATGGAGAATATTTGGCCGGGTTTTTCATCGCTTGCAATAATAGAGGATTTAAGGTACCCTGTCATGTGTAATTAGAAAAAAATGTAATGTTATCATATCAAATTCTACAGCAAAAAACGTGCTTCAAATTCCCAAAATCGGTTTTCCATGTACTTAAGAAAATTTGTGGATAAAAACGTACCATGCTTTCAACAACCATCATGATAAGTTTAGTTTTGTGGAGTACTCAATAGTTTATAGTAATTTAAAAAAAAAAAAAAAATGAAGATAAGACGTTGTTGCCAACATCGCACGACGCGTTATTCCCAAGGACGTCATTTAATTTTAAACTGAGTCAAACATATAAAGATAGTCGTATTATACACATGTATCTTACATAATATGTAGATTTGGATCCAATTTCTCTTATTTGCCTGATAGCGACAGCACTAGACTCACCCAGTAAATACTCGTAGTTACGCACTTACCGCTCATTGCTAGAAAGTTTTATTACAACTTTTATTTAATATTGTTTATGTAAACAAATAACGATAATTTCCTTTTCATCACATATAGAGTTATTATTATAATCAGTACATGTTTTCAATTTGTTTCATATCCCTATATTAATATATCAGTTTTTATCCAGTTATAGGACGTCAATGATAATCACAGGTCTGTATGTTTCTATATTTCAGATGGCGGCTCAGACATGTACAGAAGCACCCATGATCATCAATATTACAGATTTTACCAGACCGCATGTCAGCGATTTTTTCACGATATTATCATAAAAAACATAATCTGAACAATCATGCTACTTTTGTTTTTAGATCTGAATGAATGAATGAATGAATGAATGAATGAATGAATGGTAAAAAATAATGCCTGGTAAACATATTCGAAGTACATGTGAATTTTTTTTTTCATAAATCTCACAGCATAGCATTAAATTCTCAACAACATTCTCTTCAGCAATGCATAGCAATCTCACACCATATCAATTAAAATTGTAAAAAAAAAAATATGCATGCATGGAATTTGCGATCGATTGGGGATAACCACAAAGGAGAAGTTTTCTTACATCTTGCTCACAACTCTAAGTAATCCATCCTCAGTACTAGGGAGAGTTTTGCATCACATGTACGTCGGTGATACTTAAAAGACCATTATGATCCCTGGGACACCAGGGTCAAATTTTGCTACGCTTGGGGGTATTACTCCAAGTTAGTTGTTTTATACAAGAAGAGCAGATGAGAGTTATGGTCGTAGATACAACATGATTTCCTTCATCATACATGTACGTAGTACACAAACTTGGTGGGTTAGACCGCCGCAGTCATCTGTAGGGGCGCTATTCCGCCTGGTGCTATTGATACTACATGTATCACTGTAGGGCAGGTAGCGTTTCCACTGGTTACATTCAGTCTTAGTATAGATAGATTGTGACAAGCATTCGCTTCAGAAACTTATTGTTGTTACATCAATAAAGTCAGCGTAAATGTATTACCTGTTAATGGGTGAAATAAAGGAAATAGACATATAGACACATCGACAACGTTTAACATAATGTATATCACGTATAGTGCGAGATTAACGTTGTTTACGGAACGCAACTCCAAACTTCAATATACGAAAATCATTCATTATGAATTGTGGTTTAAAGTTATGATTTATGTAAATTAAAAACCCTACACTCATGTACAACGTGATATTCATGTATAAACATTTAAAAAAGCGAGGTGTTGCATGCGAGAAACACAAGAATATTTGATTTATGACCGGACATAACAAATTTCCGTAAAATTATTTCATGACCCTATCAAATAACTTTATGAAATAGTTTTGTGCGAAAATCATTTGTATATTTATAAAGATTTTAATATTTGAATATATAGACATATTTTCATGTTAAAATAATAAAATTACACCGGCGGTACCCTGGAAAAAAATATCCGCCTTCAAGGATGACCTTCCGAGCACCTGGCGCGATAGCACCTCCACATGTGACTGTGGTGGGAACACATCTCTTTGAAAACCCACCAAGAGTGCGGGCCACATATGAAGAAGGCAATAAAGTTTGGGCTCCGACCCCAACTCTAACTTTCCTCCCCTGGTTAAACACAATTATATTAGATGGGGATCACACCTCTAGGGATATACCACCCAAAGTATCAAGCTGATCTCTCATGTACCACTGAACAAATCCAAAATACTCCCCAGTTCTGAGAATAGATTACCCAGAGTTCTGAGCTAGATGTAAGAGAAATCCCCCTCCATTGTCATACCCGAGTTCCGCCGCCCCAACCCAGACTGCTGAGGCGTTAAAAATTTACTATTATCCCCAAAGAACCTGGGGGAATGAGCCGAGGCATACATGTATGCCCACAAGTGGCCACAACCCTATCACTTGTATGTGTCAAATGACAACCACGCGTTTAGAATAATACGTGGTACGTGTATACATATCTCCAGAGAATTTATTATGTGCGTGTAAATAGAATAATTCCAATCTTTCGTCTTAAAGTCTATAATTTGTACCCCCTCAACAAAGTAAAATGTTTATTTTAAAAAATAAATATACTAAAGATTATTGTAACCTATTTAGCAGTTAACTAAAAAAAACTATAGAAGGATTAAGTGCGTGTATTTAATTCATAATAATGCAATTTTTACTTTCTTTACGTCAAATGAGTATTTCGAATTCAAACAGAGACATGAAAAATTTTTACAACACGATTCATTGGAATCGAACACCTGCTTCGACATACTTATGTTCCAAGTACTCCTCGCTAACTCCTACACCACGTATTCACATGTTTTAATCCATTTAAATAACAAACTCAATGTTGTATTACGCAAGCATAATTCGGTCTTTGCCATTTGATGATCATCTTGAAAATTGAAGAAGGAAAACTTGCTTTTTACCATTGAGTGGGTCTTGGTACCATTTTTTGAAAATTGGAAAAGATAGACATTTACATGTTTTATCAGTATACGTTCTTTAAAAAATGGTATAATGACCCACTCTAAAAAACACTATAGTCTGAATATCCGATTTTGTTGCTCAATTAGCATATACATATTTTGATGTCTTAATATCAATTAGATTTGAAGTCAATTTTTGATGGTTTTGGCAATACTGAATGCAAATGATTACATATGCTTAATAAAAGTAACAAAAGTAGTATTTGTAAGAAAAAATATTGTGGGTTTTTCAAATGAACTTAAGTGGGTGTATGCCTCGGCTTATTCCCCCACGTTCTTACAGAAAATTTCATGTATAGTTCGCAAGCTACTTGCTTGTATATTTTGTAATAGAAGAGAAGTTATTTTCTCCTTCGTTTCACTCCTCCGAAAATAAATCTTTTCTTGTCTAATTTAAAAAACAACAACTAAATGAAATAGGTTAGGTGCGTTCGTTACAAGATCGCATTTAATAACAATTAGACACAAACGTATATATAAAATAATTGCATATCATATAAACAAACATGTAAATTGTGCAATACAGTGTACAGGGCGGGCAGGGAGGGCTACTATCAACTCCTTGCAACCTTGTAACGAACGTCGCAATGACCAAAATCACGCATGAAAAACTATTTATACTACGCGCCAAGTCACTCGTGCGTGACGAAACTACTAATAATAGAATAAAGATTTCCGTAATGTCGTAAAATCAAAACGTTAAGAAATTCATTTATTTTCTCCTTCGTTTCACTCCTCCGAAAATAAATCTTTTCTTGTCTAATTTAAAAAACAACAACTAAATGAAATAGGTTAGGTGCGTTCGTTACAAGATCGCAAATAAACAAAGGTGTAAATTAGAGTAAACAAATTTATAAGCCCAAATTCATCGAAACTAAAAGTTTTTTCTGAATGCTGTCGTCGATATACCCATCCTTAGCCTTATCAGAAGCCCAACGCCCGTGAACTTTAAGTAATCTATCTGGAACGTTATTGTTCGAAGCAGCAGTGGCACCCCCACTTCTTAAACTATGTAAAGAAAATTGTGAACCGTCAAGGCCAACGTTGCTGAGAGCCGATAACAGAATCTCTCTTGCTCTGGTGTAAGACAATGGTTTAGATGCATTTACGACTTTAAAACCCCCCAAAGATTTCTTGTAAGTTGTAGCTGTAAACAAATAGTCACTTGCAGAAACATTCGATTGCAATAATGAAATATATTTTTTCAACCAAAATATGGGACACATGTCATTTCCGGTTTTTGCAATAATAACTACATTTCCTCTTCTGTAAACGTCAGTTTTGCTTTTAGGTATATTAATTTCTATGTAAGCTTCTTTCCATTTGATATCACACAACCGAATATTTGATAATTCGCTGAACCGCAAAAATCCCGAAAATCCTAATAAGCACATCAAGAAAACTCTCAACTTCAGTGCATTATCTGGATCCTTTTGGTACTCCTCCTTAAGCTTTAGAAGAATGTCAATGGTTATTGGTTCTTTCTTATTAACTGGTTTCGCAAGAATTCGTTTTCCACCTTCAAGAGTAAGCTTTAGAAATTTTTCCCTCACACGGATTAATGCATGAAGCTTGAGAATGAATCCAATTTATGCTATAATAAAATGCTTCTAGCACTGACGATGACACTCGTTGTTGTACAAGACTGGTCAGAAAAAGGGAAACTGTAGCTACTGAGGCTGGTAGTGGTTGAAAATTGTGCTGCAGACACCAGACTTTAAATCTTTTGAAATAACCATCATATTTTTGGTTAGTTGCGTTGGACTTTGCACTTTTAATAACACCAGGCAAGAGATTCACAAAAACGCCAAGTTGGGGATGTTGTTTAAACTTCAAGATGTCTTGCCAGTGGCCTTGACGGTTATGCAATGTCTGTAAATACATCAGAATAATAACTGATTAATTATGACATTAAAATAAAATAACAATAAATATGATTGACGTATATTTGGCAATACAATAATACCATTAATATATACAAATCTAAACAAGAGAAAACGGTCATCTCTTTATGATACAGTCCTTCACTTTTTCATATGTTAATATATAAACAAGAGAAAACAGTCATCTCTTTGGGAGCACAGTCCTCCACTCATAAACGTATATACAAACAAGAGAAACAGTCATCTCTTTCAAAAGCACAGTCATTCATCAATGTAAATTAGGTTTTAAAACCATATAATACAATCAATAACGATAATGAGTACAGTCCTCCAAAACTCGCTATGTAGCATCTATATTCAGCACAAGTACATTACTGTTGAATTTATTGGCTGCAAAAATGCTATTCTTGTCAGAACCTGCACAGAAAAAATGTAAGGGTTTTTCATATTCAACATGCTGTTTGATAAACCATCGAAAATTTCCTGATATGTCAACAATAGCTGGCCAGAAAACTGAAGATTTCCATTTCGGCACCACTAACACACCCTTTGCTTGACAATGAATAATATGCTTTATTGCCTTGCTTATTAGATTAATAGGCGGTACTAACCAATTCATATCTTGAGCCCAATCAAAAGCGAATGCGTCTACGCCGCTACTGCCCGGCGTCCAAAATTGAGAATAAAATTTTTTAACTTTGAAATTTGAAGAACTTGCAAAAACGTCGCATGTGAAAGGTCCCCAAGCTTGATCAAAATAATGAAAAATATTTTTGTGTACGCCCCAGTCGTCATAATCAAAAATCTTGCTATAAAAATCCGCCTCTTCGTTGTTTTTTCTGGGTATCCATGCCACAGAAAGTTCTATATTATTGACCAGACATGTAGAATAAATAGAAAAGGCTAATGACTGTAAATTTTGTTTCATGCTACCTGTTTGTGAAATCTTTATAACGTTTTGATTGTCCGAATATAATTTTATAAATTCATTTTGCAACACATGACAAAATGTTTTCATAAACAAATCAACAGTTTTTAATTCTCTATATGTTGAACTTTGCTCTCTATCAAAATCGTTCCACATTGTATGAAAAAACTCTTTGTTTGATTCCAACAATACGCCAGCGCCAGCATAATCGCTTGCGTCAGTGAACACCATTCGATCAGGAATGCGGAACCATGGAGAGATAACTCTGTTCGGTACCCGCAACACGTTGTCAAACCAGAAATCTAATTCATCGGATTCTAACTTTGATAATTGTATAGATTGATCCCAATAAGCTGTTTTAGCAATTAGGATAGATAAATTCCTTGTGAACATTTGACAAATTGGACCTAAAGCGAATTTGAAAGAAATTATGCTGCCGACAATTGAAGCTAGGTCTCTGGCTGACACATGTTTTTTAATTTTGATACATTTTATCTTGGTGCGCAGGTTCTCTAATTTATTAAAAGGGATACTAATAACGCCCTGAATTAAATCCCACTCGAATCCCAACCAATCCAGCTTTGGTGAAGGTTCCCATATACTTTTTTCTTGATTAACAAGAAAACCTGCGCGCGCAAGATCCGTCTGAATTATGCTTGATATACGTTCACAATTTTCTTTTGTATCGCAAACCCAACCGTCATCTAAATACATGATAACTGGAAATGAGTTAGTTCTCCAATGTGTTACTAATGGTCTCAGTGTCTTTGTGAAAATATACCCCGCAGAACTTAAGCCAAAAGGCAGTACTGTAAAAACGAAATAACGAATTTTACCATCAATTTTCCAGGAAAAACCGAGATATTGATGATGATCTTCATGTATATTTATATGATGATAACCACTCGTTAAATCAAATTTTATCATGAAATTTCCTTTCTTTGCAAAGTTGAGGCCTTCTTTTGTACCCTCAAATTTCACCTTTCTTTTCACAATGAAAAAATTTACATGTCTTAAATCTAGTATCAACCTTGGCTTTTTGTTTGCTGGTACAGACACTGTCAATGGATTAACACAAAAAGGAGCTTGAGGACATTCCCGAATAAGATCTTTACCTAAAAGTTCGAAAATTGATGTTTCTACAAAACCTGAATTATCCAGAGCGGATTTGTTGTTTTTCAGAAAAACTCTATCGGGTAAATCCTCAAACTCTATCTGTAACCAAACTTAACTACATTCAAAATGTAATCAGACGGTTTTAACACATTTTCCCAAAATTTACAAGAATGTTTTAAACGATTCTTAACAGAATTTGCATTTTCAAAATCTGATTTAACATCTAGCAAACTAAAATCAGAACAGTACTCAACTTTACTGTTTTCTGGTGTCTGCGTCAGATGTAACGGTTGATTCTGGGGCTGTGGCTGGGCGTCCTCTCTGTTGTTGATTTGTATATGGACAGAATCTTGCGAAATGCCCTGGAAGTTGGCAGTACAAACAGATGACGTTGTTTCCCGGTACTTGATAGGTTCCTCTGAAGTACGCAGTGTTTGGTCTGTTGAATCTCTGGTTATATTGCTGGAATCCCGAATTCCCACGAAAAAGCTGTCTGGGAGTGAGACCATCGAATATCCCGGGCTTAGCGGACTGATAATCCTTGTTGTCGTAACTGTACGGGTTATACCTTCTCTTCTTAGCGGCTGCACGGGAAATAGCAGAACGGAGTTTAGTAGCGTCCTCAGAATTATCGGCCAAATCCGAGTCCGTGTATTCTTTAACGGTATCCCAACCATGCTTGTCGGCGATGCGAAGGATCTTATTTCTTTGACGTAGAGCCTCTTTTTCTTTTTTAATGATGTCTAGTACTTCGCTAATATCGTCTATCATAAGTTTTCTTTCAATCAGCTCGAGACTTCTCAGCCTTTCTTCGTTAAAAGAGAATTGAATTCTGTTACCTTCGGCACGCAAAACACATGACTCGGAGCTCTTGGACTGGAATTTCTCGTGAATTTCCGAAACAATGGCCACTCTCTGTTTCTCGAGTGCTGACTCAATGCGTCGGTTAAAAAGACGAACTGCGTCCGTGGCGTCAAATTGCTCCTCATCAATAGCTCTTGTCTGTTCTGGGTTTAAATTTCTGCCACTCGAATGATGAGAATCATTTTTCTCCGAATCACTCATATCTTATAGAACACAACTACTATCAACTCCTTGCAACCTTGTAACGAACGTCGCAATGACCAAAATCACGCATGAAAAACTATTTTTACTACGCGCCAAGTCACTCGTGCGTGACGAAACTACTAATAATAGAATAAAGATTTCCGTAATGTCGTAAAATCAAAACGTTAAGAAATTCATGAATGACCACAACTAGGCGCAAACTCGGGACCATTCAGTTTAAAGGTGCATGGTCATGATTTAGTTCTCTGTTTTTATTATTTACAATGCTTACCGAATGCATTTCCAGTGATCAAGTGAAATTTAAGAGCCAGTCGTAGAGTTACATGTATCAGCAAGATACAGGGCTCACAATTCCTTGTCATGTAAACAAGGCTCGTGTCCTGTTTTTTTATACATGGGTTCAATATACCAGTGAAAAATCTTTTTTCAAGTTGGTTTGTCTGCCTACTTACTCATTTTAAGCATAAATAAACAGTTCCTAACGTTTAACATATTCATTGTAGGCCTAAAACTGAAATTTTTACTTCAACATTCAAAATGTAAACGAAAGCTTTGTTTACACCGCAAAGAATTGTATGCTCGGTAACTCGCTCATAACTCAACGAATTGCACTTAAATTTTGACTGACTATTAAAATGTCTAAGTGAAGCATTGTAAACATTAAATTTAAGACCGGGAAAATATTTTTTGACCAAGAACGTGACCATGCCCCTTTAAAAACTAATGCTCTACCGACTGAGCTAAAGGGTTAACCCCACTATCTAGTGCTAAAATGAGCGTGGCAGTACAGAGCCTATTATATACTTGATACACACTATTACACTCTTACCACTTTTCTTTATAGTCAATATTACAATATGAACACAACACTGATTGTTAATATCAAAATATTGCAGAACTTGTAAATAAATATTTGGCAAACCTATTACAGTAACTACACAGTTCATGAAATGAAAAATGAAATAATTATATCTGATTCATATTAAGTGTGTACACACATCTGAAACGAACACCATTAACGATGAAAACATATTAAGGAAGTCCCACAACATCCCGCCATACGCTCACATCCAATTTTTTTTTTTATATCTAGGCACACGTCCAAACACGGGAAGTTTGTCAATGTCCTAATATGCACACGATTTTATCCTCAATTTGCTAAGGCACGAGTCAACAATTTGAATGTTCAAGTTCTGCATACATACTCTCTATATTCAAATGTAAAACACAAGTTACTGAAACGCAAAACAGAGAACAGCAAATATCTGTTTTGTAATTGTTGGAGGCGTGGGTGGGTCAAACGGTCAAAATGGCATCTATATCTGGCCATTTTATTTTTTGCAGACTATAAGAATCAGTTCTACTAGACGCTTCACTATAAGAGCAATGCATAACATATTCATAGTATCAAAAACACTTGACTGCTGACAAGCATGCACGAGTTGTCGTGCATGCACTGGAAATATACAGTGATATTTAAAAATGCAATAAATTACAATTTAATTTATATAATAATTATACCTTTCCAAATGGAAACTCTGGCAAATTTAATGATTCTTTAACTTAAGATAATGTTTATTAACTATAATAGTGTGATACTATCTATTCCACTGCACCTTTCGTTGGTTATCAAACGTAAAACTTTGTTTCGTTCATGTTTGTGAATTTAGCGTGCCACATACACGTGATGAGACATGTGATATTACGAGATGTTAAATTTATAGTTAACGCCTGGAAAACGACATCTGTTAATGATTATGAAAGCTTGACACAAACAATGCAGTTTAAAATACAACCAACTGAATAAATTTTAACTGAAAAAGGAAAAAAAATTGAAAGAGATCATAAAACTAAAATAGATTTAATGTCTAATACACGAAATTAAAGTTGGAGAACTTAATGCCCTCAAAATTGTGACAACGCCTAGGCACAGTACCCCAATCCCCACATGTGTTGTATATTAATTTAATGTAATTCTAAATACATAATAATACACAAAACCACATTCGTTTTACATTCACATGACTGTATAATATAATGCATGCTTTTACTTCACAATTTCACGTTTATTGAAAATAAAATTCAATGAAGAAGAACCAAATCTTAAGCCATCCTATGGTCAACTTTTGTGGCAAAAAAGTTAAATGAAGTGATCAAAAATATTGGTTTGGATCCAAAACATTATAAGGGTCACAGCTTCAGAATTGGTGCTGCAACTCATGCATCTAAGGTTGGTTTCTCGGAAAATGCGATTCAGAATATGGGTAGATGGAAGTCTGATGCTGTTAAACGATACATTCGGTTGGGTTCATTTAATGTTGCACTTGACTAAGAAAATTAATCTATATCATTCCTGGGTATAAGTTGTTATCAGCAAGATAACGTTATATAACTAGTTCAGATGATGTCTGCTATAGATCTGCTCTGTTGTTTGCCTGTGAGTGATTTTTATTACTACCTCTTCAAAGTGGTAGGATTGTTTGGAGTTCAGATCAAGTCTGCTACCATAATTATGATATATACAACTTACATTGATAGTAGTTCAGATCAGGTCTGCTACTATGTCTGTCATCCTGGAATTAGATCATGGCATTTACTTTTCCCCACTGCTTTCATTGTTCTAGATTAGATATGTTAGTGTACCCCCCCCCCTTTTTTTTTGGTTGCATGTAGTTTAGATAGAATGTCTGCTACCACCCTGTCCTTAGAAAACATAGTTTTGTTTTTTAGTATTGTATTTTAGTGTTTGTATTAATAGGGTATGTTGCTGGCCATCCGTCAAAATCAGTTAATCATATTTCATATATATTCTGTCATATCAAAAATGTCAATTATTATAATTACATCTTCAGTAGGCCATACTATTACACATTGTTCTAAGTTTTACTAAAACAATGTATAATATAGTTATTAAAGTCTCCAGTTCCATCTATTTCCTTTGGGTGGCGGGAATCCAATGGGTATTGGATTTATGGCAGAACTTTGTAAATGCCACCTTAATTTTTTACATGTTTATATTAAGGGAGATCACCCTGCCATTGTTGTTTACTATTTTTGGTTATATTTTACCGGGTGATCTCAATATTTGTTCAGGTGTTTTTTAACTAATAAGGGAGATCCCACAGTACCTGTTACATAAGTCATTTTAATAAGTTTAAGTATTGACTTTGTCAGGGATCTCCCTGTTTGTGATGTGGTTTATTTGTACAAGTTTTTGATTCGTCATTAATAAATGACATTATTTCGTCAATGACCATTTAGTTGTTTTTTAAGGTAAAAAATTAACAAGCTGCAGTTCATAGATGGAACGAAAGATTTAAGTCTATTAATGGAATAAGCTTTATTGGTATTTGTTAAGATCAATGCATGGGCATAAATAGATTTAATGTCTAATACACGAAATTAAAGTTGGAGAACTTAATGCCCTCAAAATTTTGACAACGCCTAGGCACAGTACCCCGATCCCCACATGTGTTGTATATTAATTTAATGTAATTCTAAATACATAATAATACACAAAACCACATTCGTTTTACATTCACATGACTGTATAATATAATGCATGCTTTTACTTCACAATTTCACGTTCATTGAAAATAAAATTCAATGAAGAAGAACCAAATCTTAAGCCATCCTATGGTCAACTTTTTCGAAAAGTTAAAAATTCAGACAACAATACACTATTAATCTGGACACTCCATTATAACAAGCAAACAATCTTTTAATAGTATTTGCAAAGCTGAAAATGTTTTTTAAATAACACACGGCGATCCTAAAGATATTTTTTTTTAATCTCAGTAAACTCTGACCATTCTAAACTGAAACCAGACGATACCTATCCTATGATCCTTAAACAGCTTAAACTAAACATAACATGTGACCTCTGACAACAAGTTTTACAAAATAGACACCAACTGACGCTTATTTGGGGGGGGGGGGGGATGGACTCATAATACAACAGGTACATGTAAACAGAAAAAATTCAGAATAATTGTAAGTTCTTTGAAATAAAGTGTTTCCTTATTTATCACAATTCAATGAACATTTCCTGATAAGAACAACCAATGTGACCATGAGGTCATGGTCAAGTACAAGCTCATATTTATCACAATCCCAACACATTTAATACCATACCATAACTTCTGACCCGACGGTATCGGACTGTGCGGACACAAGAAAAATGAAAACGGATTTTTTTTACTTTGTATTTTTTCTTTCCATATCATCAGGTAATTCTTTTGTGACTTTTTTGTTGATTTAAATTTCAATGAAATCGTTTTAAATCTACCACTATATAAATTGGTGTATTAATAACCTGTATATCTTTTTATCAAGGAAATTAAGTGTGTTGGATTACACAAACGTGTGGATCCAAAAAAAAAAAGGCGGTAGGGGCTGTGTTCGAGGGATAATGTAATTTTCAGGGGATGGGGAGGAGACTAAGGTCTTTTTTTTTTATAACTTTACAATGTGAATTTAATTCCACGGCAGATTCTCCTCCCGTCTAGACCCTCGCATAACAAAAATCATTATGCGCATGTGCTAATGAAATATAAATAGAAGGAATGTAACCACTCACGTTATGTTACATGTGCATCGAATTAGAATGAATTTTAAGGCATACAAGTTTAACAAAGTAAAAAAAAAAATTCTACAGAAGGTTCAAGCAATTCATTAGTTATTAGTGACGAATTTCAAAGTCAAAGATAAATATTCTAGGTTCAAGATCGGTAGCGAAATCATTCTAACCCATCCATTTCGATCAAAGGAAGTTTTAGTTTGTAAGCTAATGTAACACATCATCTTTTTATAAATACATGTACGTGTTTAAATATCTGTATGTCTGAAATAGTTCGAAATCTGCTGTATTGCTTATTCATATATACATATGAACTAAAATAGCGTCCATAAATTATACTCTACAATCGTCTCAACATTTAAATCAATGCTAAATAAGGTTTGTTAAGTAATTTTATCGCAAAGACAGTCCTGTTTACTAAGTTTTGAAAACGTATGCGACTATTTTTTACACACAATAACAAAACACTTTTAAGCAAATATGTATTGGCCATTACAATTGATAATTAACATACTCTTAACCTCTCTTGATATAAATAAAAGTAGCTATTCAACATCAATAATATGCAGATAATTCATTCATGCAAAAAATTGATTCAGTATTTGGACGAACACCCTTTTAACTTAATTTTGTATTTTATCTTTACCGTTTAAGTATAAATTAAATAAGTGGAGGGACTTTTATTATATTTATAAATTATCATTTAAAGCTTGATATAAATTAAGTCGGTTTAAAAACAAATGGATTTCTTTTTCTATCTGGGGAGAACTTACTAGATGTAAACAATGAACGAAACCTCTCATGCGTGATAATTCATTAATTTGAACATTTTAACACACAGCTGTTACCAAGGATATGAAAAATACTTTTTTTTCTTTCTTCAGAGCAGGCACTGTGTTTCATACTTGATGAAATTTTTCATGTACATGGATGTGGACATGATTCCGACTGTGTTTCTTGGTGCAAATCAGAACCAGCGCACTGTTACTTCTTCAGATGTGTTTGTTCCGGTAATATGCAATGTTTATCCTTTTCCTTGTAGTATTTATTTTCTTTAAATGTTTTTTTGTGGTATTTGACGAATTATTTCTTAATTTATTCAATTCCAAATAAAGATATTGTTCTTCAAGGGGCAGTAATAAATCGTTTGTACGATACTTACTAGATTTTTCAATACTGTAAAAAAAATATAAGGCATCTTAAGGGTGTTGTTTACTCAGGGTTTGAGTTCTCGAATTCTGATTGTTATAAAGTTCAATGTCATGAGTAAAATTTGTTCTAAACACAAAAAGTATATGTGAAATGAATTATTATTGACATAACATTCGATATTTCTACTATATTATGGAATTATGCCAAAACAAAAATAGACTTTTAGCGAAACAGAGGAAATTCGGACTAAATTTTGCAGATTTTGTTTTCTGCTAAAACATTCTTGGAAGTACTCTAATATTAAAAGTTATGATTTTATATTTTAGTCTATATAATGTTGCATATTTTCTGGTAGTTTTACCTCATTTATACATTATAATAACCGTATGGCATGAATTTAAAAAATAATGAAATATGCTAAAAAACGAGAAAAGACACCATATCTCAAAATTTTGATCATTGACCTCATATAAATTATATGCCAACAGAACAAGATCAATATAAGTAGTTTAATACTGTAAATGTTTTTGTATTATCATCATTCAATTTTTTGTAAAATTGGATCAAAAATGGGTAGGAATTTGAAATGTGATAGAGGAAATTCGGACTGGAATATTTTAAAAAATTTGTGAAGGAAAACTTAATGCTTTGTATGTATTAAGTGTCACTGCCATTCATAAATTGTATTTCATTTTCAAAAGTGTTGAGCAATTTGTATTATTTTCACAATTAAGAAAATCTCAATCATAGTGTAAAATTTTAAGTGATTTTCCTTTAATTTTCCAAAAATATACAATGGCCATTTACTCAAAAAGTAGGTCATTGACCTACTTTTTTGAAAATGAAAAATAACACTACAATAATAGGTCTATAACACACAATAGTTAGTTTTTCATTATCATCAGTGGAATTTTTTTTCATTCTGAGTAAACGTCATCCTTAAGTTTAATTTGTTCCATTTCTTTACATGCATGCCTTTATTATTCTTTTTTTTCGAAGAGATTATGATATATAAAAGAAAGAGTATGTCCGACTCCATAATGATTTTTTTCAGTTTTGACGAAACAAGTTCCTTTACCCCTTCAATAATTTAAAATTTCCCTTCTGTATTATAAAACGCACCTTGCAAATTCAATAGCCACAACCTACGTTATGCTACGCCTAAGCAACATTCAATTAAGGATTGCTGTTTCCTATCTAAAACTATATATATCAAAATTTCTTGAATGCAAACCTTGGTAATAAATACCAAGATTAAAAACTTTACTTGGATCAGATGATAGGGGTGTGGTATCAAATCTGTATTAATAGGTCATTTGAATTTTACAGGATTTGACCATATGACCAACAAGCTGAATATTCCAACAAAGTTTTCAAACTTGATATTTTACAGAAATATATTCAATAAATTATTGAGGTAATGAAAAATAATTGAAAATACACAGCAATTTTATAGGCATGCATGGCTTTCTTAAAATTATTGTCTTATCTGAAAATCACGCCATGTATTTTGTATATTATACTTATCAAATATATTTCACAAAATTCTTCCTCGAGTTCAATTAAAGCATTTACTCTTCTCTCTACCTCATGATTAATTTTAAACTTCGAAAACACTCACAGACCACCATGATAATTTCCATCACGATATAAAAACAACCACTCCTGTTCAAACAACCAAAGCACATTTCACTACTACGCCTTTTAAAACTACCCATAAAACTACCACTACCCAACAACCACTGGTGAAACTAGAATGCAGTAACCAGAAGATTAGCGTCATCGAGTCCATCGCAGAGAATCTACACGTAGAGGACAGCAGAGCGGCGCTGTGTCCCGGTACAACCAAACACCAGACGTCCGAGGCTTTCGTTATGAACAAGTGTAACTCAAAGTCAAGGAGCTCGTGGACACAAGGCCAAACTTCGGTATGTATCACAATGAAACAATAAAAAATATTATCAAATATATACCGGCATTAAGAAGAACAAAAAACAAATACTTTTCGATGAATACAACCATTCTTGAAGAAAAAAAAGCTTGATTAATTTTGGTTTCTTTTTTCGTTTCAAATAGTTGAAAACCGTGTGTTCAACGCAACTAACTATTCCATCATACACCCCAATCTCAACTTTTTACAAAAGTGAAGAAAATGTAGCAGGATTTTTCATAGCATGCACAGACGCTGCTGATGGTATCAAGGTATGCCTCTCTTTCCTGATGATATACATATACGAAGAACTAATGTAGTTCATCCATGTCTTAGCCTTCAAGGTTGTGTTGAATATGGCCGCTTTGTCTTCTGAACTTTGCCAGAAATTCATTTTCTAATCAGCTTTGTACCAGTCACTTTGATACTGCTTTTTCATTTAAAAATGAATATCCGAAAAAGGCCTTGGGCAATACTTTATATTTCTCTTATGTTTTTAACCTTGTCAAAATAATGTCCAGTCTCTTTATTTTGATTTTTTTATGCATGTGTTCACCGAGTATAGGCCACTTCAAAACATTTCTTATTTTTCTATATGCGTAATTTTTATCCTAATCCGACAAAAGAGTGTTAAATAATTTAGGCTAATCAATGTTATTGATTGACATTGAAAAAATATAAATTAAATTTCTTGTAATCACCGTAAATCATTGTTTTTGACGACGTAAGGATTACTTTTCATATCTATATATTATTTATTCTTTTGTTTTGCTAACTTCGGTAATTTCGAATGTAATCACGTTCGCACAAAGACAGGTTATAAAGATAGTTGGTCCACGTTATGCTAGAACAGATTTTGTAAAACAACGTTTCATTTGTTTATAAGTATGCATCTGCAAATTGTTTCCTGGTTATCTAAGCATAATTTATATTTTTTTAAAAATGAGAAGATTTCTTCACTTTTCATAATTTTATAAAAGTACGTCCCGATATTGAAACCGGGTATTCCGAAAAAGGAACACTGCTTGCCACTAAAACATGTGTTCGTGAGCAATATATATTTTCCCCGAAAATAAATATCAATATATTTTAAATGAGACCGATTTTAGGATTATGAATAGGTGAAAGTTTATATCAGTTATAGAGTCGGTTTCTTTGATATATTAATATAATAGATATTTTTGAATTACCCTCACAGCTTTGGTTTTATTGTAGGTAGCGGTCCAGAATTGCAGCGATCCACCGAAAGTAATGACAATAACCGAAACAACTTCTCCAAAGATGTCCGACTTCTTCATTATATACGAACGTCCATAACGTTTATTTAAGGAATAAGAAATCATTCGTTTAGCATTATGATGTGATCAAATACGACCGGAGGTGATTAAATCCAATATGATAGGTTTGATCACGCCTAACGGTACGCGTTTGATCACTGGACATCACTCAAAGAATGACTCCTTATTTCTTTTATATATAATTTTCAGCAATTGTACGATTTAATATTAGTCATTAATGAAATATTTTATACTGTATATATTACAAAATCGATTCGTTGTGTTACATGAGATACAGTGGAAAATGTAAATATTTATTCTTTAATATAAAATATATATAAAAAGTATCATGTATTTTTGTGCATTTTTAAAAAATATTTTTAGTTATGTTTGATTGTTTATATTGCGCACAATAAATCACCGTAAATAATTGTTTTCGATGACGTAAAGATTACTATTCATATCTATTATTTATACTTATGTTTTGCTAACTTCCCTTTGATTTCGTGGTGGCTCAATTTTCGTGGAATTCGTGGGTACCTCTCATCCACGAAATGACATCCCCAACGAATTAATAAATTAGGCTATAAAGTCATATTCCTCTTGTATGTATACGAAAATACATGAAATTAAGTCCCCACGAACCTGTAAAATTTAAGCAATCCACGAAAATTGGATCCCACTAATTTTAATGATTCCACAGTATATTATTTGCGTATGTTAATGTTTTTGGGATCGTTTTCATGATTGTTTTCCCATCTCCTAGTTTGCAATAGCATTCCATTTCGAATGAACCATCAGTGCCTTCGTAATATCCTATAAAATAACAACATTTTGTCATTAAACTTATCAAAGCATGCATATGAGTAACTGTTTACAATTTTGATATTACGACGGATATGAGATGATTTCCGTAAACTATAACTGGATTTTGAATGTTACCTGATCAGTAATTATTGTGAACTTAATTTCAAACCTTTTTTTTCATTTTCGTTAAACTATCCCGAAATAACAAGCATGATAGTAAAGCAGTGGATACGCTTGGCTGATCTTAGTCAGCGGGAGTTTGTATCAAAATATATACTTGCAATGATATAATATTTGATACTTGCCCATTGAGTGAGTTTATTTACCTAAAATGTTTTAAAGTATACACAGAAATGAAGATTTGACAAATGTTATTTCAATAGCATAGATCAACACCGTATTGGCAGTCTCTGTCATGGCTTTATTTTAATCTAACAGTACATCATAAACTATTCAATTGTATGCAAATATAGCAACAGACTCTTGGGTAGGTATGATGTTAGATCTTCAATGAACCAAACAATCAATCAATCAAGATGAATGAATCAATCAACCAATAATTCAAACAATATTTTTTATTCAATCAATCAATCAATCAATATGCAAATCAATAAAGTATAATCAATGTTTTGCTTTAGTGAATGTCTCAATATCACAATCAAGTGTATCAGTTTAATTGATTACTGAGTACTCAATGTATTCAATTATGAAAATCAACCAACTGCAATATATCAATAGAATTATTCAATGACTCACTGTCAATCAATGTATGAATCAAACAAAATTAAAGTGGCAATTAAAGTAAGCCCACTTATTGGTCACGGACCTGAAAGTAAACAGAATCCAGGGCAGGCTTAAGGCAAAATTCGTTGGATTGATAACAGCTGCACGCCACGGCCATGACGCAAATCTATGAACGTAATGAAAGTACGAAAAACGTAATGTATACCATAGGGCGTAATTCTGCTATTTTGATGCTAATTATTTAATTTCCCAGCTCTGCTAAGTAAAGCATGCAAACTGCACTTTACTTATATAATATAAAACTGTACTCCTTGTATATTCATACGGTATGTATCACTAACTTTAAATTTGTTCCTTGAAACTGTAATGGGCATTCAAACCAGTATCAGATATTTTGGACCACCCTGTGATACTTCTAGGAATTACAAATCTGAAATACAGAAAAAAGACAGAAACACGCACAAAAATATGGAATATATAACATTTCAGGATAGGGTGGGATCGGTAGAGATTGAATTTTTTCCAGGTTGAATCTGAGAAAAGGGCGATACACTACTGTGCACGCGTAATATACATGTAAGGACCCCAAAAGGCGATGTTACGAGAACATCATATTGAGGAGTTATCTTTCTTTCGATGTATTTATTAGAGAAATGGTTAATCTATTTCCATAACATTACTTAACTCATATCGAGTTACGTCGGAGTAATAAATAAATTGTATATTATACATATTATTAAATATTAGTTTCCTGAATGCGTCGATTTTAATTTGATGGAAAGATCTTTCCAGACGATTTTCACATCAAGATAACTAGGAACGAAGACTGATTAATTACATCATGGCAGAAAGTAGCATGCATCGGGTAGATAACTTGGATAAGACAATTTATGTTTAAAATATACAAATAAATATGCATGCACGATGTTCAAGATAACATCAACTTTAAAAAACAATATTTATATACTTTTTTTTTGTAAATAAAATTTTGTTCGTGAGATACAGATGTTTCCTCTTCCTCACCACTTTCATCTGCAAGTAAAGATTCCACAGAAAAGTACGATCCTAGTTGGAGTCATTCTTAAAGGTTAAGGTTTCAAATGACTCCTCTAGCTAGGGATTCAATAAGGTATTATCTACAAATCTTTAAACAGGTGAGCATAGCGATTCCTCAATATTTTCATCTGTCTTCATTTATGTTGACTTACTCGACTTGAATACCTTCTTTTATATTAATCTCAAATCAAACGCATGCTACTAACATCCTTAAATTGCGATAAAATTCCTTAAATACTCTCCAAACTGAACTTTTATTCTGCAGTCACATCAACTTCTGACCAGACCGGCCATTGTGATCGCTAATGTTAAACTCAGTTTCATTGGTTAATATTCCTGATGGTCCAATCAGAATCAGTCTTTCTCGAAGACGTGAAAATGGCTGTCCCTGTCAGAAGTCAATGTGGTTGCAGAATAGAAGTTCAGTATGGAGAGTATTTAAGGAATTTTATCGGAGTTTTTGTATGTTAGTAGCGTGCGTTTGAAGATTAGTGCGAATGTTTCTCGACTTGTTGCAATACTGCTGCTGTCATACCAACCCCATCATGAGCCCTGGACAGGTAAATGTCCAAGTAAAAATAAACTGGCGACTTCGAGAGAATAATGACGCATATATCCGCTATTTTAAGATCCATCAACTTGAAATTCGGCATGAGTGTATCTCAGACATTACTTTTCTGAAAAATACATGCATATTGCGATTGTTCTAAATATTACTTGATTTTTTAGGCTTTTGAAGCGAGCTGGTAGTTTTTTATCTGGGTCAGAGTTCGACCCCTTTCTTTATTTATGGTTACATTGAAATCAATGTTAAAACGAGGTTGGCCCCTGTGGAAAAGCTGTCTTACAGTCTAACGGAACTATATTTACATACGTTTACATTTATTTGTCAATGATATTTTCGATCAGATAAATTATTATATAATTCGCCGCATATTATTTTCTTAATAAATTGCATACTACAAAAGTCTCATTTAGATCTTCATGTTAATATTTGACGGGAAAAATTCTGAAAACAGATTGTGTACTCAATATATGTAATATAAGTCATGCATGGATGGATAAGGGGATGGTTAAATTCAAATATAATAAAATCAGATATTAAAGTTTCTGAAAACAGGCATCGGATCCCCCCTTCCCAACAAGCAAATTTAATATCAGACAGTATCCTTCGTTACCACCCCAACACACCCCACGTAAGCATTTCCGCAAATAATTTATTCATATATTGATTGTTTTAAATTCTAACTTAGATAAAACTAAAGAAAAAAAATTATAGCTGGATATATTCAGTGAATCCTTCATTGCCAAATCTTCCAATAATTTCAAATACGTGTACATCCAGATCTATTATTTACCTATTTATATCCCAAAATACTACGACATCGTGTATTTATCAAGTTCCTCTTATTTTAAGAAGTGATGGTTCACAATCTACATGTTTATTGTTTAGTTAATTGAGGATAAGACAACTATTGGGATGTCTTAAAGTGAGGATGAATTTTAAGAGGTGTCGTAAGTTTGAACGGCTTTGA